>VZSC01018460.1:44641-123442 GCA_013398225.1 Steatornis caripensis
ATTCACTGTGACAGTTGCACCTAAGCACCACTCTGACCCAATTCCCTTTCACAATCCCTTCACACAGTAAGTAATAGAGTGAATCTTGCCATCGAATTCTGTAAAGTCGCGCTTTTTACAAACTCATATTAAAAATCACCTTTCCCTCATATCTTTGGTGGTGATTCTTTGAGCGACCGTTAAACCTTAACCACTCTCCCCCGTGACAACATCTGAATATTTTACCCTCCCCAACATTTTATCCTTCCCATTTTGCCCTGGGAGTGGTAGATACCTGCTTTCCAGGCTGAGGCATGCTTTAGAAATGCTCCATGTTTTTATTTTTTTTTGGTTTTACTTAGTCTCACAGAAAGTTTTAATGTACCAAATATATGGGAGAGCTCAAGCAATTGCCATGGAAAATGCTGGCTAATATTTGGGTCACAGAGATGAAATTCCAGTGTAGAAGTGTGCTAAATAAACAAGGCAGGGGAACAGGTCGTGCCATGTCAAAGTTGTCTTCTGAGGTTACCATAAGGGGAGCCATATGTGCTCCAGATAGTTTTACTAATAAGAAGTTAGGAGTCATGTGGCTTGCCTACTACCCTCAGAAAATGTCTAAACCACATTGTTATTTTGAATGACCTATGTCAAGGATATTCATGCACCTTCACAGGCCTGCCAAAGAAAACTTCCTCATGCACGCACAAAACAAGAAAAGCAATGGAGTTACCCTGAAAAGAGTGCAGTTGACTCAGAGGGGGCATGTATGTAGCAAGCTGGTTTATTTTGCAAAATGTCTGCTGTGGTGGAGATGAGGGAGTGCCAGTGGTAGTGCTGCAGGGCCTGGGAGGCAGAGTGGGAATGGGAACCTCCATGTTCTCCAAAAGATGCCTGATGTGACTGTGTCTGCAGTCAGTATGTTCACAGCACCTGCCAGAATTGGCTCATGCTTTCAGCCAAACACATATCACAAGGAAGGATGCTTCCAGATGTTAGTGGCAATTAAGGCCGTCTGCAGGAAAAAAGATTCAGTGTGTTAAGCAACTTAAGTGGTGACCCATGGGCCAAACACATCTGGCCTACCATATCCACCTTTCTGGGGGGAGAAGAGGAAAGTTGTGCTGGGCTGCGAATGCTGCAGAATCAGCCAAAATCTTTCTCTCTTACTTCATGTCTACCAGCCTGATAAAGAAAGTCAGGTCTTTGCATTGACTATGAGGGTTAGGGAAGCTCAGTAAAACATCTGAGAGAGCAATGTCTGCAGTAAAACGCACGTTTGCATGGTCCTTTCTCCTCATGTTTAAGTGTGGTGGCAGAGGACCTGCAAGTGGAACACCTCAGATGCCCACTGAGTGTGTGGCACGGTGCTGTGTGTACAATGGGTGCAAACAGCACTTCGGGGCCCCCACTTCCACCCCCCAAAAGTAAGTAACAGATCTGTGAGTAGACAAAAATAGAAGCACAGTAAAAAGTTGGCAGGACTATCTCTTGAGTTGCAGCGAATGTCTCAGTATTGCATTTATGGTTTTTAATCAAAATTTGGTTGTTTCCCAAAAGGCTCCCTTTATTTACACTTTTTGAAATGGATATAGATTTTGGAACTGAAGTACATCTAAATATTAAATATAATTATCTTCAAGTCTCCTTTTTCAAAAAGTTGTTAAGAATAAAACACAACTTTACAGCAAAGCGAGTCAAAGCTATTGAAAATATTTTAACGGTATTGGCTGAGAAAAACTTTTTGAAGAGCACCAAAGGAACTTTCCTATTAAATAGCTGGAGATGCAAATTCATCCCATTACTAGTGCTGTAGGAAATTACCTGAAATACCAATGTATTTCTGATAGTTATTACAGAATTTTACCTTATTTCCATTCAAAGGTATATGTGCCACACACTATTTTCGAACCAAATAAGAATCTTGGAATTTGCTGTCTCTGGGGTTGGAAGCCAGGATATGATGCACTTATTGCAAGCCTCAGAAGAACTGACCCTACAGCATCTGTTAAACCTGAAAGTCACATCCAAAAGCTTTAGCTGCCTAAAGCAGCATTAAAGAGACTATAGGATCCTAACTCTGAAACTATCCAAAACACTCCCTAGCTAATAACTGCGTGAACTCTAGGCTGTCCTGTCTTCCCTCTTTGACTGACATGGTCAGAGACAGTCCAGGGCTTTTCCACTTAATTTCTGGCTTCTGCTTTAACCTTATTGGGACCAGATACTGGGAAAAGCACCACATACACACGTCTTCTAGGGTCCAACTCACACAGTGTGACAGCAGTATCCAGCTTCTGTATGTTAACAAGATGGCTCCCAGGATTATTTCTGATCTTTTTTTATTTTTTAAATCCAACGGCCACTGAATATAGAATGCATATAGAGTGGTAGCAGTAAACCTCCCTTTCCGTGGGAGTTCCCTCATTGCTGGATTATAGATTCTCACTCTTATGATCTGTCTTGCTGTAAGAAATTAATAATTCCTTCTTTTCTTGCAGACTTGCTCGGTTTCTTGGAGCTGAGTGGATGACAACTTGTATCACAATGAGAAGTGTTTACAGGTACACCCAAGGAAGCACACCAGCTTGCCTGGGATCACAGAGCAGTGGTGCTGCATTAGTGTGCTACTGAGTCTGTAACACTTTGTGTGATTTGAGAGTACTTAAATGAAAAATGTAAAGTTCTGTCTAATGCTATAAAATCCCTATGCCTGAAATCTTCTGGGAATGTAATCCAGCCTCTTTGTCAAGTCTTGTTATGAGTCTTCCAGGCAAGGAATAGTTACTAAACCTTGTCAGTTATCCTTCCAGAAGTTGCTTGCTATAGCAATGGGGTGGATCAAATCTAGCTGTGCAAGTGGAAAGTAGAAAATGTCCAAAGAATTAAAAAGGGAAATTACAAGTTTGCTCTTCAAAGTCACAGAACAAGAGATGTTAACAGGACTAAAGGAAGTGTAGGAAGGGGCCCTAGGACACTCTTTTTGAAGCTCGTCTAGAGAAACACTGAGGGATTTGGAGGGTGCAGAACACAGCATCAGACTGAACTATGCCCATGTGTACAAAGGAGAACAAGGAGATGAAAAATCCTTCCTGAAATGTTTTACTGCAGTGACAAAGGTATACCTTGATGTAAGCATAACATTTGTAAGTCAGACTGCCTCGTGGTTTGTACTGAAATGTATACTACTGTGACTACCCTGCAAAGCAACTTCCTGGCAACTGAAATAGTCACACTTGCACAGAGTATTTGTGTGTGCTAAGCCTAGGTCCCTGGATAGCCCTTGTTAACTGCTTACCCTGCATCAGACAAAGTGCTGAGGGAGCCCCACGTGGAGGTGTGGCAGGAAGAGGAGCTGCTTTCTTCTTTATTTATAGTTGTATAAAGCATGAAAAGCCAGACTGTGAATGGGTTTAAGACAGACCACCCCCAAGGTGCATGGATGTCTCTGGTTGTCTGCATGGGTGTCCACAAAATGACCATCTCTGCATCGTGGTAAGCTGGGTGGCAGTTTTGCATCATGTCTACAAGCATATTTTGTCCTATTACATGCACAAAACCATGGTCCCACACTCTGCAACAGATGCTTCCAAGGGAAAATCCTCAAGAGGCAGAGAAAGGAAGATAACTCTTGTGAGCTTCAAATCTATTGTCCATACCAGAAGCCTGAAGGAAATATGAGAGGAGAATAATATCCCATATTCTTTTTTTAGTCTGTGAAAATATGGGATGTCTGAAAACTGAAGTTCCCTGTAAGAGAACAAAACAAATGACATTCTGTCACCCTGAAATGGTTTGGGGTCTGCATGTGTATGTATGTGTATGCGTGTCTGCTTGCTTTTAAGTAGAAATTCTCAGAAAAAAAAAAACCTTGCATTTTTTAATCAGCTTATCTGACCAACATTCTAAAACTGACTTAATTTTTCTCATGAGAAAGAAAAACAGGAGCCTTCTCACTTTAGTTAGATATTTTCTGTCAAAATAAAAAGCAACTATATCAAGGGTAGTTTTAGTACGTGGAATCAAGTACAACTCCCAGGGCAAAAATCCCTAGATATACAGTCAGAAGTTAAGCAGTAAATGTTACTGACTATATCCTCTTCTACGGCAAGGTCAGTTTATTTTCTAAAGAAAGCGCAGCATTTCCAGTCATATAATCCACTAATTTTAAGAAGTATAAGGGATTAAGGTATTTGGCTGAAGATCACAAATTGTAATCCATTTTCAGATGACTGATGGAAGGAATGTTAATTGGCATTAAAAAGACAGATTACCAACCACAATTGATAGAGAAGAAGCGAGAAGCACTAGCAGATTATAGGTCTCATTTTGCAAAAGTATGGGAATACCCTGTATGGTTTTTTGGGTTTTTTGGTACAACTTTCAGATGTTGATGTTCTGCTGAAGATGGTTTTAGACAGGCTGTGAGTTGACTGCTGTACTCAGCCAAGCAGAATCGATTGAAGAGTTGCTGAGGCAGAACTGAAATTATAGCCTCACTTTAAAAAAAAGACAGTATTGTCAGCTAATTACTTCTAACACACAAACAGGATTCTCGTTTCAGTTTGTGGTTTTTTGTGTAAAACTCTAAGCCTTCACAAGTCAGCTGTTGAACTCAGGTATTCACTGGCTCCATGGCAGTCCCTGATCCTTAATGCTTAGAAAAACAAGAAAGGTGCAGAAGAATGGAAACTAAAGATACTTGTAACTACCTGTAACTGCTGCAGTGGGAAATGGGTTGAGTTCCCTCTTGACTAGATGAAGTACTTGTTTCACAGAAATTGATTGTCTAAATTTCTTCATTTATTTAATAAAGTTATAACCTTCATATTGCACATGCCTGGCTAATACTCTCTGTTATGTCCTGCATAGCCGGTCAGAAATACAGACATTAGACTTAAAAGTAACGGTAATTAAGTAAATGTATACTGATTATATTGTTGTGTATTCCCTGTTTACTTGCTGGAAAGAGTATTACAGTTCCTCTTTTACCGATGACAGAAAGGGTAGTGTACAATCCATTTCTTGTCATTTTGAGCTGCAAATATTTTTTTGGTAAGGATTTATGACTGTTAAGACAACAGATTTTCAACTTGCTGAATCATGTAGGGTCCAGCCTGTAAGGGTGTTAGCCAAGTTATTGGCTTTACAAGCTTTAGTATTTTTTGTTATCTTATTACTACTATATGCTTAAGATATCCACTGTGAAGAAGGGTCGCCATACCCATGGCTGTGTATCTGTACACCCTTTTTTTAAAGGAAGAGTGTATACAGAGAAAGGAAAACAGTCTGTTGGGTGCATAATTCAAACCATTGCACAGATTCCTGGATGGTATAAATATATTGATGTTTCACAGATTTGTATCTTCAGATTTTCACAAGTAGTATGTCAGAAAGCTAGCAATTCCTTTAGCAAATGCAGTGAGTTATTCAATCTTTTATAATAACTTTGACCTTTTTTGTGTATAAATCATCCTCACACAGCTTATGTAGAGGAATTCAAAATATTGTGTGTGCACATTAACACATTAAATATGAGCTTGCATTTTAAACTTTCCAGGGTACATTAAGTAAAAGTGAGGTGCATGGTATTGGAGAGGCTCTACAGAAAAAAGAACAGACCCCTTTCTAGCATTGTTTTATTGCTAAAATTAACACCATCAACTTGCTTTAACAATGTCAACAGCTGAGTGGTGCACCAAGGGGCTTTTTTTGCACACAAAGATCTGTCCTTAAAAGCTGTTGGGAGATAGTGAGGATACGTGCCTGCAGGGGCCTGGCAATGTCAGCTTGATATCAAATTTGTGAGAAGAAAAGGATGAAGTATAGGTGAAAAGGGCATTGTTAATATAGCCATCTAGACTGTGCAGCAACAACAGTACAGGATACAGTATGAAGGAATGGTAAGACACATTTGAGTACAAGAGAAGGGCATGTGTAATTTAAATTGTTAGCCTAGTTCTTTTTGTAATCAAGTTTTGTTTACTTAACATAGGTTCAAAACGTCAATAATAGCAACTGGGCTGTGAGTGCATGGAAATATCTTTGCTCAAATAGTTTGTGTACAGATATTTGAGCCTGAAGAAACTTGCCATGTGTTTTTTGTAGCTAAGGAAGTGAGTAATCAGTTAAACTAGTATGGGTGGTATAGGAAAATCATGCACATGGTCTTGGCACAGCTGTGTGCTTGCTACATTCCATGAGATATTTCATAATGGAAAACCAGTTGCTCCACTAATATAGGATACCTGCTTATCAGGCATGCATTGTGAAGCACCAGGTGAAGTCACAGGCCCTTACAGATTAGGCCAGTAAATCTCGAGTGAACAAGAAAGACAGAAGAAAGTCTCTAGGTGTTCACTTAAAAGAGAGAGAAAAATAACCTGTTTAACATGTTCAAATATCTTGAAGTTTAATGTCCTGATGTGTTTGTTGCTTAATTGTAATTTTTATCAATCAAATTTTACAGGGCCAAATGTGTAAGTGGGCAAGATGGTAATTAAGTCAGCAGAACTGTATAGCTAGCTGCAGCAGCAGGCAATTTGGCCTTATGTCTAATTAACACAGCTGCAAGCCCCTGTGACTCAAATGGTTTTCTCTGGTCAGATTCCTCCTTTGAACTTGCTTGTTTCAGAGGATTTTCTATTTGGTTTATGTGATTTACACAGAACATTGTGCAGTGAATGATCTGTCAAGAAATGGCAATAAACAGATTCTGCAGCTCTATATGATGTCTCATTGTCAATGTATTTAATTAAAATATTTGCTTTAAATCAATGCACACATAGATTGTTTATGTCACAGTTCAGTCTGGATGTCTTCAATAGTTTACTGAGTTACCAGTTCCTCAGTATTTTGAAAGGCCAGCAATGCTAATTATTGTGTACCTCTGACTATATTGGAACAATTTACGGCAACTGAAGGTCAACTCCAGAGCTTCTGTGTTTCTCAGAGTGTTAATGCTGTATTGCAGCTAAATGGATGGGATGATATGCGAGTTTATGAACAGGTAGGATACAGAAATTGGCAAAATGAGTAGAAGTAAGATTCTACTCAGCAAACTGGGATGTGATTTCCTACAGTCTCTTTGGCTGTGAGTACTCACGAACATACAAGTCTTTCATGGTAAGAACTTAAACATATGGGTGTTGATACAAAATGCAATTTATTTTGTACATGGTAATAAAGAGGGGGCAGTTTAAACAACAGAACAAAGCCAAATTTAACTGTAAATGTATTGTTCCTAGAGGTGCAGATCTTACAGCCATTCTTGCTGTTAGTCGTGTTGTTCTCAAAGTAAGAAACTTTGAGTTGTGAGCCCTATGTAAATCATTTTAGTGTACAGAAATTTTCAATTAAAGTCAACTCTGAAGCAAATGAAATCCTGAAAGCACAGAAAGACCAATCAAAGCTGCTTTGAACAAGTTTAACTCTTCAGACTTCTGAGAATTTATATCTTTTGTACAAATATGTAGATATCTCTATTAACTAACTAACTAATCCACTGACATTGTAACTTCAAAAAATCTTAGTGGCTTGAAAAGAAATGTTACCTTCTGGTGACATTTGATGAGGCCCTATGCCAATAGGTTAGCTACTGGGCTGTAGGTGGGCACCTGAAACTATATGAAGGCTATTAAGATGTAGGATTTGCCAAGGACTAACCTGTCAATTTAATGCCGCTAATGATATGCAAATTTTGTTCTGTTTCTTTATTTCTTTATAAGGTCAGTATCTTAGACTGTAAGCACCATCTCAGGGAGAGCTATAATGGAACTACATAATTGATTTTCGCACACTGGCAAGGAGAAATCATAATAACAACCTGATGTGCATACAGTGATGTGCAACCACGTACTCACTAAACACAGGATTAGACACATCTGCAAGTAACCTATTACAGAAATAAATTGAAAGGGTACTTCTGAATTAAAAAAAAATCGGGGCTAGTCATTTAAGTGAAGGATAATCTGTTTGTTCTACCAGTTATGATTTTATCTGAGATGTGGGGGGAAAAAACAGGAGATGTGCACCTAGAGGAATCTTGGTTACATCAACAAATTTTTAAACCATCTCGAGGCTTTTCCATCCATGCCATAACCTGGCTTAGCTATTAATGATTGGAACAAGCTGAAAAGAAATGCATTTGGGTTGTGTTATTATTACTATTATCTAGTTTCTACCACTTCCCTTGTTATGATCTGTATGTTTTATTTATTTGTTTTGGCTGCATGGATACCTTTGTGCTGAAATGTGGTTACCTATAGTGCGCATCGTACTCATGCTTTTGTCTCTTGCCTCTTGGGATTTGCATTAGAGGTGGTTCCTCGAGCAGAAATCTCCCTCATGCCATGGTGAAGAGCCTTTTTGCTACTCTTTGCAGCTCCTCAGCACCCTCTTCCAGGCTCCTGTCCTGTCAGCCTTTGATCAATACTGCTGAGGCATGATGGAGTTCAGGCAGGCTGGAGGTACTCTTGAAACTAGTGCAGAGGTTGTCAGGCAAGAAAATACAGTTCAAGGGTATGTAGCCATGTATAGTCTGTAAATTTTCCTTGATAGGGAGTGTTTCCTGTTGGCAACAGTCTCTAGTGCTCAGCACCAGCAGAGCTCTGCTGACCCAAAGAAGGTGACAAGCAGGGAGCAAGATGTGGGGCTCAGGGATTCTGTTACACCAGCTGCTCCAGGTGAAGGACCAGAAGCCAGGAGTGTGGAAGCCCACATTGCTGTGGCCAAGGTGCTTCCAAGCCTAATTACTGGTGTTTATAGCTACACTCAATTAACGTCTTTAGCTAGTTACTATCTCCTTTCAAGTACCCATGTGCTTGTATCAGGGGGGATAGTTAAACATCGTTCTGTCACAAATGAAATGGTTAAGTATCTCATTCAAATTTTAGCTTGCAAAAGAAGTGATCCAAAGAGGGCAAAGGATGTGGTTACGCCAGGTATTGTGCCTTTCTGTGGAAACTGCCTGCCCCAAAAAGCTTACAATCATTCAATGTAATGAGCACACTCAGAAGGTTGGCTGGAAGCCCAAAGCCTCAGAAATACATTCCTTTCAGCTTTGCAATGCAGTCCTAGTATTTTACTGTGTATAATGTATAGCATAAAAATTAGGATTCTGAGTGTGAAAGCTGCTGATTGTAAAATAATCAGACATCTCACCTGTTCCTAAAATCGGTCAATAGTGCTCACTTGTATGAAAATGAATATCTAATTCTTCCCTGTAGTATCCCATTTAGGTGCCTACTCTGCTCCCAAAAGGAAAATATTGAACCGCATTTGCTTATCACTGAGTCACTAGTTACACATATCTTTAAAATCAAGTTTCTTCAAAACTGGAAAGACACTGTGTACAGAAAACTTTGTCTATTCTAAGCTTGACATTTAAAACCAGCATATCAAAATTTGATCTCTTCTTACAGGTTTTCCATCTTCTGAATTTTTCCCGTGGTTGCTAACCGTATACAGATAATGCCTAGAAAACTGTCAGGAAAACCTTTCCTAAAACACTCTGATCTGTGAGAGCCAGCATAGTTACTGTATTGTGTGACTGCAGTTTTAGGAAAGACCGTTAAGTATGTATAATATGTGTATAGCTGAGGGCATGTGCTTACATAACATTAAAACCCATGACATAATGTGTGTCCTAAAGAGTGTTCTGATGGCAGAATACCAGAGGTCTTTTAGAAGGGATCACCACCCTTTGGCCTTCATTGTAAAGTCACTGCCACAGCTATACACTATCTCAGTTTATAAGTTTCTTCTTTTTCATAACAAGATTATTTGTTGCTGGAATTCATTATTTCCTTCAACAGGTATCACCCTCCCAAAAAGAGTCTGTCAGCTTTATTAACTGGTTGTTTCTGAAGTTTTAGCTCTCTCTATTAGACAGTCCTCTGCATTTTTTTGTCAGCTGGTAGCTGACACAATCTTTCAAAACACCGGAAGTTAACATTTTTGATCTTTCTATCCTTTCCATCATAAATTAAGTCAGGCAATATTAGCCATGCAGTTGCAGTATTTTTGTTGCTTTAATACTTCCTCTATTTTTTTAAGGTACAGTTTTTACAATAACCCTGGCAATGTTCCATTATGACTGTACTTTCTTAATCCACTTACACCTAGTAACTGTTGTTACTGAGGCATGCTTATAAACCATTGACCCCAGTCCAGTGATGGAGTGGTTATAATAATGTGAAAGTTTCATCTTGCATGCTATATACTGCATTGTGTTCTTGTTTTTTTTTTCCTTCCTCTTACCATTACCACATGTTCAGCTGAGACAGGGTTGTCCTTCAACCAGTCTTGAAGTCTTTCTTTTCCTGAAGACACTTTCATTACCTGAAGGTAATTTCAGTGGTGCCAATGTAGCCTGTAGCATCCAGCCATGCTTCTCTCCTGCTGGAAGGAAAACCCAGTGTGCAAGAAAGGAGGAAGTAATGGTAGGCAGACACCCAGACAGACAGTGAAGGGAGGAGACGTGCCAGGCAGGCAGTGGCACAGCATATGATCTGCTGCCTAGAAGCAGCCGAGATCAGTCCCAAATCCAGGCAGTTCTCTTGATGTGGCAGAGCTGGTGACATAAAACACATTTTCTTGCTAACTGTGTTTGTAAGCCTGATTCTAAGTAAGAAGAGGAGGAAACTTTTACCCTTCAGCTAAATTACTACTCAACTTACTTCAGGCTGCCTTCCTAAATCTTCTTTAATTTAAAACACAAATTATTTATGCCTTTTCTTCATAAATACTGGAGTGTTAGAGGCACTGAATGGTTGCTGCCTTCTGTTATGGGGATGCACACATTTTATTGGCCTGCAGCGGATCATGCTGCGTCCCACCTCAAAACATTTTTGGTCATTGTGTATAAAACCATAGCTGCATTTATTTTGCAAAACTCTCTCCCCCAACTTAGAGTAGTACCAACCGCAGTTCATCTGTCCTGCAGCAAGGCTTGCAATTTGCCATTTCTGTGGGCTATTCACTGGAGCAATGTGATTAAACCCCTTGTTTTCTCCCTTGCTGGGAAGAAATGTTCTACCCCAAATGACATGGTGGGTAGGGAGAAGTTACTGCCAGCTCAGAGCCTAGTGACATTTAATACCAGTGGCTGGATTCTGCACTGCCAACAGAACAGTACAGGATTTCGAACATGTCTCATATATGACACAGAGGCAAGCAGACCTCATGTTCTTTTCCATCTAATTTTTCTCAATGAGGAGAAAGTTGTATTGAAATAAACAAACAAAAGGGCTATGCACAGTTAACATTACTTCCCCTTTGTCCTACAGACAGCAAAGTGCATCTAAATGGCTTCCACTCTGATCTCAGCAAACTGATGATGAAAAGAAGGTGACTATGGGATTATTTGTTTCAGCTTCCCCAGATGATGGATCCAGAGATAGTCACTGCCACTTTGGTGCCATCTGGGAACACAATACCAAGTTCTAGCATGACCCTGGAACAGAAAACAATGTTTGCCTTGGTGATTTTGTTATTTATTTTCTTGGAAATCCTCATTGTTCACTGCTTCTGAATTCTCCTTGACCCATACTGGAGTATACCAGCATCAGCCTGGGCTGATGGACTTGGTGGACTGGAGAAAGGCCAGTTTGACTATGCTCTTGCTTAGAGACTGAGAATTATGTGGGCTTATTTTGCGTTCTGATAAAGAAAGAAAAATCCTGGAATGTCTCCTTATTTTGTTTGTGGTTTACATTTTTTCAAATACTGTAGGGGTCGCAACATACAAATACACACACCATGAATTTGATTTTAATTAAATACCAAAGCAAGTTAAATTTTTGAAAGTAGATTAGTGAATCTCCTCATTGCAAAAAAGATAAAGGTTACATTAGCAGAACTTTTCTTCAGAATGCATTTGAAAAATATGTAGTGTATGTGATCTCTTATAATGTCTGTATGTCTAAGAGACACTAGGGCACATCTTCTGTTGCATAGCCTTTTTATCACTAACAAGAGTTTGGAGGAAGCTGTCTTACAAATGAGATAAGAATGTTTTCATGATCTATATGTATTAAATTAGCTTTTCAAGCTCCACAAGACTCTTCTTGCTCTGTCTCTCATGCTCTGAAGAGAAGTGAGGAAGTTTCCATAACATACCATAAGATAAGATTGAAAGAGCTAGAAAACTTCAGGAGAAAAAAATTCCTCCATGTTTCCCCAGGTATTCAGTAAGATGCCCTTTCTTCACTTTAAGCAGTAATTAAGCTATTTGATACTAACAAATCACTGACTGTAATCTTTGTTGTGAATAAGATATGTAATGATTTTGGCCCTTCTTTGTCTTTTTGTGCCAAAACTGATTCCTATTAAGATAGGCTTTTGCATTGTTCTTACAACAGCTTACACAAACAAATTTCAGCCTTGCATGTATTTCAAACCCTACATTTCCAGCATTCACTCAGTCTATTTGGTGTGTAGGTCACACTGCATTGTTTCTGTTTCCTAATTGGATGACTGAAACATTGGTGCTAAGAATCAAAAAATAACCACCACCCTCTTAACCTATAAATGTATGTGAATGTATTTGTATAATGAAAACATATTCCCGAAAGTCAATGTAAACAGAAACCTATTTGTGTGATTGATCAGGGAAAGAAAGATTTAAAAGGTTGCATAAAATTTAGTAAAACTACTTAGAGTCCAAGTGGATGTTTACAAGCATTGTTTAGCAGCATTGAAATACTACAGGGGTAACAATATTTTATGTACTGTCAGGAGGGAAAAGGTCATGCTCAGAAGAGTCTTGGAAAAGGTCCTAGGGCTGACAGGCTTATTAAACATTTCATGGAGTGAGGAAGGGAAGGTGTACGCTGCCTGTTTACAGAGAAAGCTTTAGATTTAGCTATTTTACTTGCACTATAGTAATGACAAGCCGTTGGGAAGTTTTCCTTTCTGCTTTGGCTTGCAACTTGTAAATGGAGAAACAAAGCCAGCCCCGTAGCTGGTACAGCTGGGGCTGTGCTGACTCATCTGAGCTGAAGTTCTGACTCTAGCTGTGACACTTAAAGCTATTTATTTCCCTTAGCTTCTTGTCTTGCCCATCTGTTAAAGGTTGCGGCTATTTGTACCAGAGGCAGTGGAAGGAGGGGTGGCTCTGGCTATCACAGTTCACAGGGGGGCAAGCAGAGCCCCAAAATGGCTCTCTGAATAGTTCACAGAAAGAAGCTGGGCTGTGATCTGTCACTGCTGAAATGGGAACAAAGTTTGTTGCAGGGGTGGTAACCTTCCAGATAGGAGTAGGCAGAAGGGGACAGGGACACAACTATGTTCTCCAGAAGCCATGAGGTACTGGCTTTAGCTACATATCTATCAGTGCCAGGGCATCTAGATCAAAGCAAACTCAAACTTTCAGATTATTCCCCAAAGGTAACGACAGTGTGGCATACAAGAAATATTCCTGTTGTTGCACCAATGCTGCCTAAAGCAACATGTTGTCAATCTTTATGAAGTAACAGGAACAGCATTTCTCCCTCTGGCTTGGGATTTCTCTCCTGTGTCAGGGTCTGTTTGTTTGAAAACTCTATACGTTTTATTTTCTTTTAAAAGAAAAAGACTTTTCCTCATAATCACACCTAAAGAGGAAGGGAATATATCACAGTGTTCAAGCGAGGAAATTTTATTCTTGTGTGGAGTTTGGAAGTTGCTAACTGAGGACTATTTTGGAGTCTTAGACAGCCAGCATTTCTGGTATGCTTGGAAACATTCCAAGGAGATATTTTTGTAAACCACTGGGATAAGTCAGTCTATTAAGGGGAATTTAATACCGCTGGGCAGTCATTTTAAGTCAGGCTGTCTGTGGCTATTGCTACACTGACTATAACAAAGATAGGAAATTCACACCAGTTCCCCTACTGCGGCAGGTAACTTTTTCCTTTGGACTCTAAAAGCCTAACAGAAGTTTTTTGAAGGCATGCTGGCTATTCAGTTTCATGATAGCTCACTTTGCCTAGAAAACCCAGATCAGACTCTGAATGGAAAGAGTACTATTCCAGTCCACAAAGTAGCCTCTGACACATCGCTATGCCTCACAAGAATATGTATTCACTGTGGAATGACCTGAAATATTAATGAGACTGGAAATGGAAGGTCTGTGTGCTAATGCAGCCATGCTCAGGCAGCCCTGCAGCTCTGCATCACTCTGGTGTAAGCTTTTGTTTATTATATTAGTTTCTGTAGAAAATCCTGTGCAATTTTTACAAACTCTTTGTAGCAAATTTAAGCAAATATACTCTTACATACTACGTAGTAAGAATGAATATGTGTAATTTTAGAATACATACCACATTTATGTTATTTTGTTCATCTAAGTACAAGGAGTTTACATCAAAGGACTGCTGGGGAGAAATAAAGCCAAATAAGGACAGAAATAAAACTCTTTATTGGTAGGCACCAGGAACTAAAGCTGTTTTACTCCAATAAGTATTTCAAGACTTTCATTATGACCCTTAAATGAAAGTGCTGGCCGAACAGCATGAAGCTGGATGGGATTCTGTTTTCAGCAACATTTGGGGTACATATGTGTGAGAACAGCCCTGATGACTCTTTTACACTGCAGAGGTTTGGGTGCAACTTGTGTGGATATGGGCTACCTTTAAACTAGTGCAGGTGTCAGGTATGATACAGACACAGAAATCCACAGCTCTGTGCACTCTGCACGAGCCTTGTAGGGGTTACTGCTGGATATGGTACATGTTGGTCCTGCAGTGAAATGCACCAGTCATTGCTGTGCAACTAGCAGGATCTGAGCTCTCTTTCAAAAGTAGATGTAGTTGGGATCTAACGGTACAGCTGTGCTAACTGGGAGAGAAAAAGAACCCATCAACCGACTGGTGTAGTTGGCAGCAGGGCAAACTTCTCCCTCACCAGAGATGGGCTTTACAGAATCGAATGGACTTTAAAATAAAGTTTCCAAGGAGATAATTTTGTGTAAATAAGAAGGAATATGAATACAAATTTATCTTATTTTTAGTTTTTGTTGCCTGCTATGCACTCTGAACGAATGCATAACGCTTGATTTTGACAAAGTAGTCTGTGTAGCATAGGTTAGTCATCTTTTAGTGGACATGCCCCCCTAGGAGGGCCTGGAGGTACCTGATGTGTGGCTGTGTGGCCCTGTGAGCCTGATGGGATTGGTACACAGGGATTTTGCAGGTTTGGAGCTCTACACAGAGATGCTAAAGCTACACATATGAGTATGTTTAATTACCCCCACTCTGAGACAGAGGAAAGATACATAATGCCAGCCCGCATCTTTGTAATTCCATGGCTGATGCTGGTGATCACTTCAGACTCCAGTGTAAATCAAAGCAGACCTAAAGGTCTTTAATTTTGTGACATTATTCACAGTGTCCTTGCGATTGAAAAAGAAGCATATTTTTTAAGTTTCTGTAGTTGAAGCGTCACATTCTTAAGAGCTGATTCCCCACGGCTTTGGTTGATGTGACTGACTTCAGCTGCATTACTTTAGATTTACATCAGTGTAAGTAAGAATTGGGCTCCAAATTTCTAAACACACGCTGCTGCATCAAAGAATTGGTAGTGCTACATGGATGTTTAATACATGTGCAGTCAATTTTTTAAATCAACTAGTTTCTAGGAGCAACATCATTAATGGTTAAACTTCCACAGGTCCTATAAATGTCATAACATTACTATGGTGACAACATGCTTTCACAGGCTTTCTGATGTGACAGAACATATATTGATTCATGGTGTTCGACTACTAATTAAGGAGCCAGTCTCATAAAGCATTAAATTTACCATTCATAGCACCATTTCTATCCTATCACCTATTCTATCATCTATCCTATAATGTAGCCTTTTGGTTAGGCTTCACAACTGGTTGACATGCTTGCTTGCTTGCTTGGTTGTTTTTTTTGCTTTTTTATTTCTTTACACTTTGGACAGTTTTTGGCAGAGGCTTCAAAATTGTCCTGTTTCCTATAGAATCTTGATTTGAAGTTATTGGAACATTATTACCGGTGCCTTCTAATCAATTTGGGTAGAAAGAAAATATCTTACTTGTGTAAAGTTTAACCATCTGTTAAAAAAAATCTGTTAAAAAAAGAAATCTTCCTGTATAAAATCTTCTGTATTTTGTCTTTTATGATGAACAGCAGAGTGCAAACAGTTTCATAACCCGAAAGGAGGGGCCATAAAACGTTACTGTGTATATGGCAGTTGTGTAAAATGAGACTTCTCCTCTGTTTACCATCTGGATTTCTTGATGTCAGGAGACTGCATTACACATTGCTTTTTCTCTTTCTTAAAAATCATTGACATAAGATCATTATTTCTCGTCCTACCTGGTCATTTCAGATTTTTTTTTTTCCTGTAGTTTTCCCTTCTGTTTGGGATTCCGAGCTCAGATACCTCTGTCTGCTCATTGCCAAAGACTTACTTCTCCCAGAAAGGGTTATTTCCAGGTAATTTCCATTCTTGCTTCTTATCAAGAAAGAAGACATGCTGCAGTGGCCAAGGTAACACAATATACAATGAAAGAATTGCAGCAATCAATCGGAGCTTTAAAACGGTTCAAGAATTGTGATTTTTATCTCTGTCTTCCATATTGCCATGACCTAGCTTACAGGCTACCTGGTCAAGAGTAGTCATTGTAGCTCTTACTGTAAACATTAATTCCATTAATTGTTATTAACTTCAATGTGACTGTGTTGTGTACAAAAATGTACGTTCTTCCCTTGAGGTACTGTAATATGTGGGCCATACATATCTCACTAGGCATTTTTGTAACACAGGGTAAAGTCACCATATGATGCAATGTTCTCAACTTTTCTGGAGCTTCTCTCTAGCCCATACAGAAAATGGGTGTTATTAAAGTAGGAGAATGCTTATGTATAGACTAATTACAATGGAATTTGATTGATAGTGAGTACTGGTTGGCCCATGTGTTGCTGGTTACATAGCAGCAGACACAGAAATAATAAACAAAATCACAATTTGCTAAATATATCCTTGAGATTAAGACATAGACAGAGAAAGTTCTTGACTAAAACAAATGTATTATGTAGAAATACCATATAGAACAGTATAACAAGACTAGGAAGTCTCTCATGTTTAGAAAATAGTCACAACTGCTAGTTAGTACATTTTAAAGAAGTATTTATCATCTCGAGTATGTAAGTACTCCCTTGACTTCAGTGGGCTGAAGTTAGCTTTACATACTTTGAAATGCTTCTTGATCTGTTCAAACTCATATTTATCAAAAGACTCACTTTTTCTTATTTCATAAATAAAAAAAAAATCCAAGGCATTTACGTAAAGACATGGTTAATCACATACAATTAAACATGTGACAGTACTGCCTGAAGCAGTCACTGCTATGACATAATGTATAGAGCATGTTTTTCTAAGAAGATAACAAACAGCATAAAATCTTAACGTAAATGAGCACAATAGCTTGCTATCTCAGTATGCCTACTTGAAATCATTCCTTTACCCTTCATTGTGGAGTTTGTATCTATATCTGCATTATATAGATGTATGTAGTATGTCTACTGTACTTGCAGTTTGTGTAGGAAAACACAACTAAACTGTAAAGTAACAAGCTCAAATATTTCTGGTAGCCCAGCCACAGCACTGAAAAGCAAGCTTTGGCTCAGCACAGAACAGATCCTGGATAGGTTCAGCAGCCCTTGCAAAACTCTTTGTTGACACTTGGTACTGATAACCAACATACAGATTTTACAGTTAAATGGGACAAATCTCACAAGCAACCCTCTGGACTGTAGTACTCGCCATAGTCCATGTAACTCAGAGTGAAAAATCCCTATGCCTCCTCTCAATGATAGTTGTATATTTTCATGGCTGTTGTGATGTAAAAACAAAAACGAAACCTTAGAAAAGACCCATTAATTCTCTTTCTAGAACAAAACAGTGTCTTGAGAAGTATGGAGTTATGCTAACAAACAAAGGATGCATCATCACCAGAGATCAAGAAAAGATTTATTTTTGTTTTATATGCACATTAGTAGCAGCATTAGCAGAAATTGTTGATAAACACAGAGTCACAGAATCACAATGCTTAAAAAGGACAAGGGGAGATCTGGTTAGATCAGGTTGCTCAGGGCTGTTTCCAGCTGACTTTTGAGTATCTCCAAAGATGGAGATCCTACAGCTCCTCTGGGCAACTTGTTCAAGTAATTGATTGCCCTCAAGTTAAAAAAAAAATCCTATTGGAATTTCGCATGCTGAAACTTGTGAGCATCGCCTCCAGTCCTTCCATTGTGCACTTCCATCTTCTCTGCACCCTCCAGTGGGGTCAGCTGAAGGCAGCAGTAAGGTCTCTCACATGAGCTTTCCCTCCTCCAAGCTGAATAAACCCTGCTCCTTCAGCCTCTCACACATCAAGCGTTCCAGTCCTCTGATCAGCTTGGGGTCTTGCTGGACTTACTCCAGTATAGCCGTGCCTGGGCTGGGCACAGTTCACTAGATGTGGCCTCTGAAGTGCAGAATAGAGAAGTCTCAGTGCCCGGGACCTGCTGGCTGCACCCTTGCTAATACAGCCCGGGATGTGGTTGACTGCCTTCACCACAAGGGCACACTGCTGCCTTACATTCTTTTCTTCACAGTAGCACTGTTCAGTAATTCCAACTACGTTTTCTTGCAAAGTAAGGATCACACTGGATGCTCAACTGCCTGAAGTCTGCTGTCATGGAGGTTATTTTCTGGGGTTTTGTTTCACACAGGCAAAATTAAATATTACATGGATTTTTTCTTTGAAATTTTCCTCTGTAAATTTTCAAATTAAAAATCCGCAGAGACAATTGTAGGTTATGCCAAATACCATTTTAATAATCTATTTTTTCTAATTTTCTCTTTGTGGAGAAGTACAGCAGGACGTATTCGATGATTCAATAATGGCATTAGGAAAATAAACCTATGTCCTTTTTATTTCCCCCCTTATAGTGCATTCGCCCATTTCAAATGTTCCTTGCAGTCCATTAAAAAAAAAAAACCAAACCCAGAAATAAACTCAAAAACAACAGAAAAAACCCCCCAACTTTTCTGCAATCAATTTAAATGGCCACTTGAGTATGCAAGGATAGTTCTTGTCGTAGCATTGGTAGCTGAAAAAGGGAGGACTGGTCTGCAGTTTGCTTCCTGTTCATAAAGCTATTTGGAAAATCCTTTCAAATAACTTGAGTACCTAACCTTATTACCTACACTGGTATAGCTCATTACCTCTCCCTACAGTCTTCCTAACATGCTTAGACCATTATGTCATAAACACCGTGAAAGCTATCAAATGACAAGATATTATGTAGCAACCTATGGCAGAACTGATCTTTTCCACAGCAGAGTAGGCGAGCCTCCCTCATAATGAATGATTTCATGAGTGTTGCTTAAGTACCTTTTCGTTTCAGGAGCTAGATTTTGAGAGCAAGGATTAATGACAAATGATTATTACTACTGAAATGCAAATCCACCTAGAAGTAATTATAAAGCTGTTTTCCCTACCCTGTTAAACATGTATTTCAAATGCTGGATATACCAGAGATTGTTAGGAGAGGTTTTCTCGTTTTGTTTTTCTGTGTACAGGATTTGGGTTTTCAATGCTTCCACTCCGTTTATACTGTTTAGATTATATGCACCCAGGGAAACTGCCTTTCTGTTGTATGTTTGGAAGTACCACTACCATCTATAGTTTGAATAGCATATTTATTAGAAAGAAAAATCTGAGTGAGGCTAGGTACCACATACATCAGTTTTAAGATAATTTTGTTTGCTCTACAGGTCTCCAGTATTCTTTTTTTTATGATTTTTCAGAGAAAACAAGAAGATACGTAATTATTTTATTGGAAAGCTGTTATTTTCTGCTCTTTTTCTTTCAAAAATTTGGAATAGCAGGGGAAGAAAAAGAGATGCATATTTCTCAAATTCTTCCTGAGCTCAAGAATAGGGTCGATGGGAGATGTCTCAGTTAGGACTCACCTTCTCCCTTATTAGTTTTGAAAATCCTGCCCATTATTTCTCTGTGAAAGGAATTTTGAAATCTGCAAGCCCTTTACTGAAAATAAGATTTCATCCCTGTAGATCATGACACATGAAGATCGATAAGCTAAGCAAATACTCTGCATAGCAGAAGCTGCTGAGAGAGGGTGGTCTGCTCATGAGCTGTGGAATGTTGATGTAATTTTATTAAGTTTATTAGTTGCTATTATTGATCTCAAACACAGGACAACTTTCATTGATTTCGATTTCTAAAATCAAGACGACCGTGTAAGATCTGTATTTTGACTTGCTTATTCCAGGACTACATCTAATTTTGGACAATGTAAAACTGATACAGTTATATTATGGGTAAAGAAAGTTCACATAAGATCAGTTCTGTGTGGCTAAGGCTGAGTGTCCTCAGCTTCAAGCTGTATTGCACTGAATGCAAGTCATGTTTTTAGAGGCTGAACTCCTAGCCAGGAGAGCATGTGCCGAGGTGGGAGCACGTAAGGGACTTACCACAAGATATGCAGCAAACAAAACACACCTCCTGCCAGCTGAGCGCTGCTTGCTACAGATTCAAAAGCAGAGCTAGACATGCTGGGAATTACAGATGTGAAAGTCACAGCACGTACAAAGCCTGAGAAGGAGTCTAATGTTTCAGATAGGATTCCCTGTCTTCTAAAAAGTGGTCAAGAGTTGCTCTTTGTAGTGACAAAACGTTTATAACACTGAAGGTCTTCTGTATGGTGGAGCTGTTAGTGTGTTTTCTGTCAGGGTTATTGTAGAGGTGAGAGCACTCATACTCTGTTCTATTTGTTTACCCATCTGTTCAGTTGAATTGTGTGCAATAAACCAAAACTGAACTCCACAAATATCCTTCTGTGCCTGATGATAGAATCAAAGGCAATACAAATCCCTGGCCTACAACAACAGTTGGAAACCTGATAATTAAAACTAAAGTTTTGTATAATTTGGAACTTGTTAAGGATTCTTGCTAAGGCAAAAAATCCCTTATGCAACTTTCCGTACCAGATCAAGCAATCTCTTTTGCACCTTGATAACTGCAAAGAATAATTTTTTTTATTGCTTGTTTTTGCCAGCGCTATGTAAATAAACAAAGAAGTCGTACATAGTCCTACTAGAGTGTGATATCAATGTAGTACAAACTCCCAACTTAAAACAGAACATCAGGAGGAAAAATATTCTGTGAGGCAAATGAAAACCTTTTTTGACATGTGCATGTATGAGTAAGAAAGACTGAGTCTTGTGCCCTACAGACAATGGACGTTACAGAAGTGTGAAGGAGCAGGGAACAAGACAATCTGATAGATCACAGAGAATTATAGACGTTGGATGCAATACTCTAACTTTGAAAAAGTGAACCATTTTGGTCTTAGCTGACCTAAGACTGCAGGAGTATGGAGTTGACTTTGACACTTCATTGCAATGCTAACATTGACCAAATCTGAAGATAAAGTATAATTTTAAGTAGTAGCTATTTCTGTTTTATTTTAAATTAATAGGATTATTCCACAAGCAGTAGAATCCATTTCAGGCTATTCGTTTGTATCTTTCAGTTTGCCAGTAAAAACCATGTCGGAAAAAGCTCATCATATGTGGAAATTGTTCCTGTTCTTGTCTAACATACCATGAGTAGTTCAGAGCACAGCTTGTTTTTCTTAACACTATTCTGAAACATCACCCTTGTTTATCATATTTGGTTAGTTGTGCTGAAGTGCAGTATAAATTAATTTCAAGTGAAACAATTTCTACTGTGCAACAGATCAAAAATATTCTATAGTATCAGCCATAATGAACCACTTCAGGTGGTTCAGATGTGCTAGTCATAGCTTGAACATGAAGGATAGTATTCAGGTAGCCCTGGGGTTTGTGCTCATGGACTTAACTGGCAGCAGGAGAATCTTTACTCCTTTGCCATAAAGTGGGCACTTCATTAGATAAGTCTATTTGATGATACACTTTGTAGAAGACTTTGTAGAAGACTCTATAGAAAACTTGTTCAAAACTAAAGCTTAATTGGTCAAAGGCAATTTAGGAGAGAATGGATGGATGATGGAAAAACTGGACCTTTTTTCACACTGTATCAATAACCTTTAATAATATTCCAAAAGCAGGGACCTGCACACTATGAGGAAGGAAATATTCACCATACTTTGTGAGTACTTACATGAACATTGATTTGATTTCTGTGTCTGAGGTCTTAAAAACTAAAGTAAAACGGTAGTTACTGAAGTGCTTTTTCCCCCCACTAATAATGTGATTAAATTTGAGTATTACAATTAATTTGCAGACACACTACAGTCCTTGAAGTCCTTACCATAATTTTCCTGTGAGTATCGAACTTTTGCTAAACCCATTATTAATAGTATTCAGGCAACTACTTTGAGTTATTTTTGTGTACACAGCAATTTGCTTTTTCCTACTTTGAAAAAGTTACAAGTAATGCAGATCTTTTGACATTGGTAATAACTTGGAGAACAAGATGTAGAAATAGAAAATCTCCATTGTATCTGATCTTTTTAACTACTTCACATGTCAATTAGTTTATGTGTTTCCTCTCTACATTTTAATGACAAAATTTCACATCTCCCATCATACATATTTGGATGTGCTAGATATACTTATTATAATTAGATAATGTAAAATTGAAACTGAAATGTACAAAAATATCCAGGTTTTTTTATGTAATTAACATATATCTTTAGAATATTGTGTAGGAATTTGAAAATATAAGCACAAGTGTATAAATTTGGTAAGTTATCCAACTTTCAATCTTCACAGTGCTGGATTTCAAAATCTGGTTATGTTTACAAATTATTCTGATTGTGGGACTACATTTTCTATTGGGACAGACTTTGGAAAACTAAATACACATTCCTAACAGATATGAGGCTGCTACAACTATACTCTGAGATCTCCCAGTTGACTTCTGAGGAGCTACTCACCTCACTTGGAGTAAATGTCAAAGCTGTTCTGTGCACCTGTTATTTCACGACTGACTCCTTTTCTTCTTTCCTTGAGAGTTGTTTCCCTTTTCTTGCTAAATGTGCTGTAAAGTCCCTGCGTATAGGATTTTTTAACAACTCTAGATTCATCCTTTGGAACTAGAAATATTTTAACACATATAACTGGATCTGTGCTAGTATCTCTTTGATTTTCTATAACAGCATTTGGTTAAACACTCTCCTGGCCTTCTGTTTTGTGCTTACCACAGTTTGGGCTGGACCTGAGATGGAAAATACCAGTGATTAATATTTTCCTTGCATCTTTCTAATAGTGGGACCAGCTGCTGTCTCCTTCGGTGCACGGAAGTGCAGCTAGACCACCTCAGTTTCTCTACAGCTCTCTGTAGCCCTAAGGAGCAATTTCATCTTTCAGAAGTAGCTGGAACAGTGTATGTAATACTGCATCAACTGAGACAAACAACTTCCTCTTGAGGCTATGAGGAAAGTGGGTGGAGGCCACATACCAGATGAATCCTTCCATGCCAAGGAAATGCCAGAGTGAAGTGGTGAATCAAACATGTCAAACCTGGATCAGGCACAGGAGGCTCACAGTGGCTATTAGAGTAGCGCTCCTCATTATGCCCACCACTAGCAAAAGGACGAACTTGAAAACATGGCCTGAAGAGTGAGAGAGAAGACCTGCAGGAGCAGAAGAGATGACAGGAGAGCAGAACAGCTGCGAGGGCACAGCAGGCAAGTCGCTCCTGCTGCTGACATCTGGAGAGTACAGTGCTCTGCCACAGAAAATATCTTCTGTGCATTTATTTCAGTAATTTCTCTGAGCATACGTTTTATGTAGCCTGAGTTCATGCTAGGCTTTTTATTGCCTTTTTAAGCTTAATTGAGGGTAAGATAAAACAAAACCCTTGAATGGGAACCTTGGCCTATGGGACAAGTCAGCAGGCATCTGGGGTCACGGGTGGATGTGTTGTCCAGGTTGGATGTATTGTGTATGTGCTATTATTACGAGATTTCTCTCCTGTTCTCCTTCTTTTTCAGCCTCTCCTTACAAAATATTAAACTGATGATGGTACATCTGGACTGTAAGTATGAGACATTTAACATTTAGACAAAATTTCTTTGCCAGTCATTGACATTTATGGTACTAACTGAAGTTTGATCTTTCCCAAGCAGAAGATTCTGTATTCAAACACAAATGGTTACACAAGCAGTACAGTGTTTTCAATAAAAACACTACATTTGGCTCAATTTATCATTCAGTAAAAGGTTGCAATAATGAATTAGACAAAAAAACCCAATAAAATTAGACATACCAGTATAAACTGGTGCAATTATTTGCTAGTGTAACTCTGACCTAAATTACTCTTGGCAGTAGCCTAGGTGTGGAAGGCATGTAGGAAAAAGTCTTTGGCTCATGCAGATTGGTTTGGCCACCCTCCCTGGCAGTACTAGTCATGCACTGATGGTAAAGCTGGCCAAATTTATCCTAAACAACGATGATAATAAAATTTTAACACTTCAGAAACGTGCATTTCTATTAAAAAACGAGACGCTGACCAGTTAGGGTCTGCTACTGATGCATGACAGAGTGCAAAAGAAATTTCTGTGTGTTGACAGCAGGCTGATTAATTTGAAACCATACGTTTGCTGGGTACAGAAGTTAATGAGCAACACAATGTTGCCACTGGTTGCTCCCTGACTGGGTGGTGCATACTGCATCTCCCTGGAGAGGGATAGCTCTTCGCTCAGAGCTGCTTTTAGGAAAAGTGTTAATTCTCTGGCATGGTCCCTTCTGAGACCAAGTAAATCTGTCATGCAAGGTAGCTGAACAGAGTAAAGGAAGAAAGGTTTATTTTCCCAATCATGATCCATAGAGCAGTGCTAGCAATTCCTGCAATTATACTAGGAACATGACATGAACAGGATGACACACTGGGGTGAGCGGGCTGTCTCTAACAAGTAATGACTACAACATCTTGGAAAGTGATAGACAGAATCCAAAAAGACCGTGTCATTGTGGTCAGAAAAAATGCAACAGAAAGACAACGAAACACCCAGATGGAAAGAAAAGGGAAAAAAAATCAATCATACACATACTTATAGAAGTGTGCAACAGGACAAAACCTGGCATGTACACACAAAAAAGACAGAAAGTAAAGTACGAAAAAGTATACCTCAGCACAAAGAAACCACAGCAAAACATTTGGTTACACTGAGAGATCACTCCCATCATTGCAAACTTTTCATTAGCAGAGATCTGACCACTGTTTTGAGCTCCACTCGCTATTGTAAAATGGAACCTCAGCATCTGTAGCAGTACTGGTTATTTATGATTTGTTTGTCAAAAACTGCATGGTGCTGAAGCAACAGAGATCATGGTCTTTTTTATGTAAAACTAGCCATTTTAGAAAGAACAAAGATTGTTTCCTGTTTCTTTGACTGTATTCTTCAGAGGAGGAGCCATTTTTCCCTTTGTTTTTGTAACAGAAGAGTCTAGGCAAGCCAAGCACTCTTTAGAATATAAACTATATTTTAAAATGCAAATCAATGAAGCTGCTACAAGTTTCTCAAATCATATAAAGTTACCTGAAATTAGTGTTGTGAGGATTGCCTCTATAGTGCACCTTCTGGCACATCCCAGCTGTTTGCAGTAGGTGATGCTGAGATACGATGGAGAGAAACATACAAGAGTGCCTGTGCTCTGATACTTGTTAAGCTGTTTAATAAGAGAGCTCTTTAATAACAGAGATTGTTAAGCCTCTTTTACGAAAGGCTTATCTTAAGGAAAAGGTCCAACTTAGAGTTCTCCATAAATGCCACCCAACAACCTTGCTATCACATCAGTAAGGGCATTTTCATCTGTACTTAACCTTTAACCTGAAATAGCACATCTTGGCAGCAGTTAGTCAGAGTAGGTGTTAAAAGACATGCCCATTTGGAATGATGGATTTCTAATCAGAAACTCTGTTCAGCTTTGGGGCAAGATACACTGTTATGGCAGCTGGGAGAAATGGAGAGAAGAGAGATGTGTGGATGGGAGGGACCTACTGACTGGTTGACCTTGAGTGAGGTTCCCTAGAGCTCCGAGTGTTGCTATGCAATGGTGAGGGTTTGTAAGGAAGCCTGAGAGAAGGGAGTAAGAAGATGGTATGTAAACTGCAGGGCATGTGAGTAACAGGGCTCATCTCCACTGCAGCAAGAAGCCCTGGCTGACTAAAGTCTCTGGCTCACCCCCCTGTTTTTCAGCTCAGCCAACTGCAGGTGTTTCTGATTCTTAGCAGAGCAGGCTTTAGTCCTGGTAGGACAGAAGGAAGAATGGGTGGCACAGGCTGATACCTGAATGTAAACTGAAATCTCTGGTGTTCTGATCTACTGTGGTGGGAAAAAATAGCCTCTTTAACTACTTTCTGTAAACCTGTTCAGGTTTGTGACCTTTGCAACAAGGCTAATGATGGTGGACTGTGACTCCATGGAGTGACAGAGACTCTTGCTTGTGGTACAGGTGAGTTGTCAGGATCTGCAAGTCCTCTAGGGGACAGCCTGTGAGCTCCCTGTGCCCTGGATTTGCAGTGATAATGCAGGATGAATGTCTTGCTCTGTCAGGTTGAGTGGCCCACAGACAGGATGGGTATGTCACCCTGGAGATGGCACTGATCACTCTTCTTATTTTTTTTTCTTTTTTTCCCTCCTCCTCCCTCCCACGTGGGAGGCATAACAATGCAAGGGAAAGGTGCTTATGGACGTGGTATTGTCCAGTCAGAGTAGGCAGCTGATGAGAAAAAACTATTGTTTTGTGATACTTGCCACTTGTAAGGGGAAATCTTCCTGAGAAATGCAGCACTAGTCTAAACTTGTTTGAATTTTTTTGTTTCTTATAGCATCATCAAAAAAGATATAGATTCCAGGAGAAAGGAGAGTCTCAAATTTACTGCAGTTTGAGGGTGCTGAATGTCCTAGCAAAACATGCCTTGTGTTGGACACTGGTCAATGTGCAGCTCTTGGAAGAAAAAGCCTGTGGGACCTTGAGGTATGGCAGGGTTTGCATGAGATTAGGGAAATTCAAACACTGAATTTATCAAAGTAGATACCAAACTGAATGTATAGATGCTGTGAGATATGTTCCTCTAGGTAGAACATTTTGGGGTTTGCCCAGCTGGAGACCACAAACAGTGTCCTATACTCATGTACAGATACTGGAGTGTGCCTGAATTTATATATACATCTGTGTGTGCATGTGTGTGTACGTGTGCATATGTACACACACACACTGAGGTCATGCAGTCAAACAAGATTGTAGCCTGCTGTTACAAACACATACAAAATGTCTGCTGTGCTTCCCCTACAGCTAGGGCTAATATGCTGAGTGACTGACTGAGACAAGTATTTGGCCATTCCTTCGCCTAATAATTTCAGGTTTGTTTGCCTCCTACTTCTGCGTGCTTCACACTTAATTTACAAGTGGCTAAAAGCCAGTTAATCTGAGAATTTAGTCCCTTTGCAGACGTTCTCAATTATTTATGCCTTTCTTCAACAGTGAGTCTATTGTTCTTCTGCCTTGTCTGCAATGAATCCTTGTTTCCTCTATGTGAGGGGTATTCTCTGTTATATGAGGATGCTCCATTTTTCACAATAGCTGATTCAAATTACCAAAATGCTAGACTATTTCTGTAGGTGATGATTTAAAGCGACCTTTGTTGGTGCACATAACTACAAGGCAGTGGGCAGAGTAATAAACCTCACAGGAAAGAACTTACATGGCAGAAAAGTGACAGATTCCCCATTGAGCTGAGAATATTTATTAACCAGATTATTCAGAGAAAATTATCGTTAAAGCAGAGAGCAGTGCACATCTCTGTTGTTTTAGGCGTAGACATGTGATGTGCTTGGGTAGTGCCCCATGCTATTTTCTTCTTCTTTTACCTTGCTGCAGTCTCTGTTTTTGCTTGTCCTCGTAATTTTCTTCACAAGTGACTAGGTCTCTAGGTTTTCAAATTGGTTTTAATTAATATTTTTCCTTTTTCTTGTCTTGCAACTTTCAAGCCTTGTTTAGCACAAGGCTGTTCTGGCCATGCTTATAAGAGGCAATCTTGTTATAGATTGTTCATGGTGCTTCTGCTATGACTTTTTCTCAGAATTGTCTACTGAGGTTTTTTACTTGATCCAGTTCAACATTGGTTTCTACACTCTTCTTTGCTCCAGTTTAAATGTAGAACATGTCTCTTAGCCATTGTATTACAACTTCTCTCACTTTATTCTTCTCCTTAAATAGCTCTTCTATTCTGGTTCCTTCAAGCATTGTCTTGATCCTTGTCTTCAGCCAACTTTCTTCAGCTGCTTTTTAACTTTTATTGTAATTACGATAGAATTTCCTTTTTGTGTTTAAAACATTTGTGGAAATTTTCTACTCTTTTAACATTAAGTCCTTATCTATCAAAACAATCCTTCCTTCTTCTATCTTCCTCACATTTAAAACTGAGGGAGAAAGAATTTAACAGGGCGTCCTTTTTTCACAAGGATGTTAAAAAGAAAATAAACAGAGATATCACATGCATAATCTAGTGAATAACGTTGAAAGTCACCTAAAGAGACCTTTAAGCAAGGAATATTGATAAAGATGGCAGAAGATACAACAGGATTATAAAAACGAGCATAAATAATATTTTAAAATAAAATGTATCTTTCCCTCCACATGCTTAATTTTATTTAGTAGACTATTAGTAGTAGTTGTCTAACCATTTTTAGTAGTAAACTTTTTATTTAATGAATTATGCCTGTTTGTCAAAGGAAATGTTGTATATGGGCCTTTTTCTGGATATAACTTCTATCATCAAATCTCTACATAAAACTTATGAGACCATCCTTTTCCTGCAGTTCTTAATAAGTTAAGTGACTCTTAAATAGGTAAAGCTAAAGGGGAAAATGATCCTTCTGTCCACAGCCATCAAGAACAGGCAGAATTCTTAGCACATATGTATAAGCATATGCTTAATAATAGATTTTTAAAGTTTATTTTCAGCTAGAAAGCAGTACAGTTGTCTAACAAAAAAAAATTTCAATCTTAGTGTGGCTAACTCTCCATCTCAGAGTTTCTTGTTTACTTATTTTGCCATGTAGGTGGGCAAAATTGGTGTGTGTGAGTGAGGGTATATGTGTGCTAAGTAATTATTGACCTTCCTCTATTCCAAAGCACAAAACCAAAATGAAGCAACAAATCACCTTGCCAGTAAGGAAATGATCATAAATTATGTTGGGATGCTTCTCTAGAGTTGAGTGTTTATTTCCAAGGGTGGAGTATGAATGGAGAAACACTTGTAAATCCCTGCTCTGCCCAAACAATAAGTGCCTTTTTTAAATTAGAGGGTTTCTATATATACAAGGTAGTCTAACAGAACACATAATTTTGAAGTCTTTCAATTTTTTACTTTCTAAAAGCAGCCATGCTTGACTATTAACTATTCCTCCTGGGTTCTTAATGGTTGAAGTTAACAAAATATTTAGGTGATTTTTTAAACTTCCATGGAGGGTTGTTCACTGACTGCCCATCTGTAGGTCTATGTGTCAGTGCTTTGCAAAGATATGTTTGTAGTTTTCGTAAATATACTTGTTAGTGAAATGGAAGAGCAATGAATCTCTAAAGCTTTATTTGAACAATTGTTATACTAGTCTAATTCAGCAATGAAGACTGCTGTACTAAATTTGTCCAGGTGCTATCAGTCACTTGGCACTTTCAATATTTTTACTTGAACTCTGTTCCTATGTACAACTTTACTCACTGGTAAAATTACTCTGCTAGAATTGTTTTCTAAGGTTGAAAGGGCACTAATATTAATGCTGTGAACGCATACAATAAATGCCTGACCATTGTAAAGAAATTGTGAAATTGCCATTGTAGGCTCAGTCTCAGTTTTGCTGCTGTAAGCGGTTGCATTTTAGCTACTGAAAACTTGATGTTAAATAGTTTGTAACATGATGACACAGGCAGAAAAAGAGGAAGGAGGAAGTGTTGCTTTTCTCCTTAATGAGTGAAATAACAAGTTACTTCTTTTGTACTCTAGATTTTGGTAGTTTTATTCCTATAGTTTCTTTCTAGTCATTTAGGAAAATTGGCTACCAAAACAGGCAATTAAATATCTGTGCTTCTTTGCCTATAATTTGGATAAAAATGCTGATCCTTTTTAGCTAAGATCACAGATTTGCTTCAACTGCAGTAAAAAGAAGCCTGCGTGAAATGAACCTTGGGATCCTTGTGGTTTAGGCAGGTCAGGAACACAACCTGACTGAAGGAATAAATGATTCTGAATAAAAAATTGAGATAAATTATATAAATTGCACAGGTTTCATGCATCTTCTGGTATAAACCCACTGCTTTAAAAATAAACTTCAGTGTAGTTGCCTTAAAGCTAAGGGGACAAACAATTAATTAGGGAGAACAATATAATAGAGCTTAACAATGTATTAGTCAATGAAATATTAATTACTTAAAATACAAACAAAACCCCTGAAAAGTCAACCAAAAAGGGGTGGGAAAGGGTGGGAAACAAAGCAATGTTGTATTCTTAGAATGTGCTATGAAGACATGGAAAAATACTATGCCCAGCACACATACTTGCCAGAAAGCTCTCTTTAGACAAAGACAGGGAAAAAAAGTTGTCTGTTAAGCTAACACATTGCTTAATCAAGGTTTCACAACCAGAATTACTCCTTGCTAATTGGGGAGTGATCAAGTTTTGGCTGAACACATCTGACTATTGTAGAAACCTAAGCTAAGAAACTAAGCTTCTGCAATTATGTTATCTGTCTCCTTTGATTTTTAAAACGAGTTTTAAATTTTCAGTGAAATTCAAATGGCACCAACAATCTTGCAGATAAAATTCCACATAAACAGAAGGTAGAAGAGAGAGGTAGCACTAATTAGGGTAGCCCATTTAACATCACATTAGCTTGGGTTCTTTTCTATGTGGCCAGCCAGCAAACCAAGAAGACCAAATACAGGTATGTAGATCAGGCACAGATGTAGGTCACGTAGATCAGCCGCCACTTACTGCCTTTTGCATCTGTGGAAGGGAACTGGATGGTGAAAATGAAACAGAAAATGCTGATGGGCAGTAGAAGAGCTAAGAGTTGTAATTGCTGTGGTGCAAATAAAAATGAGAAGAAACCAAGGCCCATTTAGTTCCACTATCTGAAAGACCCTTCTATTGAAGCCAATCTTCTGTGTGTACAAACAAAAGTTACAGATGGCTTTGTAGGTTTCAGCTCAAGCTTGGCTGTTGGCTGCTAAGAGAACTTTCATTGTGAGTTTGGAGTCACTTAAAATAGGCACTTTGGACCCTATTTGAGCTCAGTAAATTATGAACTGCAGCTCATGCCTTCTCAGCTGGAGCCTACAAACTTCTCAGTGAGAATATAGGTAACAGTGCTGGGAAAGTATATCTTAGAAAATAGTGATTTCTGCTTGTGACAGAAAACCTAGCAACTGTCTTTTCTTTTCTAGGTTCCTTGGGAAAACGTGCACTCTCCATCTGAATCACAGGGGAGGAGAAGCAAGAAATTTGGGGATTTGGATCAGCCTTACAGCCACTCTTGGTAGAGCTCAGCAGTTTTGAAGACCTTCCTCTACTTAAAGGTATATTGACATGCTGTTTGCATTCTGTCTGCCAGAAAGAACTCAGGCTGAGTTTCTCTCACCTTAGGCCTGACATAAGGACTCAGAAAGGTCCCTTGGTTGGCATGGTTGAAGGACTATGCGGTTCTGATTCTCCTGCAAAAGAGAGAAAGCTGCAGAACTGCCAATGTAGTCTGGCCCACAGTTCCTTCCTCACTGAATTAGTGTGATCACTCTTCTGAGTTTGCAAGTTGTGCAAATCCTCAACAGAGATTTTTTGCATAACCCATTGATACCTATGCAATAAAGCTGATGAAGGTCAGAATTCCAACTGGAAACATCATTGACTACAGCAGCACATTGTACTAAGTTTATAGATGGGCTAGGGACTTGCGACTACTAGCAGTACTGAAATTCTAGACTATTTCCTACAGCTTTTCCTCTCTAACGAAGAGACAGTAGTTCACAACTAATTCACATCTGGTCCATGATGACTCTTGCTACAAGCGTTCATAATGAAAATTTAGCTATTTCAGAACATTTTCCAATGAGAAATTTCCAATTTGATGCTATAGCAACTACTCATTGCTTTGCTTCCTTTGAAAGCAGATTTGTGCATTCAGTGTCATTTCACTATTATAAGTAGCAACTAAAATTAATTAGAAAGTTCTTCATTCCTGATTCTTATCTCACCTATAACAGTGCAAACTAAGAGTAAGTCAATAATTAATTAATTAATCAGAGAAATTTCTCATTTATCAGAAAAAACCTAAGGGTTTACAGCTCTGGGCAACACGTTGAGAGACAAAATTTGGATAAATATGGCTATCATTGAGATAGAAGAGTCTGAGATGTAATGAATTCTTTAATGTTCTGGACTTAAACTTGCAGAGATTCAGAACAGATTCACTGCAGGTCAGCTTTGCTTACCCCTCAGTGTGGTGCCTGCTCTAAAGGAACCGGGCAGACAGTTACTCGTTGTGCCCTGCACAAGCATCTGGTTCCAATCCTTTTGACTTATTTTTCTGCTTTTGGAATACTTTACAGGCTCCAAAGAAGACAGTGAGACTATGTACTTACTTCTCCCATATTTACACATTTAAAATGCTTTTTGGATTTTCCTGTATCCTAGCTTGTTGAGATAAATTTTGCATGTATCTTGACTTATGTTGTAGAGTATAACTTAGGCATGCAAGCAGAACCTGAAAGTTTTCATCCTCTCTCAGTTGTCTATGAAATATTCTGTGTTTAGTCAGAGCAAGCAAAATAATCCAGATCTTACACTATTGCTGTAGCTTTATAGCAGTGTTTACTCTAGTGATGTAAACACTGCAAGGTTTGAAATAAATATGTTTATAAGCTGTAATATAATAGGGTTTACAGAGAGTCCAGAGATGCTAAAGAGGCTTGAAGGATGTTTCTAGGCTCAAAATGCTATTTATAGCTACAGTCTTGGACTTATAGTTTACCTCCTTGTTTTGTGTGACCCACAGATGGTGCCAGCATATCACAGATAACCATCTTGTGTCAGAGCTGGGATCATTATTAGTTGTTGTCAGATGGCTTTCATCCTATGTCCTTGATAAGCGAAAGGGTGTATCAGTGTGCTGTTCAGATAACATTCTCTTAATGGAGATTTGTAGAAGGACTGTGAATAGTGGATGTTGCTTTGGGCATTTGGTACCTATCTTGGAGCATACATAGCCAGCATTGTAATCAGATGAGTGGCAGACCATTAAAATGTTGTGTAAGGACATTCCTAAAACAAAATTCCACTTCCTTCCCATATTGTAGAAGTAAAGCTATGCTATATCTAAAGACCATTTGGTTTGACAGTGAACATACACCATTGTGGTCGAAACCCACGGACGAGCTTGGAACAACACCGTGCAGCACAAAAGGTGCCAAAGGAAAGCAGGCTTAATGAATATTGAAAACTCTGACATCTGTAGCTGCTGCTGTGCTGTGAAAGTAAGACTGATCTTCTCCCTAAAGAAGCAGCCAGAATTGGATTCTAGTATGTTGAATTGACTGAAGATTTCATCATTACATTTAGTAGGAAGAAAGAATAATATTGCTGAGGGCTTGTGATCTGTTTGAGTTTATTTCTTTCAAAATATGCTCAGTGGTGCTCAGGTGCTAGAAGTAGACACGAGAAGTATTCTGAAGGAAATGTGAGCTTGCAGTCTGAAGTAGAAAAGTTACAACTTCATGGTCTCTAATGTGATTTTGATAAGTTACTGCATCACTTCAGCAGAGCATGAGGACAGGTTAAAGTCCTCTGTTGCAAGCAGGACAACTAATTTTATAGCTACCTCTTGTTGAACATAAAGAAGATTAGACACTGATTCATCTTTGTTTGTTGGCAATGTCAGTGTTGATCCACCATAGAATATTTTTAAATGAGATTTTTGCGAAGTATAATTAATTTCAAAATGTTGGGTACTCAGCACTTCTCTAGGGTTCGAAATCTTATTTGATTTTTCAATAAATTGTACTTTTACCTCTGATTTAAGAAATATGGAAATCATTTCAATTGTCTAGGAATTTGGAAGATTGTGATACCATATGTGGAATTTTAAACCAAATATATCTAGAATTACAGATATCTATACATCTTTGTAAAGGCAAGCTTTCCATTTACAGTTTGTCATCAAATCTAGTTGTACAGAAAGACATTCGATTCCAAATTTGCTTTCCATATAGTCATTGTTTTGTTGAAAGTAAACTGTGACTCTCCAGTCACTTGCAGTAAACTGCGGCACTGTGCCCTAGTCCTCCATTGGAACACTAATGCTTACTGTCCTGGTTTGGGCCAGGACAGAACCAATTTTATTTTAGTAACTTTGCTTTTTAGTTAAGTCTCTTCTGAGCAGCTGCACTCTCTGAAATTAACTGCATGTTTTTCCAGACAGTAGCTGCTTCTAGCAGTGATAAGGCTCGGTGTTTATAGTTAGTGCTGGAACATCAGAAGCAATGGTATGCAGAAAGGCCCTTGCTTATAGTTATCCCTATGGAGACCAAGGTCGATGCTTGCTTCTGCTGACTTTCTTATGTGCTGGAAATGAAAGAGCAGAGAAGTGGTCACCCCTGTGACCCTGCGGTGGGGAGGAGCGGGTCGGACAGGTGACCCAAAACTGACCAAAGGGAGTATTCCATCCCATACGCGTCATACTCGGTATAAAGCTGAGGGATCACAAGGGTCACTCTCTCTTCTTCTATGGCCAGCATCCAAAGAGGACTCTGTCCAATTCTTCTGCCTTCGATCCCGATCTGTGCATTCCTGAATCCAGCTCCTGCCTGCTGCTGTGTACAGTCTCAGACTTTCTCAGGGCGTGCCCCGCAGCATCTGGGTGACGTATTTGTCATCAGGGTGGGGGGAACTCAATATTGGTTTTGTACATATTTGTACATTTGTATATATTTCATTATTATTTTTTCCTATTATTATTATTGTAGTTAAAGTTGTTTTAACTTTTCCAACCCATAAGTCTCTTTCCCTTTTCTCTTTCCCCCCACTTTGGGGAGGGAGTGGGTTAACAAAGAGTGTCTGTCATTCATTTAATAGCCAGGCCAGCTTTAAACCATGATGCTAACTTACTCCTTTTACCAGTTACTTGTGTCACATTTAACATAGGCATGGTAGCCAGCTCAGCAGAACTGCTTTGCTCTAGCAGTTTAGCCCTTTCCTAAAGCCACTGTGGTACCCATACCCAGTAATATGTTTTTTCCTCAAAAGCAACTAAAACTTTTTCTTTTCTTAGTGTAGATTGTTTGCTTATAATTTGCCCCAGAAATGGGGGAGTAAGGAACTTAAAGGATAGGTAAGATTTTGGACTACAGTTTTCTTAGACTGCAGCTTCATGATTTTTAAAGCTGCATTAAGGAAACACAGGTTTGAGATACTTATGAATGTTAAGAAAAGGTTTTTCAAAGCACAAAATATACAACCCCACACACCAATGCTATACAAAATTAATATATATCTACATTATTAATTTGAAGGAGGTAGCATATCAGGCTTGTGATGAAAAATTTTCTGTCTTGGAAATGGATATATTGCTTTCTCATTCTAAGATAGTTTGAGAATTCATATGCTGCAGATCAGTGGCCGAGTCAAATGGAAACACACATGCCTCTGATCAGCCACAATGAAACAGTACTCATTAAATATTCAGTCGTAAGTATGCTGTCCCCAAAAGCAAAATAATATAATACTGAAGCTGAAAGTCTTCAACAGCTTTGCTGTCTATGGGTGAGTGTGGGGTGAATCATGACAGTTCTTCTAATTGTTATGAAAGCTCAAAACATTTCCAAAGAAATATTTTCCTTCATGAAAATTGATGTTCCCTCTGTATCTTCTGTGGGGAAATAATCACTTCTGGCATAATTTTTCGATGGGTTAAAACTTAAAAAAATCATCTTTTAGAGTCAGTTTGGTGATTGGCATCTGCCTGACTTTCAAGATGCCTGTTTGTAACTATATTTCTGACTCATCATACATTTTCTCCTAAACCTTTTCTGCAGTACTTGCTCCACAGAGGTATTATGCCTCTTGTAATGCATAGTAGTTTCTGCTCATCTTTCTGATTCAGTTCAACCACATAGAACAGAAGTTGTTTTTTATTACCCAGCTAGAATAAAAGTACATTTTCAATTGGCCTGGTTGTTATTATCTTGTCCTTTGCAATGCATGAGAGGTGGAGACGAGCAGAGACATCTGCTAAGTTGAAAGGCATAATCTGAACTGATTCCCTTCTGCTTATGAACAGATGGGAGGTGGTTTCTGCACAGACTCATGGGGCAAAGATTCATGCGAATTGCCTTGTATTACTATGCTACTTTTAAAATTATAATTTCATAATGTGTTGTGGGCAATTTGCAATGAGTGTAAAAATTACACTATCCTGAGAGAAATTAGGCAGACTGTTCACCTCGAAGAGCCGCTTTATTAAGGAGAATGAGCAGTAGACATGGAAATAACATATTTCTTCTGTAGGAAATACTGAGGCTACCAGAGCAATGGCAGACAGTTTTCTTGCTAAGTGTTTAAGAGCCTGAGCCCTGCTTTGGCTGTGTAACAGTTGCTGGCTCTCCTTAGGTGGCTGTTAGGAGATAAGAAACTACCATAACACTCTAAAGTAGCAACGATGTTAAAAGTGAAGTTGGCTTGTTAACGTGGTACATCTGGTTGTGGTTGCATGTGATGATAGCCTGAGGGAGCTCCATTTCCAAACGGGACAGGCTGTAGCTGCAAGGTCAGTGTGACACCAGCGACACAGACACCAAAAGCAAAGCACTGGTCACGCAGCAAAAGAACGTGGTTATAAAATGGTGAAAGAGTGAAGTGATGATGCATCACTTCCTGCCATATGGAGACTATTTCTCTTAATGTGGCAGTCTAACAAGGTATTGTGCATGTAATATGCTACTGTCCATAATGTCAGATAGGGAAAATATGGTTATATTATAAAAGGGCATTCTTTTAGCTTCTTGTTACAGAAGACCTGAGAAAGAAAGGATGATCTTAGACACTTCTAATGTGCACATAATGTGCTGAGTTTAAAATCAGTTTCTGTTCAATGGTGAGCTTTAATTCCACTGGGAATGGACACACTGCAAGGATGTAAGCAGTAATTTTTCAAATAATCCAACAGTTTCACGTACTCTAAAATTACATTGTAATAAAATTGATATTTACAATGAATTTTTTGGCTTGCAGTTGTGACAGTGCAAAAGACCATTAATTTCATTGTATGAAATACCTTTTTTTTTTTTTCTAGAAACAGGCTATGAAGTTGTTCAGCTAACCAAGAGCTTTATCCAAAACCCATCAAACATGGTATAGTATTTTTCATTTTGTTCACTGGGGGAAGGGTCCTGTGGCTATAACTGTATTATTCTGGGGCATAAAAGATTTGTTATTAAAATGTATATGAAAAAAGTAAAATACTCCTTATAATTATCCTTTGAAAACCTGAAATTACATCTGTCTCATCTTTTACTCTTCCTTTACAGAAGACAAGAAAAAAGCTCATTAAAACAGTTTCTGTGAGAAGATTCCAGTTCACAGATTTAGTAAATAAATTTCTTCTGGGAAAGGAAATTACTTTCACAGAAGTAGAAGTAAAAATATCCATTGCAAATGATACAGAAAAGCATTTTAAAGTAACAAGTGAAAAAACCAAAATGCAATATTTCTGGAATAATCATTTCAGCTTCTGTGGTATTTTTCTGCGAGTGTTACAGAAGATTTTTTTTGATGTTGGTATTTTATGGGTGTACTAAGGTGCTCTCTCAGTATCAACAAGCCACCTGCCAATTCCACCTGATTCATTGTGAATCATGTGATCCTTTCATGTACAGGTGGATGTTAATTTCAAGCAGAAAATGTAAGAAGATTTTTAGCTGTTTGCCTGCAGTTCTCCGCTTGCTGGTATAATGTCAGGCAACTGTGATTTCATTCAATGCTTCTTCAGTTTCTTTCAGTCTTTCTGGCTAATTTTAGAGTGTGCTATTATCTTATCCTTTCAGTTCAGTTATTTTGTAACACTGCAATTAGATCCATCTAACTGTCAAACTTGCAGCTTGTCTTGCCTAGTGCATGTGGAAGGCTCTGCCTGCGTAGGTAAGAAGTGAGCCATTTTTCAGAGAATCATTTGCCACCCAACAGAGGCTGCTTTCAAGTTTATACCTGTATAAATGAAATCCAGCTCTGTCCCTGAGATTTAAGTCAGCAGAAGCAGAGTTATAATGGACTCCCAATACTTTGCTTAATAGATGGAGGCATTTTATTCTTATTATTTGCTTGAGCTAATTGTGACAGGGTAAACCTGAGAAATGGTAATTCACTAGGAAAATAACTTTTGGATCAAGAATCTTCATTTACATTATAGGTTTTGTGGAAAATGGAGGTTAATCCATTTCATACACAATTTTAATTCTATCATTTCTCTTTTTTTTTTACTAATGACCCCAGAACTGACATTCACTAGAAGTTCCTTCTTTTATTTTTGGAAGTAGTTATAAATTAATTACACAGTACATACACAGCATAGCTTGTTTAGAAGCACATTTGAAAAGGTAAATTCTTAGTCTCTTTGAGACTTAATTGCAGTTTGTACAAACTGGTTAATTCAGAGAGGAAAAAAAACACGGTGAGGAAGTTTAGAATGTCTTTATGTATTTCAGTTTCTTCTGAGAAATGAAATATTTTCTCGGCCACCTCAGTGGACAACCTCAGTTATGTTTACACTGGGCACCACCAAATATAATATATATCTGAGTTCCTGTAGTATTAGCTTAAGGGATGGTTTTTTAATGTGTTTGGGTTGGGGAAAAAAGAAAGAAAGGAATGTGGCTATGTGTTTGTGCATAAATATATATATTCACACATATAAATTACATTTAAAAAAATGTAGCTCAGATTTAGGGGTAAATCCTGCCCTCACTGATTGCAATGAAAATTTTTGTATTGCTTTAGAACTAAGTAGAACCAAGTCCATCTAAATTAAGATGTTAGCTTTGTAATGCACAGATTTTTACGATAGAATACGTGGGAGTCTGTAGGTGTAAACAACACAAAAAGGTTAACCAATTTGAAATAGTAAACAAGTATGATTTTAATTATCAGTTTGTTGAGATTGTGGGTGGATTTTTTGGTCTTGCATTCCTCCTTTTCTTTTCAGGCATTAGCCAAATTTCAAAGAGGTTATTGTTTAAGTTTATTTGTGCTTCAGTTGCTGAGGACAGCAATGCTGTATTTCTGTATTTCTGTGCTTATTTACACTGTGTAAAAGTATACTTTCATCTTAGCTGTGGCATGCAAGGTCACTTAGATAGGAATTTCAGAGTCTGCCTGGAGGTGGAAAGAATGATGACCAATCATCATCCCCTGTCCCTTCCACTTGTTCTGGCAGCCATGTAGCACAGTTAGTATTGTGCTGTCACTGGCAGCTCCCCCTCTCCCAAGCAACCCTCCCCCCAACATGATTTAATTGTTTATTGCAACTAAAATCTTTGCCTGGGATTTCCAGTAAGCTTCCTGAAGTCCAGGTCTTATCTAGTTTCCTTATATGACATAATTTAGTGACCAAATGCCAGATACCTCTCTCTCTTAAATAATCTTGTTGCTTATTCACAACTTAAACAAAATGGTAAATCTTTGGAAAATCTACTTCCAGGTTTGGAGACTGGTTCTTTTAGAAGCTTTGAATGATGGACTTCATAGATATCTAGATTTCAGGGAAAGTACTAGGTGGTTTTCTTTAAGCTTGGTCTAAGCTGTAGACCAAGATTCTCTAAGGTTCTGTAGTTCACTCTCAGATTTATTTTAAGTGCAATTCAGGTAAGTACGTCTTTGTCTATTCTTGCAACTTTTTAATACATTGTATTTAGTATGACAGAACATTGTAAAATTTCACTTCTATAACCTGAGGGATGTTTGAAGGCAAGATAATTATTTTCACTGCATAGGCTACTCCAATATCTGCCGTGCCTATCTGAGGAAAAGAGATGTGTTATGTTTTATGGCTCTAAATAGACCTTGCTACCTAGAAGCAAATAGAATCCTGCTCCTGTCCATCCACTTCCCTGTCTGGAGCGATACCAAGCTAAAAGGAAGCCCTTCATATGCAACATACCTTCTAGTTTCATAGCAGTCTTTTGCTGTAGCTGAAGTAGCTTGCAAGTAATTTTTTAGTACCTCTTCTTTTACAGAAGGTTTTCCATAAAAATGTTTACACTCACTGGGTAAAGGAATTAAATGTCTACAAGATGTTCTCAAGCACTCACTGCTGTCCTGGTTTTGAAAGAGAAAACTGTGGCTAAATCTGATCTGTTGTCTTCCTCCAGACTGCAAGATATGGATAGATCCAATACTGAGAATTCACATTTACATGAGCACTAAGGACATTTTTGTTCCAGCAGAAGACATTTTGAGGATTAAGGGATGACTTAGGTTTTTACTTGGATTCATTCAACTTCTGCCTTGTTTTCTATTGTCTTTTTCATTTGAGCTGTTGTATATACTCTGTGTCTAAAGCATATGGATTAATAACTTGAAAATTTTCCACACCAGGCAAGTGCATGTACACAATATTGTAAGGATTTAAAAAAAAATCCCACACATTTAGAAGAGGGGGAGGCATATTCTGCCTTGATCACATGCAAAAAGTAAAAATGTCAGCTTAAAATGACTTGGTCATAAACTAGTGCTGAGTTACCTGAGAGGAAACTGTGATTTAATATAGAAGTGTAATAGGAAGGAAAAAACAGTTGCTATTGTTTCTAGTGTGGAATCTTTGCAAATTACCCACTCACCAATTAACTTCACCAAGCCTATCTTAGAAAATGATTGTCTCCCTTTAGCATTACTTTGATGGGGCTATAAATTTAGGCAATGTCTTGCAAATAAGAAAATCCCCATGCCCTGTCCAGTTCACTTGACTCAGACCAGCACAAGAAGTATTCCTAAACTGCTAAGGACTTAATTCAGAAAGCTCAAAGTGTGATCACTCAAAAAGTACTATGTAAAAAGTATGCCTCCAGCAAAAATTTCCCTCTATTTCAGTTTATAAGAATAGCTTAGGTATAAACTTGCTTAGGGGCAGAAATAAAGTAAAAAGCTTCTCAAGTCCCTGCTTTCCCCTGTGATTCTGTTATTAAAAATTTCAGTTTTTCAGTGCAAATTCATTTTAATTCAATCTGTGTATTAAGATACAAACAACCCAAAACTTAAATGATCATTTTACAACTGCTCAAACTTTGAGCAGGTCATGTCTTTGAGCATGTCCGATCTCAGCCAGGTCTTAGAGGAAAATGACACAATGCCCTAAAGCAGTTCAAGTATACATTGTGCAGATTCAGGTTAATAAAGAAATTCATTGATTTATTTTGAGAAAATCTGAAAGAAAATGTGTTTTGTCTTTCCTATTACAGCATAATAAAAATTCAACAAAGCTGTTTTTGCAGAGAAAGCTTCATTCTTNAGCCAGGTCTTAGAGGAAACTGACACAACGCCCTAAAGCAGTTCAAGTATACATTGTGCAGATTCAGGTTAATAAAGAAATTCATTGATTTATTTTGAGAAAATCTGAAAGAAAATGTGTTTTGTCTTTCCTATTACAGCATAATAAAAATTCAACAAAGCTGTTTTTGCAGAGAAAGCTTCATTCTTGCAGTAATTTTGTTGGGGGAAACAAGTAGAAGAGGGTACAGAAGAGGAAAAATTCTGAATAGTGCTAGGATTGAGAAGTGTTCAACAAATTTGTCAATGTCTCATTTAAACTAGGAACATTGTAAAGTCACTACTAAAATAACACAAACAAAAATAAAACCCGAAAGCAGCATACTAGAACCCTGTTAACTTCCTTTGAGCATTATGATGTTTTTTCTCCCTTCTGGACTAATGCTGCAATTAATTTTCTGTCAACAAACAAACAAACAAACAAACCCCAAACAGCTTAAGTAAGCCACAGGCAATCTGCAGCAAAGCTTTTGTAAGATTGTAGTCTTTAAAAATTCTCAGTCAGGGAGTGCTTCATAAGGACAGAATAAATTAACACAACCAGTATTTATGTAATGATGAGATTATAGGTTGATAAGGTTTGTGCTTGAAAGAGAAAGCAACTTAAAACATGCAAGTCACTGCTGGAACAGTAAACTGCTAACAAACATCTATGTGACGCAGTAATGTGTATGCTCACAGGATATTCCGCTAAAGCCACATTGTCCTTGTACACCCAGAAGACCATGGGAAACAGTATTTCATGCACTCATGCCAGTGCCATTCTATTGTCTTCAGACTTTCCCGCAGTCCATGAAGAGAGGAAAAATCCTTTAAAGTTTCAGGATATTTTTCCCCACTAGCCCACTACAGCAGTAAAAAATATCCAAGGAAGACTTCTAAATCTGGTGGATGGAAAAATCTTGGGAATAATTCTGAAATAATTCTTCAAATGCATGGACTCTCTGAAAGTTTGAGTTTTTCTGACTTTATGGACACTGAACAGCTGCACTCTGCAGGATAATTAGCCCATGAAGACAAAGACATGTAGAGGCCTCTATGCTTTCTCACGCTTTGATTCATTTGTGATATCTTAAGTCTCTATCTGAGCCTGAAATTTTGTATCTGTGTATTTAATTGATCGAGTCCTTTCATACTCGTTACTGCTTTGTGCACAGGCAAGACAAGTTTAGCTAATGTATGTGAATATGAAATACCACCCAGTGTGCTATCACTCACCACTTTTTAATTTGGCATATGGCCTTCCTAATAATTAATAATTAGGAAATGTATCATAGATATCTGGAATAATCAGGCTACTGAACAATGGAAAATGTTTAACTGGAAACTCTTTCTTTGCACTGCAAATGCTGCTTATCCCATAATGACAATAAGTGGCTATACCTCTCATTTGACTTAAATTGAGTCAGCTTGGACAAACAACTTGGAGAAGTGGTGGAGTTGTGCTGTGAAATGATTAATCCTAATCTGCTGCTCTAACAATTGAGTTTTTTAGGGCTGAACTCTCTCTGTAGGATTACTTCAGATTTTGAAAGTGTACATTACATAGAGGTGAAAAGTTTTCATAAATTTCAAAAGGGCCTAACCTGAGTTTTCCTCTTGAGTAGTCAATCGGCTATTGCAGGTAGGCATAAAGGGTAGTCTTAAATTTTTGTGCTGGAACGTCATATGCTAAATCAAAGTTTGTAATTGTTGATACACTGGCACTGGTAATATTTGCAATTTTATAAAGTCATTGAAATTTCAGGGAACAGCATGAGTAAATTTTATCAGTCAGTACAAATTGTGCATAAATTGGCCAAAAATTGGTTCAATTCTATTCAATTTCCTCAACATATTGGACTCACTTCTCTTTAAACAAAGGGAACTCGTGGGATGGATAAACAGATTTGCTGCATTTTTGGGCCTCATACTCTATTCACTAAGATAAGCAATGGAATTTGTATTCAACTTCTAGAAGCAAGTCCCCTCACTTAAAACCACGTAGTACTGGCATAAGATCTTTTTCCTTAAGAGTCAGTCTGCCCTTCTCCAACTTGGGTAAGTCAAGGCCAGTGATCATGCTACAGCATGAATGAGACAAAAATAACAGGACATATGTTCAGTATATGACAACTGAGACTGTCACTCGTCTTACTTCACACTTCATAGCCTGTAATTTCTTTAAGAACTGCCTTCTGGCATGTCTTCTTTACTTCCTCACAATTTGAAAGTGAACACTCTCTTCTGAGGACAGTCATTGCTCACATACTCCATGTTACTCTCTGAAATAAAGTAACGTTCTGCCTTGTAAACAATCTGCACAAATGAAATGTTCTCATGGGAAAAAGTCAAATTGGACGGCTTTGTGACAACCAGACCACTGGAGGTTATGGGAAATCTAGCTTTTAGTATGTTACTAGAGTTTTAGAGCCAGCCCCTTGCTGCCGCAGAGCTGACATAGCTCTACTGACTCCCAGAGAACAGAAGTGATTGACATAGCTAAAACTCTTACTTTAAATCTTCCTTAAAGTGTGATGTCCTGCTTTAACCAGCTTTTGGCCTATGATGCATCTTTTAAACCAGCGGAAGAATGGTGTGTGACCGCTTCTCTGCTCTTTCATTTCCAGTGCATAAGAAAGTTAGCAGCACCAAGCAGCGACCTTGGTTTCCATAGGAATAAGTACAAGCAAGAACCTTTCTGCATACCATTCCTACTGATATTCCAGCAATAACTACAACATTGAGCCTTATCATGCCTAGAAGCAGACACTGTCAAAAATCCATGCTGTTAATTTCAGAGAGTGTGGTCTCTTAGAAGAGACTTAACTGAAGAGTAAAATTACTAAAAAGAAAATTGGTTCTGTCCTAGCTTAAACCAGGACAGATTTACTCTATTTTTGGCTGAATTTTAAATTTTCTTCAAGTTCTTTCCACTTACCTTTTATTATAACACTTGAGTTTGCAGTTTGGACAGTAAAGTTTATTTTGAAGCCTGAAAATCAAGAAAATTGAGAAAATTAAACTCCTGAAAAAATAATCTTCAAAGAAAGGCCCCAGAAAATTCAGACACTAGTGCATACACAGTGAGTGTTGTATTTATGTAGTTCAGGGTGGCTGTTTGAAGGTGAGGGAAAATGAACTCATGTGAAATAGAATGGAGAGAAATCTAAATCCTTTTGCGGGGAGAGTTACTTTTTTAAAAGTGGTAACAGAAATATGACAGAATGCTAGTTCATTTCCGTACTTTTCTGGACACCAGAAGATATAAGCCCCAATCACTTTCCAGGATTAAGGTAGGCTGAGCTGTCCTTCAGGTCAACTGCCTCTCATGAGGAGAGAGGGAGGAAAAAAAAATAGGAAAAAAAAATCACAATATCTCATTGTAAGCTTCAATTTCTTTGATTTTTTTGCTCATCTTTTCCTTCCATTATTCTTCTTTCTCTTGTATAACCTTTCCAGAAAACTACTTGCTTATTCACTGTTGCTTTGAAATCTTGTTTAAAAAAACCTTTGTTGGATATGCCTTATTTCACAGTATCTGATTACCTAATGAATATTTCTATAGATATGAAGTTCAAAGGTAGCACAATATTCTGCACAATCCACCATACAAAAGGAAAGCAGTCAACAAATAATTTAACAGTGCAAGTTAGGCTTTTATAGAGAAACTCTGGGTATGTCAATATAATATTAAGATTGCTGCTATAAATAATACTATATTAACACAATGAATAAATGAAATACTCTTTTCCACATAAAAATATTAGAAGAGATCTGATCTTTGCTATAACTAATTATGAAAATTTCCTATAACTAATTATAAAAATACCCTTAACTATATTATTTCAGGAGACAATACTAAACTAATGTGTTACAGAAACTGAAGTTTAGGTTAATACAGTTGCATGAATACAATGGAAATTTAGCTAAATCTAGGAAACCTAAGTAAAACAATTTCATTTCCATCTTAAAAAGGAATTATAACACCAGTGGAAAAAACTCTCCTTAGATACAGATGCTAATTACAAGAAGGAAACAGAGAAAAACAAAATTCGTTTGTCTAGTGGACTAGCAGATGTAATTCAAAGCCTGTGGAAGACAAATAAATAATTTCACTGAGATTTATTGGCTTTGGACCAGGCCTGTTCTAAACTAATTCTCTTTGTCATTAAGTCTGAATGCTGACTGTTTTCATATACTACTGGAAAATGAAAAATTTTTTGTGGTTGTTCTAAATTCTTTGACAAAAATACTCAGAAACTCACCGTGGCAGGCACAGCATAATGGATGCTGTAAACAGCTAGTTTTGTGCTTAACATTATGCAACACAATGTGTTAAATACATGTACACTGCTTAGAGCACGTGGGTTTTCAGAACTATATTACTGTTTCATCATGTTCAAGTACATCACATGATGGCAGAGCCTGGAGGCTAGAGAGTCACAGTGGGTGCATTCTCGTTTTTGTTCAGTGTGGTAGTAAAGTAATGTTATTTCTTGTGTAGACCTGCCATACAGCAGTTGGTATCTAGACACTTGCTCAGCTTAAATTTTAGTGAATTGAACTGGTGGAATTACGGTATGACAGCGCCAAACAAGGCAAATCCATAAATGAGTCTATCCCTAAATCACTAACTTTCAGCTGCTATAGTATTTGTTCTGTATACAGGGGTATGCAAGACAGGTTTATGACATTTAAAAGTTATTTCTTTTGTTGTCCCTGTTGGCATATGTAGAAGGAAAGGATTATTTAAATTTTAAAGGAATATCCATGAGTTGTGTATCTTTGTAGTTAACACAGCTACAGATGAAGTTTGAAATATATGTAATGATATTCTTCCAGTAATTTTAGACCAGGACAAAATTCCTCCTTCATAGTTCATACTACTTATTGAAAAATAATCCTATTGCATGATATCTAAAAGTTACAAAGAGTCATTTGTTTCTATGAAGCAATGCTAACTTTCAGTCCATTGGATTCTGTAAAGAATGCCATATATGACTGACACACAAATATGGAAAAAATGTGTAAGTGGAATAATAAGTATAAACATTCATTATCTCAAATTACATTAGCTGTTCATTTACAGTTTGGTTTTCTCTAGGAAGTAATGACTTTTCTCAGAAAGTAATGACTTTATTTTTTTAGTTCCAGCCAAACTCTTAATCATTTAAGAATAGTAGGAGAGGAAAAGGGGATTTAATGAAGAAGATATTTGTAATTCTATCAGCTGAACAAACAAACATTTTTTTTCCTTCTGCTTTGGATACTTTCCTATGAGATGCTTGAAGAGGTAGATGTGCTCCAAAAATTAGGTCCTTGTGCCCATTGCTAGACCAAAATGCAAGCATTTGCAAACACATGACAAAACGTGCCCTTGTCATATGGTTCTCTGGACTAGGTTTGCAATGCACTTGTGTGTCCTGATTGTGTTGCCAGCTGCCTGTATTTTGGTTATACAGTGAGAGGAATGGAAGAATGACGTGACTGGGAAAGACAGCAGCAGGGACTAACATGTCAGAAATATTTCTGTGTCCTGATTCTGGCTGTCTGTGAGCATCTGAGTGAAATTTAGAAAAGAAAAGGGCAAGTAAGGGGTCAGGGAACAGGTTGTGCCAGTCTAGATGTGGGACAATAGTTGGCCCCTGTCCATCTATAGCATTTTTTTTTTTAAATTTTTGCTTTTAAGCATTTGTCGATAACATAATATTTCTGGTAAGGTATCTGAACTACTTCTACGTGTAGTCTAATATATCTTTCATATTTTTCTAAATACAATTTATCTGATCAAAATGATTTATGATGTGCCATTAAAAATGTAGATTAGAAAAAAACTGTATGTCTGTATAATTTTCAATGGAGTTATAGAAAAATGGGCAAGACAAGAAAAAAGCAAAAGGAAAAGGTTAAATAAAATAGATGTCAGGAAATGTAAAGAACTGGTTAAGTCATTCCAGACTGTTACAGACAACTCAGGAAATTCAGAGGGAGATTCCAGTGGGCTGGAGAAGAACAAACAGTACATTTTGAGAAGAGCGGGATTATCTTGGGAATTACAAGCTAATCAGCTCAGTTATCCAGAAATATACTGGAAAGATATACATCAGTTTGTAAGCATTCAGGGAATAAAGAAGTCATAAAAGATAGTCAACACACTTGTATTGAAGAGAAAAATCATATCCGGTGCTTTTCTTAGACAGCATAGCTACCAAAGGGGATAGTAGAAAGTCTTACTTCATTTTGGTATGACTTTTAACAGTTCTATGTGACATTTTCCTGATAAGCTAAGGAGATAAGGCGTCATGAAATTACAGTAAGGCAGAAATATACCTGATTGTATAAGCAGGTTTTTAATAATGTTCTGTCAGACTGGGGCAAGTCTCAGGTTTATGGGAGTATATAGAAGATTTAGGTAGGGACAGTCTGCTCAACTGGAAGACAATCTGGTCTTTTCCAGTTCTTGCTCACATTGTTACTAACTGCTGTAATGACTGAGGAGTACATTTATGATCTATGAGCAACAATGGGTTATGAGAAGTCATAAGCACATTGTAAGAATTCAGAGCCTGATGACAAACTGCTCTAAAATCGGGTAGGTGAAATTCATAAAATAGTGTAAGTAAATATAACTAAATATAAGCTGCATATACATAAAGTACAATATTATAATTAGGAAACACCCTTGGCAAATGAAAAATAACTGCCCAGGCAGGAGTGCTGTAGGAAAGAATCTGTAGGCTGTAGTGGATGACAAAACAAATACAAGTAAAGGTGTAAAGTGTTAGATAAAAAAGAAGACATTTCCTATTTATTAATGATACTGCTACATGGAAAATATGAAGGGTTACAACACTTTGTTCTGGCAATGCCTTGGGTAGGTAGAACGTCCAGCTTAAGACATTGTATAAAGAGCTTGACACTGAGATCTTAGAGTGATTGTGTCAGAAGATATTTGGAATAGGCATTTTTGAAGGAATTGAGTTTTCCTAGACTAGGCAAGAGAAAGTTAAAGGGTGTAAGTTTCTCTGTGACCCTGATGACTGAAGAACTAGAGAAATACAATCAAGAGACTATCGTTAGCTTTCCATTATCCAAGATAGTAAGGGACATAGATACCTTGAAGAGCAGAAATATCTGCATAATATGAATACTATGTGATACACGCGGAGCATCCACACTCAGTTCTGCAAGACCTTCCTGGTTGCTTTAATGCAATTCCCAGAACTCTAATTCCGGTGAGACATATTGTCTCAAATGAAAGGCAATAAAATTGCAGAAGCCAGCCGAACGGCATTCACTATGTCTTGTTTAATCAGACTTTTCTAAACTAGAGCAGTAACAAGCACAGGAGATTCCCAAATATTCCAGACTTCTTGTCTTGGGTGTTTCTTAAATGTCACTAAAGCTCTGAGTTGATTCTGCAGGTAGTTTAGCTGCATTCACATGGCAGGGCTCACAAATTAGAATCCTACATCTCCCAAACTGACACTTCATTAGACTGGCTTTGGGGTGATTGTCAGTCAAATACCCCAAAATTGATTGAAAATGTCGCTTATCTACATGCTACTTGTCCATGTTGCCTGTCCCAGGCTACCAGACCATTTGTCCCATGAATCTAAACCATCGCCACTAGAAATAAAATTCTTAGTGTGAACATAATTAGTATGATAGGAAAAGATCCTTATTTGAATATCTTTTTATCAGAATACCTGTCTGAAAAATAAAACGCTACCAGTTTAAGCATCTTTATACCACACTTCTTTCCCGCTCTTCTGCTGAGGGTGTAATTCAGCATGATATAACAGCAGTTTATGTCCCTTGTTTCCAAATATGAACATTTTCTATTTGTCTGTATGAAGATAGCTGTTGCTTGACAGACAGAATTTGTCAACAAAAAATCTAACTTTATTATCAGTGAGAAACTTAGCAACAGTCCCAAGACAATATATGTCTAAACCCTAACAGAAACACTGTCAGTAGTGAATTGTTCTTCATTAACGATGAAGTTATATTAATGCAGTGTGTTTCATCTCTATATTATACAGCACTTCCTATTTTATAAGACTGCTTTCTAATATGAAGCTGGACAGCTTTAAGGATTTATAGGATCAGCATCAAGAGTTTTAAGCATATTCTTCTACAATCTTTATCAGCCAAAACGGCTATTTGTCAAACAAATATGTTTTCTTCCATTTAAGGACTTCTAGCTGGCAAAACAGCCTCTAACTGCACTTTTGATAATATTTAATATGGTAGAGAAGATAGCAGCATGTGCAAGCTGTTTTGGAGGGGGTGGGAGGTGGGGAGAAAGGATGAGAAGGACAACAGTGGAGAACTCCAGAGAAGAATAATAATGAGAAATGATACAATAGACTTCTACTTTATTTGTTGAGGGAGTTATGGGGATTAACGGAGGAGATTTGAGGATCCCTAATTTTTTGCTTGAAATGAGGGTTCCCACTCCCAATGAAAGCCCTCTTTGTGACAATACAGACAAGGCAGTTCTGGTTCTTAATTTCTGGTTCATTTCCAGATCTTTCTTTTCTTCCATTCCAGGATCACATTTTTTCCAAATATCTTATGCCTTACTGATGCATACCTTCTATTTTTAACTCTTTTTTTGTTCTTCATTTGATCTAATCTGACCCTTGTTCACCATGTCCTACCAAGCATGAGGAATCTCAGTCTTTATAATTTTTTGCATATATGATAATGATATTTGCCTTTGATAACACTGAAGTATCTTTCTCTGTACAGAGTTAACTATCCAAGCTCTGTGTAACGTATGAGTAGGAGAACAGTGTTGGGATCATATTATACACAACTCAATTTGAATCCTGTGAATCCTTTGATTTTGTCCATAATCCTGCAAAGAGACTAAATTTATTCTATCCTGCACATTATTTCTTCACTGAAACATGGAGTTTCTGTGTGTATGTTTCAAATGCAGCCAAATTTCTTCCACCTTGGTTTATTCCCAGATGAACAGAATTTCATTGCTGTGGAAGTACATTTCATCTTCTTGCCTCCTTTGCCCAATTTACCGATGTCAGTAGCATTCCTGTTTCTACTGGACATAGTAGCTTTGAAGAGCAAGACTGAAAATTTGAAATTTTCCTTACAAAGAAACTGCAGTACTCCAAGCAGAGATACACAGAAAACTACAGAACTGAACTGGACTCATTTCTTGAATTTCAATTTGATAGTCTGGTGGAGTTTTCCACTCAAAAGATCCTTTTTAGCACCAAAATTAGGAGAAAGATGACAAAATCTTCCCAGCGTGGCTACTGATGTGTGGGGTCAATGACAGCATTTCTGTGTGATCTTGACATAATGAAATGAAAACTTATTATTCACCAAATTCTTCTCATGGCTAAATAGACATGTTAGACTTCATACTGAGAAATACTTTTCTCCAAATGATTCTACCTGAGGCCACTGAATGATCTGTCATTTTAGCACTCAACATTTCTTCTCATTATTACTTAAATATTTTTTTCAATGCAGACAGTTTTGCAAGGCAGAAATTTAAAATAAAATTACGGTGCTTAAGAGTTATTTGGCATTATCCAAAATAAGATTGATTGTTTTCTTGTCTGTAGTTCAGAGTCTCCTCCACTAACTGTACTATGAAACAACATCAAGGAACAAAAAATACATAATGCAGAATTTGGAAAAACTTAAATAAGGATGGATTTCAAGTTTAATCAAATTCTCTCACTAATCACCCACTGCTGAGAGATCTACAGTGAAAGATTTATTTTATCTTTTTGCTAACACAGATTAGTCAATTCTAAGCTTTTTAAAGCATTTTGATCAGTACTATGTTCTAAGGCTTTCAGCCTATGCCTGCTTTTGCCACTACAGATTAAAACATTGCTGACTGAATTTGCTCCACGGAGGCCTCCATATATATTCTTTGTTTCAACGATATGAACCATAGCTATTAAGTTGTGAGTACTATACTACTGACCTAAGTCTAGCCTGATTACCCTAGAGAGAGTCATAGAGGCTCTCTCTTTTTGGCATAAGTGTTCTCTTAAAAGAACTAAAAGGACTATTTCACTGTTATGAACTTTCACCTGGCCATTCTGCACTGCATTGCCAGTGCTGAAATCTCTTAGAGGTGTAAGATCTATTAGTAAATGTTTTCAGTAGTCTTAAAGCATTCTATGATTCTGATTTGGCTGATGTACATCCTTTCAAATGCTACTTTGTTGATGTGCCAACTCCTGAGTACTACTTCTGTCCAGCACTGATAGGGAAATACGTCCTTTTCTATAGGGAAGAAACCTATAATAAGTTTTCATTTCATTATATCAAGACCACACAGAAATGCTGTCCTATTTGCTGAATCTACTTTATGAATGAGAGATCTGAATGTTTCAGAGCCTGACCTGAACGTCTCAAACTTTGGATGTTTCAAACTGAGAGTCAGTGTGGACTTTTTTCTAGCTAGTTGATGAATTTAAACTTTGAAAAGCTTATTCTCTGATTTTATCAATATGTAAGATTCAAAAACTAAGGTAAGTTATTCATATAAATTCAAAAATGTAGTTGTGAAAACATCAATCTTTCCATTTATCTTAATTTTCTAGAAAAAGTTAAAGGATATAATGTATTCCTACTGAAGGCTTGAACACCTCTCTTGTGAAGAAAGGCTGAGAGAATTGTGGTTGTTCAGCCTGGAGAAAAGAAGGCTCTGGGGAGACCTTATAGCAGCCTTTCAATAGACAAAGAGGACTTATAAGAAACAAGGAAAAGGCTTTTTACCAAGGTCCGTAGTGACAGGAGAAGGGGAAGTGGTTTCAAATTGAAAGAAGGTAGATGTACATTGGACGTAAGGAAGACTTTTTTTTATGATGAGGGTGGTGAGAGACTGGAACAGGTAGTTCAGATAAGTTGTGGATGCTCCATGCCTAGAAGTGTTCAAGGCTGCATTGGAAGGGGCTTTGAGCGACCCAAGCTAGTGAAAAATGTCCCTGCCCATGGCAGGGGGGGTTGGAATAGGCAATCTTTGAAGGTCATTTCCAACCCAAACTATTTTGTAATTTTACGATTCTATGATTGTATCCCCTAGAGAGCTATTACATTATAATTTCCAATGTCTACTGAATTTTATTGAGTTATTTTTTATGCATAACCCTTGCATTTATCTAGATTTAAGAAAATGGACTTTTACACAATGAAGTTACTAATAAAACAGCAAATAATAGAAAATGATTGCATGTGTTCCCAGAAGACAATTCTATTTAATGCTGTAACTATTTCGAAACCTTTGACGTTGTTTATATTCCTCCAAAAATATATTCTATGAGTATGATATCCTAATTATTTCTGGGAAAAAGCTGTGAGCTCATAGATATTATTTATACACAGGAGGCATTTTGAATGTTTAAAAAAACCAGTGTCTAAATTTTTAGTCTCATTGAAAAAAGAAACTTCAGGCATTGGCATTTGGCAAACTGGTAGCTGGGGTTCTGTAGGTATGCTTTTGGCCAGGTGAGTCTCTCTGTCCATGGGTCTGACATCGGTCTTGGCTTGGAAAACTGATTCTCTCTAGGACTTATGCCCTTCACTGTAAGTCCTTGCTAGCAGTGCTGATTTGTTTTCATTTAGCAGATGGAGGGAAGTCAGCTAAAGCTAGATGTTGCAGTTCTCCCCAGTGGCAATGTAAGAAGAGCAGCTCCTGGCTTTCCTGGTGTCCTGGGTTCAGCTGGGATAAAGTTAATTTGAATGTCCTGAATTTGGCCAGGATAGAATTAATTTTCACAAGAAGCTGGGAGGGGACACAGCCAGGACAGCTGCCCCAAACTAGCCAAGGGGGTATCCAATACCACTGAAGTCAGCTGTCCCAAACTAGCCAAGGGGGTATTCAATAACATTGACATCATGCTCAGAATATAAACTGGGGAGCTGGCCAGAGGGAGGAGAGATCACAGCTTCAAAACGCGGAGGGCATTGTGTTCTGGGTAGTGAGCATTGCATGGAACATCACTCACTTCATGTATCCTTTTATCAGTATTATGGTTATTATTTCCTTTCTCCTTGTGTTGTCCTATGAAACTGTCCTTATCTCAACCCATGAGTTCTACCTGTTTCTTCAGATTCTCTGCCTCATCCTACCATGTTGGGGAGGAGTGAGTGAGTGGCTGCAGGGTGCTTTGTTGCTTGGCTGGGCCTAAACCATGACAGATGGAAGCAGCAATTCTGTTTGAGCATAGTGAGATTCCCAAATGTGTGACTGGTTGTGAAACTGCTGAAGAGACCTAGAGAAATATTCTCATTTTTCTGTTAGGCTCTTTTATGTTAGTGTAAGTTCTCAGGAGCCTTACTTTCAAGGTTCTGTTTTCAAAAATAGAGAACAGGAGTCTATAATACATCCTTCAATCTTGCCATTTTTACCTTTTCATCATATAGTGTTTGGTCATCCTCTTGCTTTTGAAAGCAGTATGTTATTAAGAATTGAGAAATCCCAATCTACTGAACCAGTGTTAGGACAATTTTGTTGTTAACTTCAGAGAAGAGATTTGCTGTGTTGGACACGAATGCTTTACAGCAGCCTTAGCCAGAACTGCTGGCATCAGTTAATTAAGGAGATTATAAATTTTAGACTGTGAGTGAGTTTCATTTTGTTTGCTTCTTAATCAGATTGTAGTAATCGGGGTCAACAGCACTGTTTTCTTACAAGCTGTCCGCAAAATTACTTAGCACTTGGTATTCTGAACAGTGGAGTAACAGAAATTGTGCATATTTGTAGTACTGTGTAAACAAGAAACTAGGTCTTATAAGACTGTGATTGCAAATACAAATGTGATATAGCACTTCTTACTCAAATCTGATCTTTTCCTTATATGCCACTGTTTAGAAAAGAAGCCTAACATTCCAAATAAACAATGTCATGCTGAACTAATATGCATGAATTGTGTATAATATGATCCCAACACTGTTCTCCTACTCATACGTTACACAGAGCTTGGATAGTTAACTCTGTACAGAGAAAGATACTTCAGTGTTATCAAAGGCAAATATCATTATCATATATGCAAAAAATTATAAAGACTGAGATTCCTCATGCTTGGTAGGACATGGTGAACAAGGGTCAGATTAGATCAAATGAAGAACAAAAAAAGAGTTAAAAATAGAAGGTATGCATTAGTAAGGCATAAATATTTGGAAAAAATGTGATCCTGGAATGGAAGAAAAGAAAGGTTTACTTCACTTACTAACATGTAATCAAAAAAACAAAACCACATCTGATGTCAAGTTCATATGATTTTACCAAATAAATCTGGTAAAACTTTGATGTACTGATTTGCTACTGGTCTACTCATTCAATGAGAACTTACTCAACAGAGCCTGACGATTTTCAATGAAGGGCCTATAACAAATAGCAGCTTAACCTCCCCTTCTGGAAAAGCTGGCAAATTGAAAGATTGTCTTGGTGGTCAATCAACTACAAACCCTCACTCAAAAATAATTAATCGAGTCTTTTACAAAACTAACTTTACAAAAGAAAAGAAAAAAATATGCAATATTTTGCTATCCTTTCTCCTAAAGGAAGACTGCCCTCTGAATTCTTGATCGTGCGGCTACTTGAACAGCTGTCTGCTCTCCTCCTGCTCTTCTGGTAATGCTCCACTTACAAAATATGGGTTTCAAATCCCAGGGCTCCATTATCTATCTTGCTGAATGGCAAATGATCAAACAGGCTGCATCAGATCCAATGCTATGGGCTGTCTTGTGTCAGGCCCAGGCAGCTGCTTCTCTTCTTCAGTGATTTTGGTCTTACAGAATGAATCCTAAGGCTGCAATGTACTGATGAAATTGAGTAGTATTCCCCCTGATAGAGCAGTTAGTTTGCCCAAAGCTTTATGCACCATTTCAACAACATAATGTTCTCCATATTATCACCCATGTTTTTTTTAAACAAAGGGCTGCAACTATGATAGAACATAAAATTAAAATTAAATATTATCTACATTTGCTTCTCGATCCTTTCAGTTACAGCTAGCTCTCTCAACTAAGGGCCAAACAATTTTTTCTGACTTTCCATCAGTCTAGAACCTTCTGCTCCAGGACTTCTCATTTCTTTCAGACCTCAGGACCCACTCTTACCCTGCATCCCTGAGAAGCATGTTCAAGCATGACAGGACCACACTAGACTTCAGAAATCTTGAGGTCTTTATAGCAGTTTTGTAGGATAACCATGTTTAAAAATGAAGCAAGGTCTGAGAATGTTCTAAGGCATTAGCTCAGAACTGTCCATCCAGATAAATTGCTATCCAGACCTCTGGTATAGTTGTGGCCTGAGCCACTTAACTCTTTTTAATTGTTTTACTTGATTGAGCTTCAGGAACTAGCAAAGCCTATGGATCATTCCAAACGAGCAGTTTGCTTGCAACCCCTGCGTTTTGGAGGCTAAAGAATTTAAAAATATGTAAAAGCCTTCCCTTGTCAATTTGTTTTAGCATCAGATAACAACCCTGACTACATTTAAGCTAATAGTATACATGCAGCATTAACGTGATGGCCACATAGCCAAAAATGTAAGAAATCCAGTACCTCCTGCAGTACACCAGGTCAGCAGTAAGAAACTAGGTAACATTCAAGAGAAGTTTGGCTTGGGTACAGTAGCTGAGACCAAAGAAAAATCTGCAGTGTTTTATAGGTGACTAGCAAATAAATAAACTTTGGGTTGAATAATTAATAACCTGGAGTATTAGTCAGTGCCAAAGAGGACTTTTATGAAACTAGAATCATACTGCTATAAGAAGCTGCATCCTTTTTTCTAACAATTGTTTGCAAAATTGCAAAGTTTGTTAAAAAAGAAAGAGGCAGAAATGAAAGCTGGCATTCTTCTAGAATAAGTGAAAGCATATTCACCACTTCTTTATTTTAATAAGGTAAAAGGCAAATGACAGAAACCTGCACTTAAATATTCAATTTGTATTGATTTTAGCATTTCATTAGGACAGAGTTTCTTTAACTGCTGCAGAAATGGCATTACCATTCATGAAGTAGAGTCACCTTAAGCACTTTACATGAAGTGATTTTTTTTCTAAACTGCAATTAGTTTGGTTGTTTATTTTCTTTTAAATCAACATTCTAATTACATTATAATTATAAAAACCACCTTTTACTTCATGAATTACATCATGTGTGTGGAAGTACACAGTTGTATAATAGATTCACAGATGTGTGTATATTCTTTATGTAAACTAGGCTATATATTGTATGGGAGCACCTGCTCAAAAACCTAAGAAGAAAGTATTTCAGGAGAACATATTTTGAAAATAAAAAGAAAATCGCCACTGGGTGCCACTGTCCTTCCTTGCCAGCTATCTTGCCTATCACTGCAGAATCATATTAGTAGTAAGGACGTGACCCAGAGACCATTCACTCTGTGGCAAAGCTCACAAAGACTTCAACAGCACGTGATGAGAATCTAAAAGAACATGGCCTTTCAACAGAGATGTGCCCGTTGCATAACTACTATAAAATATGGTAGTTGCTTGTGCAACAAATATCTTAGGAATTTTATTCCACTGCTGCACATAGTTTTTGAGAGTAGCAACTTCTAAGACATAAGGTGGCAAACATTTGGTATACAAAAAAATTCACACACTTGCCTTGAATTCCTGAGAAGACAATGATAAATATTCTGCTCACTTCAGCAGAATTGTGGGCAGACTCTTAGAAACCCATTCTTCATATGTGTAGCAAAGATACAGCGCCTCCTTTCATCCAGGGAGATATACATTTCAGAGTATTCACAAGAAGCTCTAATTCTGTTTTCTATTCCTTCTAAGCTGCATTATTTGCCATGCATAACACTACCCTCCCCTACAAGGAGGATGCACAGTGGCTGCAATTTAATGATGCTGGCATTATTCTTCTCTTGGCTTCATTCTCCAATGGTAATACTGTTGATTTATGAAAGACTCCAAATACTTAGATAAGCTATTTCCTGGCTCTATGCCTTCCCTTTCTCTGTCTCTATAGAGCCCCAGGACATACAAGGAAAAAGGAGAGCATTGTCCTAAGTTTTTAAAATTAGGTTAATTCTAAATGCCTTTGGCATTTGAGAGCTCTTTTTCTGGATCAATACATTATACAGTGTTATCTAAATGGTACAGCAAAGCTAGAACTACAATGTTCAGTGTACCTTAAGTAACTATGGAAAGCAAGGCCAGACTTGTAAAGTTTTTCAAATGTCTAAGAATCCAAACAGTAATGTTTTTAAATGCTTTAAGGTCACATGGGGATCCTGTGTCTAAAGGAATTATTGGTCCCAAGCTAGATATATAAAACTCTGTGACAGACACAGGAAGGGGTCTTCATGTTAGAATGAGGTTCACTGAAGTCAATAAACAGAGAGAAAGATTACCTAATTAAGTTTTGGGACATACTCATAAAAGCTCTCAGCTCTCAAAAGTATCTGGGTGCCTCAACACACTCAAGAACATCTGTTTATATAGAGCAAGGTATTGTTCCTATAGAATAACTGTTCTTATTGCTGGGCTAAATTTCAGCACCTAAGTTTGCTCTAATTTGCATAAAAGGAGTATTAATTGAAAAAGCCATATTCCATTTTCTCCTCTGTCCTGTCTTTCTTGCTTACTCAGCTTTAGAGGCAACAGTCTGGTGGCATTGGGTGTTTGGGAAGTGTCACACATTTCTGCCAGGAACATAGAGGACACTAGAATTAAAAGGTAAGTGGAAGGGATTTCAAAGTGCTCAGTGGCATCATAATGTTGGACATCATAGCTATTCCATTCAATTTTTAAAATCTAAGATACTTTTTGAACCTAGTCTTTAGTATGCAAAATACAGCTTAGGCTTTCAAGGATTAGATAAAAAAAAAGTATTTTGGTGTATGACTCCTATTGAAGTCTGTGTCTAGGAAGTGTTTGGTGATTGGAGTCTATGTGTTTAATAAATTTTTGCAGAAGGGAATGCACTTTGGAATTTCTGAAAAACCTATCCTTCCCAGGGGAGAGTATCTCCTCAGTACTGTCTACATGCCAATGATTCAGAGAATTTCAAATACAATTCAGATATTATTCCTCTGTATTTCATTACCTCCTTTTTGATAGTCTTCATTTATTCCATCTTGTAATGTGTAGGAGCCTGGTTAATCCTTGCACTATAAAAATAGCTGAAGGCTTAGCTTTATTAATTTCTAGTCAGCCTGATACCATTTACAAGAGTCCTCATCTGTTCTCTTGAAAGGAATAATAGATACAGTTATGCAAAACTGATTCATTTAAAATACGTAGAGAAAGCAGCAATTGTAAGGCAATAAAGAAAACTATTGTTCTAGGTTTATAAAGTAAAAAAGCTCTGATGAAACTATACATCATAAGGTTCATGTAAATAAGGTTAAATATTTTATAGGCTGTTTATATTGTAAAACTAAACTAGACGAGTGAGAAGGGGACAAAAAAGATGAAGTCTTTCAAAGAACGGAACAGAACTCCATATAAAAATTGTACTTCTGCACTTAAAATTTCCAAGTGACACAGGAATAAAATGGGGTTTTTTTGAATTTTATCATAATAAATAACCTGTAACCTAATTTCAGATACTTGGATCGTTCAGTTAAATATTTTTTTTAAATATAGTGTGCCTGGATTTTCATAATAAAATATTCCTTTGTTTGGGTAGGTAAACTCACTTTTAGTTAGGCATAGTTGTTCTTAATGTAAAAATAAATCTGTGAGTGATTTAATCTGAAGGAATATTTGTTGAGTATTAATGTATTTAAATATACAGCATTTCCAGCTGGAGTCAGAGAGAACCACTTGTCTTCGCCTTGCAATCCTTGGTGTCACTTGAACTGCTCATGTGACGACATTCTAATATGAAAAGAGACAATAGGCATTGTTGGCTTCACATATTAATAAATAAGAGCCACAGTGTGTGCAAACAAAGGCTGCTTCCTGGAACATTGTGTCACAAGATTCCCAGGGTCAGTCCTGATGGCTTTACTCTTATGAGATATTCTGTTGAAATCAATGTGATTCTCCTCACATTAATTTTACACCACTGTCGAGACATTACTATTACATAGTCCCAAATTCTGATCTCAATTTTGTTGGTGCAATGTGTAATTCAGATCAGAAATGACCTACTAATCTGAGAGTTACACCTGGTGTTCCCCTTGGGATCTCTAAAAAGGCTCATGTGAGTAGGAAAACCAGGCCTGGCTGCCATTGGAAATCTTTGCAGAGCTGTAATTAGATAGTAAAGTCTGTGTGAGTTACCATCGAATTGGTGAGAAGAGCTCTTGAGGATTTTAAGCAAGTGTCCTGTTTTTCCACTGAGCAGGGAATGAATGGAAAGAATAAGTATTACGTGACAGTGTCTGTTGGGCTTATAACCCTGTGCTTGTTCTCTAAACTCAGACTTAACTTACACTGAAGAAGAGTATGTTGCTTTCTTCCTTGCGTGCTTTTGAGTGCTCTTCTTGCCAGAAGGGTTTACTTACTTTTGATTGCTAAGTAATAAAAAAGAAAAGTCTATCTAAAAGACAGACAATGAGAAGCAAGACAATTCTCTTAGAAACAACAGGCAATCTGAGGTTTATATCCTTAACTGAAAATTATTACTTTCTAAACATTTCTAATATTTATTTTCTAGACTGCTAATATACACACGTGTTACTCCTAAAAAAATTATGTTATTCCTCAATAAATTTATTTTAAAAATGGTCTTTGATAGCATGTCTATTACCTAGGAAAACCTACTATTATCTGGTTAACGAGTCTTTGTTCATGTTGGGCGGTTGGAGTACACGATCTTTGAAAGTCTGATATAAACCAAATCATTCTGAAATTGGGGTTGGGACTGTGTGTATGAGACTATAATGAAAACAGCTTTTTAACCCCTCTGTATTATTCTCCTCTCCATTACTTATCTGTAAAGCTTGACTCCCTATTATAGCACTACCCCATAACTTCCTTGTATTATTTGGGTATGAATCTAGTTCAGAATGTGGCATTGAGTCACGAGATATTTCCCACTTAAAAGTAATTTGGTGAGAGATGTAGTTGGAGCCCTAACCTTGATGGACAACCTGAGGAGGAAAACAAAGGGAATGACTTTTGGGGAGTACATTTTACCAGGAAGAAGGAAGCCTGAAATAAACCAAGTACTAGTCCTGAAATCCTTCTGGGATTTTACACTCATAAAACTCTGCCAAATGTATAGTAGAGGTTGTAATTAAAATACATCATGCTATTGTAGTCAGCTGCTACTGACTGACCAGTACTTGTTAATTAATTGATCTGCAGTCTGTTCACTCTTAGTTAACGTTAAAGTTTATGAGAATATCCAGACAATCAAATTAAAAGTTTGAAGTTTTTTCCTTTAATATATCACTAATAATTCACCACTAGTTGGGGCAAGAAAATAAAAAGGGTAAGAGGAATCAGTTCTTCCCAAGATTCTTATCTTCCTTCAGAATGACTAAATACCATGGGTTTCCATCATCTGCTTTGTCTCCAGCCTCCATCTCGAAATGGAACTGCGTACTCTGTTCAAGTTCCAAGAAATTCTTTTGCTCTTGAGAGCCTCAGAAAGTACATCCAAGGTTTGTTTCCTTTTGGTCTTTGACCACTGTCAAACAGACAAGATTAATGCTAAGAAAAGTAGCAATGGAATCTTCCTTATCTCTGATTTTATCATGAATTTCGACCTGCCTCTGTATGCATCAGACTCCTGAAGGCTTAACCATGGCCTTGGTACAAGGTAACAGATACAATGCAGTAATATCTACATGTGTGAATGTATGTAATTCATTGAAGGTTACCAATTTGCCCACATAGACTACTATCAGTACAATAATTAGAGCCCATCTTTACCTAAGTCTGCTTGTCTACTGTGTCTTTTTCAACACAAGACTATATCCTTGGAAAAGATTCAGTTTATTGCTAATACAAATGAATACAAGCACAAAGAAAGGGAGAAAACTGCGTATTCACTAGTAACTTGAGAACTGCCTGGTTTATGAGTTGTTCAGTAGATTGTTCCTCTGAATTATGTTGACTCCTGTCTGTGTCAGTACAAACAATGAAGTTCAAGGTCAAGTCCACATTAATGTTTGAGTAGAATCACTCCTCTCTGCTCTTTTGCTGATTGAATTCATGATGTAATTTTAGTTTTTAAAAAAATAAAGATAACTATGACAACGACAAGTTTATCTCCACATTTCAACCAGACTGTCTGTCCCAGACACTAGCAACTGTAGCTTTCTATAGCAGATCTTTCCAGGTGATTATGGAATCCATACAAATATAGATCAGTCAGATTTTTACTTAAATGCTGAAAGCTTAACACAATGTGCCATATTCCTATCCTGCTGAACTAGCCCTGACTAGGGAGATTACTGAGAATAACTTCGACACTTCATCAAATTGTGTAATGGCTCCAGAACACTTGATATAAACAAAGATTTGAGCTTGGCTGTGGCGGTACCCTATTTAGGCCAGTGCCCATTTAGACTGTTTTCCCTCTGTTTTTTTGTGAGTTCAAGTCTATAAAAGCAATGCGCTATTTCAGCTGGTGCATTTCTAGGGGATTATTGTACTTGATGGGTGGTTAAACATCATTTGATGCATGCAATGATTGCCCAAATATGCACTGCCTATTGTGTTTTAGTGTTTAAATAGAACACTGGATCTAATGAGGATGAGTTTGTTTGAAGTAAGGTAGTCTTAGCAGCAGTGTTTATATGTGAAACAGCACAAACACTATTATTTCTGTAGAGTCAAAAGTTAAATTCCTTCTCTACAGCTAGTTCTGCCTGAACACGCACCTAAGTTTTGTGTCATATCCAGCCGATCGCAGGATCACAAAATCATAATTATTAGTGACAGAGAAACCTATTAGGTAAGTCCCGTGGGGACCAGCACAGCATCACTGACACGGTAATCTCTTGTAATAAATGTAGTCATAGAGCTAATTTAAGTAATTGGAATTTTTTATCTCTCTATCCAGTTAATTCTGCCTGAATGCAGGCTTAAGTTTTGTGTTATACCCAGATGATCAGAGAATCCCCAAATCAGAATTATTAGTGATAGAAAAACCTATTATGTAAGTCTCTCAGGGAGCAGCATGGCATCACTGACACAGTAATCTCTCAAGATAAATGCGGTTATACAGCTAATTTTAGTAACTGTGACTTTCTTCAAACAAGTATGTTACTTCTGAGGCCATTTGTATCTGATGTCACTACAAGAGAATTGTTCTGCAGCACGACTTCAGCTTTGTTAGTGAAGGAACACAAACACTGGTACAGCAGTGCTGTATTTGGAGCAGCATATTAGCTTAAAGAGAATGGCAAAGATACAACAAATCAGCTTTTGTTCTTGTTTTTCCAGGCAGGATGTTTGCCTCTGCTAACTGATTACATAACCGATGGCTTTGCTTAGTCTTAAATGTCATGCTCTCAATGGTGTGAACGGTGCACACAGATACGCTTGTGCTTTGAACACACAATAAAGTTTGTGTTTCTTTCTCTTTTCCCATGGATTTCTGGGGTTGAACAAATAATTTATATCATCTTCCATCTGAAACTTTTTGAAGAGGTGTGTAGGCTGTATCTTCATTGGAAACTAATCATACGTAAAATGACTGGCAGTTAGTCTGTATGTAGCAATTCAACATACAGCAATAGAATCACACATAAATGTAAGTATGTTGGTGTCATGCCCCATGTACACATTGGCCTGCCTTTGGCTATGATTGGTAGAACAAGAAGCTTATCTCAGAATTTCTAAAACAGTAAATCATTGTATTATTCCACAAATTTCTGCTGAAGATGATGGACTAGCCTGCCTGCCAAACCAAGAGACTAAAGAAAGAAATGCTGTAGAGCAGAACGGCTCTGCTCTCAACAGTCGAAGGTGTCTGAACTCCTGCTGTGGAATGCCAGCTCTCTGTAGCCCAGGTCAATGTAGCTGGGAATCACACAAGCAATGGGGTCTTGCTTCTCTCAGTACAAAGCATGACAACAGCTAGATACAGAAAGGCACGCTACCTGACTAAACAGCTGTTTTTCTTCTCTTCTTGCTGAAAGGTGCCTGGCTGAAGATAGTAAAAAAAAAAAAAAGGCTAAAGCTGACCTCAGGCTGTATTTTGACTAGCTGAGTCTAGAGCCTGAAAATCTGGTGTGACCATATTCTGTTAAATGCTTAACATGGGAATCTGTTCTTCCCTAAAGAACTGACAGCCGTTAAACTTTTAGGCAGCAATTATGTGAGTGCGCTTCTGCCAAATGGCTACTATTAACAGAACTGTATCTGCTTGGACTTTCTGGTACTGACTATGGAAGAGATCTCTGGGTTACAAAGACAGGCAAGGGAACTCATTCTCTTGACTGAATATGTATGACAAAAATTTGAAGGTGTCCACATTGACCAGCCTGTCAGGAAAAGGCAGATCTATATGGTGGAATGTGATCTCTTACTGTTATTCTTGGCCTTGTCATCACCTCTGTCTGTTGCCAGCTAATTTGTGTGATCCTTTTACCAGTTCCTCCTACTCTGACACAACACTGTATAGTTTAGTTTCTCTGTGAGAGATTAAAGCCCTCATATCAGGCCAGTGCTGAACCTAGATTCCTATACAATTCTTCTTCAGATGTGATAAAACAGATTCATCACTTTTTACTGAGGTTGAAGTATGTGTTCGGTTTTACTTAATACAAGACTGAAGACTGCAATCAGAGAAATGGGCAGTGGAGATGGGACTGAAAATGGTGAAGTCCTATATGAACTTTAGGTCTCTGCTGGCAAGGTGGGGTGGGTCACAGTACAGCAAGAAGGGAAGAACATGTATTTGGGAGCATGTACTTGAAGAAGCTTGTGGAAACGTTCGGAGGAAAATCAGGTATTAGGTTTTGTGATTGTAGTGTCTTCACATTTTCACAGTGGTTATCTTTTCTTATCAATATTTAGGAAAGACAATTTGAGGTCTGCCCTAGACCTCAGGGCATGGTGGCTAGGCTGACACAGATAATTTTAAGGTAAAAGGCTGCAGTAAAGACAGAATCATAAAAGTACTGATACATCCTCATAACACCTGCAAGAATTAAAGGTCACTTCACTGTGTGCAGTCAGCTGTTGCCTAAGCTCAGTGTCATGTATGCCACACAATAGCAACTGAAACATACTAATAGAACCAGTATGGGAATTTTAGCATATAGAATGAGACAGAATGAAGCCAGGACACCAGGATTTACATACACATATCTTACAGTGCTGAAAAACGACAACAATCAGACCTTAAATGTCCACAAATAATAAGGACCTTAGGTTTTTTGTTGTTCTGAAAGATAACCTAGAGCATAACGTCCTGTAATGCTTAGTAAATGGTGATTTATCATTAATTTCAGAGTAATAACGTTTTTTTTTGCTTGCACTGACCAACTTCCACCACACAGAAATGTTTTTAAGGTGTTGCATTCCAAGATGAGTTAACATATACACATATACATTATTTCAGGCAGAGTATGCAGGTTCATACAGTAAGCACCTACACGCTGGAGAACATTTCTCTAGGTTGGCTGATGCAAAGTAAAACATAATAAAATGTGTGATAGAGATCTGTACCATTGAATCTTCTTGTACTAGCAATACTAACACTTTTGAGCACTGGTGTCTTTGGCCTGGTACAAATTTAGGAAAGAATGTGTTTAGAGCCTAAGGTAAGAGATTCACCCTATGGGTGAGTTAGTGCACTTCAGGTAAATCTAACACAGAGATACACTATGCTGGAGGATATCATGCAAATTTGCCACAGTCACTATTAAAAATACTTTGCCAAAAATGTTTTTCATAATGAGAACCCTATAGAGGTTTCCATTCATAAAAGGTAACACTTAAAACACAGAAGAGACCATCATGGAAGAAAAACATTTAGCAAAAGGGCTGTAGGGGAGATAAAATGCAAAGTTAAAAGGCAGTCAAAGTCCTTTATTTAATATAGTATAACTAACATATACTGTGATAAAAAAGCCTTTTATTTGAAAATAATCCTGGTGGAGAAAGATATACAATACAGAAGATCTTGTCTTGACTGCATTGGTTTCTAGATCCTGACAGCTGGGATTCCTGATGCGAGCATCCACTTGGATTGATTAAAAGATTTATTGTGCCTCTCAAAGGCGTAACTCAAAGGCTAGAAGCTACTAAAATTATTTCAACAATGATTCTTTGGCTCGTTCAGGCCCTAGCCAAAACACAGCCAGTATTAAGCTATCAATGGAATTAATGGAAACTGCCTAGCATGACAGTTTTTTGTACTTTGTCCTTTTTTACTTTGAAGCTTTTTAATCTAAACCTTCTAAGAAATTAAAAGCAGCTTGCGAAGGAAAGAAAGTGGAGAGGAAGACAAGGGGAAGGAAGGGAAAGAAATTATTTTTTGCTTTTTTCTTAAATTAGACATAACACCTGAGCTGGTTTGACCAACTCTACATACTTCTGTGTCTGGAAATACTTGTTCTATGCAGGGGTTCAGCCAGTATTTTTAAAATTCTTTTATTAGTTACACTGCCAGCAGCACAGGCAGTTACTAGTGTAACTCAATCCTGGATGAGATTCTTGAACTCTATGGTTTAGCTGAGTCTTGTATTTGTCTCAAAAGTCATCTGCTCCCTCCTTGTGGTATAACATCTCCCAGACTTGCATGGAGCCTTCTCGTTATCTGATTTTGAAGACAGTACAGATCACATTTTTGTCTGCCAATGAGTGAAGAAAATGATCAAAATTGGTTTATGAAATAAAAGGTAACTTGATGCATAAATATTCTTCTTTGTTCTTTAATGATTTGGTACTTCTTCAGTATCTGAGGACATCTGCAGACTCATGCCACTGTGCTGATCACAGAGGCTATAAATATTAAGCAGCCTATCACATTAAGCTATACTAATGTCTCCAAAATTAAAGGAAAACTGCAACTATGAGAAAGTATACCCTGTCTCTCATTTCTGAGCAACTTACTGTTTCATAGGCTAAGAAATGCAATATTTTTTATTTATCACTTTCCAGATGAATTATTCCAATTATTCTCAATTCAAAACTTTTTTAACAGAGATGACATTGATGTATTTGTCTTATTGTAGCACAGAGATTTATTTTAAGCTTAAGGAAACACAGAAATTGAATCTAAAATGGTGGCTGAGATTTTGTGAATTAAAGCTCAGTTCCAGGAGGCCAATAAACTCTTTAAAAAACAAGCTTTATTAAATGTTGCTAAAATCCTCTTACAGCAAAGGCAGCTTGATTTTCTTAGCTTTTCATTAACCCTAAACCAAATTCTACCTGGTTTGTCCCACTAACTGATAAGTCAAAATTCCTGTAGAAGTTCCCTCTGAAGGTTGTTTTACTCAGGAATATTTTGAAAAATAAAAATAAAAATAACAATCTAAAAATTAAATGGTTTATTATAATTTATAATTAGATGACATCAAGTTGGGGTTATCAATCAATATGCTCAAGGACAGGGCTGCCACCTAGAGAGACCTAAACAAGCTGGAGGAATGGGCCAACAAGAACCTCACAAAATTCAACAAGAACAGAGGCGAAGTCCTGACCTGGGGCTGGATGTGCTTGCAGTGATACAGGCTAGGGTCTGCCAGGCTGGGGAGTAGCTCTGATGAAAAGGTCCTGGGGGTCCAGGCAGACAGCAAGCTGAGCATGAGCCAGCACTGTGCTATGGCAGGTACAAAGGTCAACTGTGTTCTAGGCTGTATGAACAGGAACACGGCCAGTCAATTAATGGAGGAGACTCCTCATTTGTTCAGCCCTCATTAGACCACACTGACATACTGTGTTCTGTTTTGGAACCCCACTAAGCAAAAGACATAAACAAACTGCAGCAAGTGTGGCAGAGGACCACTGAGATGGTTGGGGCTGGAGCACTTGTCCTGTGAATGAAAGCTGAGGGACCAAGGCTAACTGAGCCTGGAGGAGTGGGTCAGGGGATACCAAAAAGCAGCCTTCGGTGCCTGTGAGGGGCTATTGGGAAGATGGAGCTGGGCATTTCTCAGTGGGGCATGGTGGGTGAGAGACAAGAAAGGTGAAGACTGGCTGCAAGAGTGCCCTTCCACTAGCAGGCCAGGCAAGAAGCAGCACAAGCTGCCCAGGGGAATTGTGCAGACTTCCTCCCTCCTCAAAGGGTTGTGTAGCCCAGCTGGATAAAACCCTGAGCAACCTGGTCCGGCCATGGATGTGTGAAGCACATTGGACAAGAGACCTCTGAAGCTCCCTCCCAGCCTGAAATCCTATTAGCCTCTTATCCCGTGGCCCTATGATGATTTTGTTTCTTAAACACATAAATATTCCTAAATTTAAAAAAGTCTAAATATATTTTATCATTATATCTCTTTTTTCTAATATCTCTGAAGACTTGTAGTAGAATATTCTATGTTACATATAACCTAGTTTTCCTTGTTGATTGTGCTTACTATCCCAGTTTACTTATCTTGAGTGATATATTAAAGTAGTTTGGCACTGATTGGGCACGCTAAGAATCCCAAGGTTGTGCTCTTGTTTTCTCTCCTCATGTCTCCTCTGATGTGAAGGTTTTATTAACTGCCTGACCTGCTGCTGTTAGTTGATATGCACTGAAACAGTTTTGATCACAAGTCCCATGTAAAAAGAAAATCTCATTCACTGCAGCTTTTTCTGAGTTAGTCTAATCTGAGCCAAAGGAGCATGTTGCCTTTTCTGGCCCTGCTGTGTTCGGTGACACCGGGCTGCCATTAATCAAACAGGGCTGTCAGAACAAACAACTTCAGAGAAAACCAGTCTCATGGCTAACAACAGTCTGACCACATGCCTTACTAGGAAGCTGTTAATTGACTATGGGAAACTGTTAATAAAAAGGTGAAGAATTTGAAGCAGACACTGAGTGGTCATGCAGGCAGTCATAGCACCAGTGGCAAGCTAAGCTGCCAAGCATGAATCTCACTAGTACAAACCAGTTTTCATTTAATTCTCAGTTTTCATGACAACATGACGTCTGACTTCTGTGTGCTGCTCAGGGGAACAGGAAACTATTGTAACATCTACCTTACAGCAAAAGCAGTGAGTCAAATAAGCTATGCATCTCAGGACTTGATCTGCAACCCCAGAAAGCTCCTAAAGGAGCAAGTAACTCCTTGCAAATCATGGAAATGTTTTTAAAAGGCCAATAAGCATTTGCAAGACCTCTCTCAAACCTCCCCTGCCCACCAGATGGTGCAGAGGGCTGTTCCCCTGGCTGAGGGCACAAGCAGGGAGTGAGGCCACGTGAGGCTGTGCAAAAGCCACTGCTAATGATGGCGTGCTTGCTCTGGATTCAGGCCTCCCAGCCTCCCGGAGATGCGGGATGAGGCCCTGCTGGGCAGGAGGCCAGTGAGCCGGGGTGGTCTTGCAAACATCATGAAGGTGCTCTGACAGACTGGCCAGGCAGCTGATGCCATAGGTGGCTGAAGTCACTGTAGCATTGAAGAAGACAGACATCTTACTGCCCAGACACGCCTTCCTCCGCACAGGTCAGCACCATGGAGCCACCACTCCTGCCTGCCATGGCAGTGAGACCAACAGGTGAGGCCTGGGGATATTTGCCCCCATTTGGCACCTCCCTCACCTCAGCATTGCTGCCACTCCTTTGGTGCTGCAACTTCCACAAGAGGAAAGGAAAGCTGAAAAGGAAAGCTGAAAAGGAAAGGACAGTAAGGCTGAAAATCTTTTCTCCTGTGAAAGGTTGTATCCGTTTTATTTTGTTTGTTTGCCATTTATTGCATGCAGCCTGTTGTGTTCCTATCCAAGGGTGCAGCTTGGCAACAGAGGAGGCCACGAGCTCGGCTTTGTCCTTGCTGGGAAGGACAGAAGAATCCTGACAGAGTGGGGGAGCTGAGCCCTCCCCAGGGGAACCTTCTGGAAGGCGGAGGGAAGGGGGGGCGCGTAGGGGATTGATGGGGAGAGCAGTGTGAGGAAATGACCAAGTGAGGAGTGAGGCCTCGGAGACAGCAAAGCTTGCCAATCAGTGGGAAAGAGGAGGAAGCAGATATGCAGCCAGGTACCTCAGAGGGGAGAGGGCACAGCCGTGGGTGACTGGCTGCAGCAGCACTGAACCTGCTGCAAACCAGCCAGCCTCTGAACTGCTGGGCTGGAACAATCTGAGAGGAAAGGACGTGATCTGGAAGGTATGGTGAGACAATCTGTTTATAGTTCTTTTACTTCTGTTTCCTCTCCATTTGCAGGCCTGTGTGCATGTGTGGGATGCCCGGCCTATAGCTAAGATGGAGCATCCAGCATGAGGCCAGGCCCTGGTGCCCTCCTCCTCAGTTTGGCCTTGGCGGCAAACAAGCCTCATCCCAAGGTATGAAAGGCTACAGGAAAAGCCAATGACCTCTAACCAAAACTACATTCACCATCAGACACAGAGCAGGGGGTGTGTCTCAAGCAGATTATGTGTACAGCATGTTTTCATTTAAATAAATAAGCCCATATTTAGTAATTGTGTGGAGCTGCCACCATCCCACGACAAATGGTGAAAATTGGCATGAATACCCAAAACCAAATTTACAAAGTTTCACATCTTTGTGTGAGGAGTATGGTTGAGGAGAAGCAGCCTGCCTGTCTCCAACAGCAGCATCTCTAGGACAAAATCTGTATGGGGATGAAACAAACAAAAATTAACAAACACAAAGCCAAGCCTAATGTTAAACTTAAAAAGTAGCATCCTAAAAAGGGAGGCTTAACATGGGGAAATATATAGTTCTTTACAGTTGTTTTTTCAGGAGTGAACCCACAGATATCAGAGCACCAGAAACTGATCTTTCTGCAGCTGCCTAAGCCCTCAACTCTGCAGATGAGCAGAGACACCTGTGCTTATACCTCAGCTAGCACATTTTGTGAGGTAAAGGAGAGCTGCCTTTACAACCCACTAATTCTAGGCAAAAACAATTGCTGCCATATTTAACTTCAAATAGATGCCCCCTGACAGTCTGCGTAGGTGCAAGCAATTAGCATGATCTCCGCGTGGTGTGAATGGCTCCTGTCACCAATGGCTGTAAAACTGAATGTGAAGGACAGCTTACTTGAAAATCAGGTTTTTATGGGATGCACAATAGAATTCACGGGGGTGGGAAATAAACTCAAATGTTTAGCAGTTCAAACAAACCTTAATTTTTAATGAAGGTGTAGGTGGGGAAAGAGGGTGCCTATTATATTGGTTCTTTGTGCAGAACAGTCTCATTTCTGGTTTGGATTTATGCGAAGTGATTTCAATGGATTTTAAAAGAAAATAAGTGTCCTGAATGCAGTTCTCCATTTTGTTCTTTCCTTTTAAAAAATGCTTTGCAGAAAAATGAACTATCAATTATATTTTTAGCCTGCCAGCTCTGTGAAGACAGAGCTGTAAGACCAAGTGTCACAAAGAGTATTTGGAAATAGCTACCGTTAAAGCACAATCTTTGGAACAGTAATATATGCCAGAAAATAGGTATGTTCCAGGATTCCTTAAAAGAACCAAGATCTCAAGTTTTAAGCACTTGTGGAACTGTGAATAAACCTCATCTATGGTAGCTAAAGTAAAATAAAGACGTCTGTGCCAAATCTTTTTGCATAAGCTACGTGTCATTTAAGGACAGTACTGCAAAAACTAAATATTTTATATTTGTCTTCCTTGAGACTAGCTATGTGGTATTTCCTGCAGAACATTTGTACAAAGAATCTAAAGATCCAAAATTAACTGGAAAATGGTCTGACAATAATTCTTTTAAAATGTTAAAGTGGTATTTCATAGCTGCAAGTGCAACTATTTACTCAAGTTCCAAGGAAGACTAAATTAAACATTAAAAGAACCCCCCCTATGATTTTAAGCAGGGTTCGCAACCTGGGGAAAGATCAGCAGGCCACATTTGAGAATAGATTAATTTATCCTTAGCTAATTACCTTGTAAACTTCAGCTGAGCTGCCAGCACCACTAACAGTCAAGACATATCACAATGGATTTTTCTGTCTGTTTGATAAACTCATTCACTGCACATGTTGATTTCTGGCNAAGCAGGGTTCGCAACCCGGGGAAAGATCAGCAGGCCACATTTGAGAATAGATTAATTTATCCTTAGCTAATTACCTTGTAAACTTCAGCTGAGCTGCCAGCACCACTAACAGTCAAGACATATCACAATGGATTTTTCTGTCTGTTTGATAAACTCATTCACTGCACATGTTGATTTCTGGCTGCGAATGTACAATAAAATCTAGCCAGTCAAAGTGCTGCTATTCATCTCATTCAGATATTTTCCTGCGTTTTTGTTATGGCTTATTATTTTCAACCTTCTATTTGCATCATTCTTTCTAGTTTGAGGAGAAATCTGCCAGTCAAGACCAGGATGTTCTATTTCTTGCTCTGCTGCTTATTATCTGTATAGTTTTAGCAGCTCTGACTTCAATTTGCCCATCTGTAATACTCGTGTAGTATTTACAAGTCTCTGGGGATCTTTTAAAGTGTAAAGTAGTTCTCACAGCGAAACCTACACATAGTGCAAAGGGATATTAAACTATAATCTTCAAGAAACACAGTGTTCACTTAATTGTAATATGCCATGGCAAGCATACAGTTTAATTTTGATCTGAAATGCATACAGACATAAAAGTCATCATTCAGCAAGAAGCCAGTACCTTTTTTGTCTTTTCAGTACATAAAGAGATTAAAAGAACTTAAAATTTCATGAAGGGAGTTTGAAGATCATGTAGGTGTCGGGTTTTTTAATTACCTAATAATGTACATATAAATATGAAAAATATTGAAGTTACTAAAACTACTGTAACTGGAGTAGGCCTTTTTTGACATAACTATGAATAAATCACACTCTTGCTACAATTACTGGTTTCTGCAGGATCAGAACCTGTTTTCGTTGATATCATCCAGTCATTACTGATGATATTAATGAGAGCCAAATCAGACCTTTTATGCTGAAAACTTAACAGTATGCTGAGTCTTAGTCAAAATATGGAGACAGTTTGCTTTGAATCGAGGTGCACAAGTTTAACTGGGATGTTATTTCCCAAAAAGCCAGTCCTTAGATTCAGAGCAGCATAAAGCCTTTTCAGTTTAATGTCTGGTTTTGATAAACAATAAGGTGAAAATGAAAAACGATTTCTTTAAAGCCTGAGATAAAATATATCTTGCTACCTATCTTGCTATATCTTGCTACCTGCAGAATACGAATGGACAGTGTACTCTTTTTTTAAGATTGTAATAAAACTAGAAAGTAAACATGCTTCTCACTGTGAGCAAACAAAGAAGTGCTGTTCATTAGATTACAGCAAAAAGGAGACTTTAGAGAACTGGCTTAATCATGGCAGTTGAAAAGTCTGAGAAGAGGCATAGGAACATGACTTCAATTAATTGATGTCATGACTAGGACTACACATTAAAAAACACATGCACATGAGAGAGAGTTTGGGAGAGGTTTGTTTACTACAAGCAACCTTTGGCTGTAAAGGAGGAGGTGGAAAAAATTTCTATATCATTAAAAACACTTCAGCGGTTAGAAAAGAATTTCCTCCACCACTTCCTCCTTTCTTCATTATCTTATTTTTAACAGAACTTTCTAATGGATAAAAACGTAGTACGACGCGGGGTTGGAAGAGATCCCAAGAGATACTATGTTATGGTCATTAAGTTTCTGGCCTATCATCACCCTTGGTTTTCAGCAAATACAAGTTTAATACGTCATGAGGATCTCTGATATTCAATTTGACAGTGCAAACACTTTAAGACATGCCCTATTGAAAAACTATAGTGCCATAAGATTTCATAGATTATATATTTCTACAAAACTGGCATAAAAGAATTGGGACAATATTTGTGTATTCAACTGACTGCATTCCCTGGAATATGACATTTAAAGAAAATCAGCTAATTACTGTGGGGTGAATTCTGCTCAGGCTGTATCAGCTGAAGCTTGGAGGAATGCCATGGAAATCAATCTAATAATTCGAGAGTCTTATGGGGTAGAAAAGAAGAGAATTTGGTACATGAAGTCCTTTCTTTTTTTGCTTTTCTGCAGGGACACCTATTTATAGCCCCATTTTCATCCAGCAATTCTGGGTATCATTTTAGTTGTCAACACCACTTAGTAAAGATCTTTCCCCCAAGCAAACCAGTGCAGTCTCCAAAGCTGAAAACAAGAAGAAACGTACAGATAAAATAGCTAGGATATTTCTGTAGTCTTGTTTTCAAATATTCTGAGTTTTTTGTGTAGGAAGTTGGCAGTTCAGGAATCAACCCACAAAACCAAACCCTGTCTTCCTTGCCTGCAAATACAACAAAATGCTCAGGAAGCAACGTGCCTTTTCATAACCGTGTTGAGTTAAAAAAAAAAAAAAAGAACAAAGGCCAAGAAGGAGATACATCGTATAGGCTGTAGAAGGATCTCATTACTTATCAGATAGATCACCTAGAAATACTGGAAATTTCAGAACAAGGAAAATGATGTACAACAAAATGATAACTAGAATCATTCTATGTGCTTTTACTCCCTTTTCGGTCTGAAAACAACCTTAACAGCTGCCATCTAAAAGTACAAGTCTCTTGAGCGTTGCAGATATTTCTGAACGTATAGGCTAAGGCTATTGCACTTCCTTACATCAATAGCAATTTTACTGTCATTTCCCTTACTTGTTCTATGAGTGTTTTGCATATGTATTATTATCTTTGCTTTGAACAGAGAAAGTGTTACACCCAAAACCTCAGTGACAAGAGGATTTAGTTTGCCAAACTAGCAAGATCAATGCCACCTTTAGAGGATGATCTTCCTAGTTATGTCCAAGCATATTGTCCCAATAAGAAAAAAGTCAGACTTGTGCACACTCTCCTCCTTGCCATCATTTGTATCGTTGTGTCACTCTCTCCAAATACAGTTGTTCTGTAGTTTGCACAGACACATGACCTGTGTAATTCAATGTGATGTTTTTTCAGCTTCCCCACTGACAAAATATACACCAGGAAGAGGCAGGGTTTTAAAACTCGTTTCCATACAAATTTACTTTCTTGAAATATTGCTTATTTTGGAAATTTTAATTTCTCTGTAGCTGTTCTAATGACAAGTGCCTACATATACGTCCTATTTTCTTCCTTTGACTGCATTTGTTATGTATGTGACTTAAAACCATTGAACTGCCCGAATCTTAACAGGTGGATTCTCACTTAGAATTTCTTTGTACTGTTTTTCATTAACTACATTATCTTCAAACAATCATTAGGCAGTTTCATACGATAGGTTCAAAAGCACTAGCGCTTTTTTCTTTTGTTCCATATGTTGTAAGAGTTGTTCATACGGGAAATAAAAAAATCTTAACTGTCATTTGTTCCTGTCATATCCTTATTTCCATTTCTTGTCAGACTCTTGAATCAGTCAGTGATCAAATAACTCCACTGACAATACTTAACCTGGGCAATACCTGCTATGGTCAAGTATTCCGTCTTTGAAACCAGGTAGAATATCTGATTATAGATATACAGTTGTCAAGAATAATGTAGTTTTATGTTTTACTTTTTGATCTATATGAATGTGAAAAGGTATGTTCTAAGTTAAACTCCTTAGGGTCACGAAACTCAAACTGTGAAGCAGTGCAATTCTTAAACTGTTTATGCCCATGCAGTATGGGGTATAAACACGATGAGTTAGAGATCTGCATGCAGTTACAGGGCTATGATCTTGTTTGGATCATGGAGATGTGGTGGGATGGCTCCCATGACTGAAGTATTGCAGTGGAGGATACAGGCTCTTTTGGACAGACAGAAGGGGAAGAAGAAGGAGATTTGCCCTTTGTGTGAGCGTACACCTGGACTGTGGAGCTCTGCCTGGGGATGAAAAAGAAGCTGATGGAGAGTTAATGGGTTAGGATTAAAGAGAAGACAGACCAAGGTGACAGTATAGTGGGTGTCTGCTATAGGCACCTAACTAGAAAGAACAAGTGGATGAGGCCTTCTGCAGATAGACAGCAACAGCTTCACATTCACAAACTCTGGTCATCATGGGTACTTCAACCACACTGGTATCTGCTGGAGGGACAATACAGCAGAACATAAGCAAACGAGGAGGTTCCTGGAGTGCATTGATGGTAACTTCCTCCTCCAGGGGATTAAGGAGCCAACAAGGAGAGGTGCTCTGCTGGACCTCATACTCACCAACAAGGAGGGGCTTATTGCCGGATGTGATGATCAAAGAGAGCCTTGCTGCAGTGACCACGAGATGGTGAGGTTCAGGACCCAGAGAGGAGGGACTGAACAGGACAAAAAGCAAGATCACAAACCTGGACTTCAGGAGAGCAGACTTTGGCCTCTTCAGAGATCTGCTTGGAAGGGACATGTGGGATAAGGCCCTGGAGGGAAGAGGAGCCCAAGAAAGCTGGTTAATATTCAAGGATCGTCTCCTCCAAGCTCAAGAGAACTCCATCTCAACAAATAAGTCGTCAGGCAAAAATGCTAGTAGTCCTGTGTGGATGAACAAGTAGTTCCTGGCCAAACTCAAACACCAAAAGGTGAAGTCAATGCTTGGCTAACTTAACAGACTTATGTGACGAAGTGACTGGCCTGGTAGATGAGGGGAGAGGACTTCATTAAAGCCTTTAACACCATCCCCCATAAGGTTCGCATAGACCTTGATATACAGGCTGGATGAGCAAAAGGTGAGGTGGATGGAAAGCTGGCTGAATGGCCAGTGATTATGGCTAGTCTCTCTATTGTTACAATAATATGAGTCTTAAAAAATACGTTAGAGTTGTAACTGGGTTTAAAAGTCACTGGTTTGGCTCAATTTATGGTGAGAGTCTTTTGTGACATTTCAGAACACGCTGGGCAAAGTTCTTGCGTTTATGTTGCTGGAGGCTAGTGTTGGCTGTTTTGATATTTCCTTAAGAGCAGAATAGCATTGTTTCATGGCATTACGGGACAATAATAGCATTTAGTTAGACTCTGGAACCATCATCCAATCTGTTGACATTATCTTTTATCTATCTATAGTTGATTTAAAATCAAACAACACTCTTATATAACATGCACTTTGTGACATTACTGTCTTGTTATTAAAGTTCTCAGCTGACCTTGTATATGTAAGCAGTTACTTTATAGCTGGTCTAGAGAGAGCTCTCAGATAAAGCTTTCATCAAATTCTTAGCGGCTATGTCTTTGTTGCTGTGTTAATTCAGCTGATCTGCCACTGAGCTTGGACATTTGTGGTCTGCCACATTGCAAAGCTGGATGGAAGTCACTGTATCTTCAATGGTACTGTCATCATTCTCTTAGGACAAAAAATGGCTACACTCTTAACATACTACAGGTTCATCTAGCCCAGTGTTCTATGTTCAGTAGTCACAGCCAGAGATATTTGGAAAAAGTATAACAGCATGTTGTAGCCATACTTCTCCAATATTACCCAGCTACCAAGAATAACCAGGTCAGGTGTCGTTTGTTCGGATACACTGTAAAAGGTGTTATCTTTTCATTTAATAGTCCTTGAGAGATATTTCCTGTCAGTTTGTCTAATCTTTTTTAGACAAATTAGGGTGGTGGGAGTGGTGGTGGTGGTGGTGATGCACAACATCCTGTGACAATAAGTTCCACAGCTTAACTGCATGCTGTGTAAAAAAACCACCTACTTCTTTTTGACTAAGTACTTCATAATTGCATTTAATGCACATTCACTCTTGTATTAGGTAAGACAGTAAATAATCATCCTCTATTTGCTTTTTCTGTTTAATGCATGGCTTTATAGTCCTTAATTATATCCCTCCTCAGTCATTTGTTTTCCAAGCTGTGACATCTACACAGGAAAACTATTCCATATCCTTGGTCATTCTTTTGCCCATTTCTCCATAATCTTTGGTTCTCCATAATCCTTTTAAAATGGGTAACATAAAATAATAAATAAAATCATAAGAAATGCACAAAATATTCAAACTGTAGGTATTGTAGTACTGCATTGCATATGGTAAAACAGATTTTCTGATCTGTTCCCTCATTTGTTTTTCTGTTAACCAAGAACTGATGTAAAGTTTTCACAGAACTAGATAAACCATCATAAACTTAAAATCCTAGTCCCGATTGTTATTACTCAACTTGCAGACACTCACTGTGCATGTAAATTTAAGATTGCTTTTTTCCTATGCCTCACTTTGCTTTTATCTACACCCATTTCCTCTGCTATTTTATTGCCCAGTCACCCTTTTCCTTCTCTACTTCCTTATAGCTTATTTTTACTGCCCTGAATAACTGCAGTTTAAAGAGAAAACTGTGATTTTAGTATCACTATTTTTCTCAGATAACTTATTAACATGCTGAACAGTCTGTCCCATGTCATTAAGAGATACTCCTATTCTTCATAGGACCATGAACTATCTGTTACTACCGTTTTATTGACAAATATTTTTCTGTTGTTATGAGCTCTCAGCAGGGGAAGATACTGGAAGTCTCTCAGCACTGAAAAATTCACACGGCATTGAGTGGTTACCAAACCTAGTGAAAGTTGCATCTGGCCCCAAACTGACATTTCTTCTTAGTTTAAATACTCCTTGTAATGCCTCTGAATTCTGAAAGAAAATTTGCAAGAGCTGAGGCCTTGTCTAGCCACCATAATCTATCATTCTATCAGTATAATGACTCTGTGAATCAGCTCTGCCTATAAAAGACTGGCGTACTTCAAACAGTCTCAAGTGTTAAAGTGTTTAGTACAAAACACACTTTGAAGTTTAATCATGACCATAAACACTTATTGCTTTCCTTACACTATATGTGTTCAAAGATCATGTATTGTGTATGCAGTGCAATGGCATTGTATGAAAGGACTGGGATGGGGTTTTTTCCCACATTTTTCTCATCTATATCCTGCAAAGATTTACTGCATTAACAAGGTATAGTGATTTATATTTGACTGCCATAGCCTTTAAAAGTACTTTAAAAAAGTACTAAAAGTACTTTCTACTTTAAAAGTAGAAACCTACTTTGTTGCCTATAAAGCTTAGTGATCCTGGAAGTGAAAAGCCTAACAGGAGACTACAGTAGTTGTGAAGGACAGGAGAATCAGGGAAGAAGTAGTCATTTTACAGTAATTAGTTAAATACTTTACATTTTAAAACTTTTAAGTAGTCCAAACAGATTGTAATCACATAAATAAGGAATGTTTAGACCATTGAATAATTATTTTTTAAGTTTTCTTTCAACTTTGCATTGGG
>VZSC01018460.1:131785-147729 GCA_013398225.1 Steatornis caripensis
CCCCTGCCTTCTAGAGCGCTAACCCAAGGGATTCCTCCAAGTAGGTCTTTGAAGAGGGCAAAGCTAGCTTTCTTGAAGTCCAGGGTTCTAATCCTACTTTTAGCCCTGCTTCTTCCACGCAGGATGCTGAACTCCACCATCTCATGGTCACTGCAGCCAGGGCTGCCCCCAACCTTCACATCACCAACCAGTCCTTCTCTGTTCGTTAGTATCAGGTCCAGGATTCCTCCTCTCTTCTTTTTCCAGCAAATATCAGGGTGGTTGAAGTCCCCCATGAGCACCAGGGCCTGTGACTGTGAGGCAACTTCCAGCTGTCTGTAGAAGGCCTCATCAAGTTCCTCTTCCTGATCAGGTGGACTATAGTAAACACCCACAACAGTGTCACCTGTATTGGCCTGCCCTCTAATTCTTACCCATAGGCTCAACTTAGTTCTCTAAGTCCTATTGTATAATTATTATATAGTGGATTTTTTGCATTGTCTCTTTTCAGCACAGAGGACCATAACTTTGGGGATTATTTACTTAAAAGTTCTCATTTTCTATTCCCAACAACCAAGGATTCAATAGACTTTGAACTTGACTTTGTATCACAATTGAAAGTGTATGGGAAATTGAGTAGGAATTTTTAATAGTGTTATACTAAATACTACTTGGATTGAAACCTTCTATTGCAAGCAAAAATATGTCTATTCAACTTATAAATATCTTTTGGTGTGTAGTTTAAGTACTACACTGCCGTGACTTTTCTGTTGTTGACTAAAGTGTGAGGTTAGCATTTTTGTTGTTTGAGACAATCGTAACTTTTCTCTCTTTGTCAGCATGACAAATAATCAACCTCTTATTTACTCCAGCAAAGTGCTTATGAATTTATGTCTTCTGACGGATGCAAGTTCTTTCAAATTAAACTATTTACATACTTAAAGTGCTACACATGCTAAAGTGCTTTACTGGATTGTACTGTGGTAATGACTTTTGATCTCTGCTAACTTAAAGGAAGAAGGGAGGTCTCTATCCTCCATCCATTCCAGAAAAGTATCCAATCAACTACCAGCACTCTTGCTTTTGAACGTCTTTCTGTTTACTGCTATTCCTGTTAGAAACAAGAAGTTCTTCAGTATCAAAGAAAGCAGGAATAAATCAGATCAAAGACCTTCCTGTCTTGTGACGTTAGACTTAAACTCTGCCACTGTCATAAATTGTTACATGTCCTCATCTGCAGCAATTCTTACTATGCAAAAGATTGCATTTAGACTTTTGGGAATAGTCAGTTACAGGAATCTGCAATAAAATTATGAAGGAAATGGGTAAAATAGTAGTTTCTGGTCCCTTCTGCTCAGTTCACTGTAACACAGCCTAATTAAAGACAGACTTAAATACAGAGACGGCAGTGCCTTTATGGAAGCTTTGGGGAAGTTGTTCGATACTTAAATGCTTAAGGCATTTGTCAAATAAGATGAACAATGCTTGATGTTTTGCTACTAACCCAAGACCATTAGAAGATGGTTATGTGCCACAGTAGAACATTGCAGTACTCCCATTAATCTATATCAGACTGTTTATTAACATCCATTACATCAAATCAAAGCCAAATGACATGACAATTTTAATTAGCCATATTACTAGTAAAGTCTGAGTGCCACAGACAGGCTACCTTAGATGTGACTTCAGCACAGTAGTGTAGTTTGTATTTATTATTCTGATGAGGAACTAGACTTAAATTCTTTGAAACTTAACAAATTTTTAAAAGTCACGTAGATGGGAAAGGGTTACAAAGACAGTTGATATATAACCCCTCTACTCCTAAGAATTTAATCACTGTAAAAGAATTAGGTGAGGCTAGAAGAACTTGTTTGGCTGCAAAGCATCATCAACACTGCCTGACTTGTTGCTTTTTGTGCTGGACCCAGACAGGCAGAGGTAGATCAAATCTTTCATTAGAACAGGAATGTACACAATTATGCAACAACTTTTGTCAGTAACCTGACCTTTTCCAGTTAGTTTTTCTCTTCAGCTGAAAAGGCAATAGGTATTTTTAACCTATACATAAATTTAGTTGTGCCATTGTATACTGATAGAGGGTCTTAATGTCCTTTACCCTTTGGCTAACTAATGTGGTGTGCTAGCAATGGCCTCTTGAGTATGGGGCAGTTCAAGTGAAAAAGGGAAACAAAAAACCCTGAACGCTGACGCTGGTCACTCATGAACAGAAGAGGTTAATTTATTGTCATTTCCTTTCCTTCTTACTGCTACAAAAAATATACAAATAGGTTGTGAACTGAAACAATAATTATAGATTAAACCATATGTAAATTGGTTGTAGTTTCCCCTCCTGGACTTTCATTCACTGAATTATTTGGCAACATTTTGTTCAACAAAGCAGTTTAATGGTTCTTTGTGGTCTAAGCAAAACAGATTCAGGCCCTGAGTCCCAAACAGATTGTCGGTACCTCATGCAGACTTGTCTTTCTATCTTAATAGTTGAAGTTTTTGACGTGACAGCCCCTCTGACAAGGCTTCAGTTAAGTTGTGGTAGATTCATGTCCCTCAAGATATGAATGCTACCCAAGCAATTATGAGGCTACTAATGAAGGGCTATGTATTTCTCGGAAAGATACATGTTAACCTCCTCATCAACATGAGAGGCTTTAAAAGTGAAACTTGCTCGTGATGCTATAATTATGACCTGGAATGACTGACTTACATGTTAGATGCTTTAAGATAGCATCTAAAAGATTTTGCTAAGGAGGCAAAAGAGTATTCTTTGCTATCTGTAGGCTCTAACTCTCTTTAAATCATAGCAGGAAAGAAGAGGTAAGCTGAGTGCTAACACTATGGAGGCCTTGATTCTCACTCAGTGCATTTTGGGGCATATATAGTTCCACAACAAATTCAGTAGGAATTTTCCTATTTGTAAAGAGTTCTATGAGTGGCCTAAGTGTGTTATCTTCGCAGCACAGTAGACAGATTGTCAGAAACGGACAAAAGATTAACTGTACTAGTATTTGCAAAGGTACATTGGGTATTTATTACCTGGTTTTGCACAAATCTTGCTATCATCAGTTACATTCCCACCTAGTATTATTCTTTATTCCAACAACCTCTGTTTACATTGTCATTTAATCAACTATTACCTTTATTGCTACTTAATGACTGTTTTGGTAGTGCTTAATGGTTCCCAAAGCAAACTGTGGTTTACTCCAAAAGTGTATAATTTCTCCACTGTGAAACCTCTGAAGTTGATGACAAGTTCAATACGCTACATGGTTCAGCCTTTGGTTTGCCTCCTCATTCTCTCTCCCTCTTTACTCTTGCAAACAGAACAGCTGTGCTAAGATTGCATTAAGTTAACCTGATGTCTTCCTGCAAGGACTTCCTGTGGAAATAGCTTTTTGTTTCATCAGTAAAGTGGGAAAATGAGATAAATTTCTGAGAAAACACTACTTGTAAGTGACACTGGCCAAAGACACCTCTAACCCTTGCAACACAAATGTCTTGGTACATATTGTGTTCCAACCTTAAGCAAGATGCCTGCTGAAGGGCCTTCCAGCATTGTTCAGGGAAGATCCTTGGTCTGAGTAAGTGGTCTGGCAAAGTACTCAAAGGATCATACAATCTAGGCTCTGCTGAACTAGCAATAGGTTATCAGGAAGGACACTTTGCAGCCCAGTGCTTTCCAATTCAAGGTAAAGAAGCAACTAGTTCAAGTTAAAGTATCTCATTTTGCATAATAAGAGAAGGCCATACAGGTGTCTTTCAGGTGATCAGAGTTAGATCTGTTTTGTCTCATACACCTGGATTCAACCATGTATGCATGCTGTGCTACTTTTGGCTGGGTAGACTTAATTTTCTTCACAGCAGCTAGTAAGGGATTATGTTTTTGATTTGTGCCGAAAAGAGTGTTGATAATACAGGGATGTGTTAGTTACTGCCGAGCAGTGCTCATGCAGAGTCAAGGCCTTTTCTGTTCCTCATACTGCCCCACCAGTGAGTAGGCTAGGCATTCACAAGAAGTTGGGAGGGGACACAGCTGGGACAGCCAAGCCCAACTGACCAAAGGGATATTCCATACCATATGACTTCATGCTCAGCATATAAAGCTATGATGAAGGTTGACAGGGGGGCTGCTGCTCAGGGACTGGCTGGGCATCAGTCAGTTGGTGGTGAGCAACTGTTTTCACTTGTGTCATTTTTCTTTCTTGGGCTTTATTTTCTCTCTCTTTGGTTTTGGTTTCTTTCCTCTCTCTTTTCCTTACAATTTTGAAATTATTATTATAGTTATTTTTATTGTCATTATTATTTCTTTTTAAATTATTAAACTATTTTTATCTCAACCCATGAGTTCTCTCACTTTCACCCTTCCAGTTCTCTCCCCCATGCCACTGATGGTGAGGGAGTGAGTGGCTGTGTAGTGCTTAGCTCCTGGCTGGGGTTAAACCACAACACATGTTTAAGTGCGTTCTCGTTCATTTCAGGAGGTTACAAATCTGTCTAAAATCATACATGCACTAATGAAGTGAAAGCAATTCAGATTAATAAACTGCCAATTTCGAGACTTGACCATACCTAAGAATTTAAAGGAACACACATATTTGTGTAAGTAGTCCCTTTGTAACAGGCTTATGCAGACCTGAACATGTTGACAGATTTCTTTGTTATTTGTCTTCCAAGGAAAAGTGGTGATGGCTGTCATACTGCCCTTAAAGCCTGTATCATAGCTGCTATGTTTTTATCTTAAAGGATATCATGCACTGCTTGGTTTTCACACTGTAGGAGTGTTTTTGCTTCAGAAATACCACATTTTCCGTGGTTTTACTGAAGAGCTGGAAAAATAGCAATATCTTAATGGGCTGAAACTGGAGCTGCATGCTTGCTGAGGATTTTCTCACAGACTTTTCCCCAGTAGAGAGGGTCTATCCCAAGGCTAAGTATTGGGTTTCTCATGTGGGTGTGATGACTGAAACAGATTTCAAAGCACTGAACATGACTTGTCTGAACTAGATCTTTTCAGCTGACTGTCCATTCAGCTAATTCCTACTTCACTTAATAGCTGCTTGCTGCTGTAATGCTGCTACTCAGTTTCTCATCCTAAGGTAATAGCCTACTTTTTTGGTAGTTCTGAAGCCTCCAAACTGAGTCTTTAATATCATTTGCTATTTCTGCTCTAGCGAGGCCTGGCAGCTCCTGTCATGCTTCAAATCTCAATAGTGCTGTACAGAAAGAGATTTCTAAACAGATAGCTTTTCTGCTGTAATTACTCTACTGAATGGCAGTTCCTCCAACAAGCTTCTGATTTCATATAAAGAAATTAAAGTTACAACTTCATAACACTGTTGCAGAAGAGAAAATTAATGGACTCTCAGAAAGGAGGGCTGGGAAAGAATCTTTCAGACTCTTTGTATATAATAAAAACTTCAATTATGACATATGTATACCATTTTATTTTGCGTGGTGGATGTTGAAGCTAAAAAGTGTGTGCCTGTGAGAGAGAAAAATTATTTTCTTTTAGTGAGATGAGCTTTTGCAGGGTGCACAGAAAATTGCTGCTCTTTGTGTATTTAATGTGTTGGGCAGTCAGTGGCCAAGACAGTGTTCTCAAGTATTTGTTTTCTTTATTCTTTTGTGCAGTGTTTTACCAGCAGTGATTCTGGAGGCCGACTGAGTCAGCAGGTGCCACAAATACAAAATAATAGTGGAAAAGGGAGGAAAGGGCTCAAGAGTTGCCAGGCATTATGCTATCTTTTTACACTCCTCAGGACAGATTAAAAAGGTGTGATGCCTTTTTTGAAAAGATGTTTATTTCCTCTCCTTATCAGGGAGTCTCTTTTTTTGGCTAGATATACCTTCAGAAGCCTCAGAAAAGATTTTTTCCTCAGTGGAACATTGACTTTGGAAAGAAGCAAATGGGAGTATCCATAAAAAAATCTTTGGAATTTGGAGCTATATTTATGTTTCCTATTGTGTGAAATTCTTAGCTAATAAAATAATTATGAAAATACAATATGCTCATACTCTTGAATCAAATTGTGTAAGTAAATGTACAGTGCTGCTCATACTTTTGCTTATCTCACTTACATTAGAATCTAATCAAACTCATCAGAAAACTTACAAGGACAAGACAAATAGAAAGAGAGTACATGGTTTAGATTTTATGTTTTGTTTTAACCTGAAAACTTTAATAGCATTACTGTTGAGCTAAAATGATACTAAAATGTTTCTGTCTTTGTCATTTTAGATTAACAGCAGGCATTTTGAATTCAAGTTTATTTGAATCATTTATTAGTTACTCTAAAGCACTTAGAATTAACAATGAAAAAATTAAAGCAGTGTCAAAGCAGGAATTTAAATGGACTAAAAATTTCACATAAAGTTCCCTTATGCTCCACTTACAATATTTACTTACAATGTAAAACACAGCTGACTTTCTAGCATCTATTGCAATTCTCAGTGAAGAGGAAAACGTTTAATATAGACACTTAATTGTTTTTAACGTGACAGTTTTAACATGTATGACTTTTCTTATGTTATTTGTTTTTCATCTGACACGCTTAGGCTACCTCACCTAAACTACCAATTAATGCCCTATGTTCATTAGATGTTAATTTGAATATGAAATAGTCATGCTGTGTCATCTTTAGACTCTTAATAGCAATGAATTTTCTTTTTATACTCTTTTTCACAAAAAGTCCTTCAAGGTCAAAATACAATTCCAGCATTCTGGAAATCTTTATATTCTACCAACATTCTTCTAGTGCATCAGTAAACAATAATGCTGTCACAGAAGTTACAATAAATGAGGTGGAAGAGTAACAAGAAGTAGCTGGGAAATTTCTTGAATATAGCAGGGACAAGTCCTACTAAAATAATTGTGAACCATTCTATAGGATTTGCTCATCATAGCAAACCTCTTTGAATGTAAAAAGAACAAAAGAAGCCAAGAAAATGTCTTCCCTGATAGAAAAAAATTACCTCACTGTAATTCTGTAGTCTCTGATCTGATTTGGTGTTGATTTACCACAGTGTCTTCAATATGAATTTGATGCACCCAGTTTCCAGTAAATTGCATCTTCATTTGCGTGACAGCATATATTTGGGTGAAACCTTATACAGCTGAAAAGCACCAACATTTTAAATTAGACTTTAAGACTTTAAAAGGGAGATTCACATATTTTATTCCCATTATTTTTGAAAGTGGCCCAATCTAACTTGAAAGTTTGTAGTACTCTAGGAGTCCCTTGTAACAAATGAGGGAAAGCCTCCTTATCATTTATTGGTCATCAGGCTAAGAATCTAGGCGTTGTTTTTTTCCCTCATTTTCTTCATTTGCATTCTTAAACAGTGCTGGCCGACTGAGAATACTCCACAAACCCACTTAATTTGTCAGAAATTAGCTTTGAATACTTCAGTATGTGATAGGTAGTTTTGACGGTTTGGTCCACAAAACAGGTAAGAGAAATAATACTATTCTTTAGCTGAGGCTTCATTTTTTCAGCATGCTTAATAAGATATGACAGGTCTTGATAGCCAAGTGGAAACAAACTTTATTTGAAAAAAAAAAAAAAGAAAAAAAGAAAAGAAACTCCTGTGTGTTTCATTCATTCTGTGAATGAAATTTAAGCTGATATGGGAAAGGATTCTACTGTACTTGTGCTGTTTGCTTTGGCTACTATTAGAGAAAATATTCCAGTGGTGAAATCAAAGGTTAAATGCAACTGGCAGGAAGTTATAAAGGTGAATTGCGTAAGATGTTGCTGAATAACAGGAGTTTACAACTCCAGCTATTGCTTCTGTGCAGAGTGCTTTGATGTGTTGTACAAGAGTAGTACGTGAAAGACAGATTTTAGAGTTTAGTGTGATAAATTTTTCAGATTGAGATGGTACACATTTACAGGAGTAAATTTTGTTTAGAAGTATAAATAAAGGCAGTTCATCAGTTTGAACAATAGGGTGTATATGTTGCTTTTTCTAGACTACCATTTCTTTTGAATTCCTCATGTTAAAGCAGTTTGGGAAACAACTGAAGGAACTTGCATATGGCTAGTACACCTTGTTGCAACTGTAGAATGAAATAGCTGAGCAAATTTATTGATGCTACTACGTCTCTGCAGTTTATGTAGTGAATATGTAGTCTTCTGTCCAAACCAGTCCAGAGTTTAGTCAACACTAATTTAACTATCAAATTGTTGAAATATGAAAAATGCTATGAATATATTCTGAATTTTTGCCTTTATTATATAACGAGAGTATAGTTAGGAGGCTTTTATTCCAACGTGGCAACCTATATGCAGAGTACCTACTGAGCTAAGACATTTGTTATCTAATATGTATCCTTGTTAAGATTTTTGAAACTAAGTGCAGGCAGTTAAATTTCTTTTTTTCTGACATGAGACATATCACTTTCAGAATTGTGGCACAATATATGGGAAGAGGAAAGGAGCAGGAATAATTAGATGATATGACTCTGGAAAGGGCTAAGGTGCCAGGTTGTAGCATAGCACTGCCATTTCAAGAATGGACCTTCACTGTATAGCTCACCTTTGACTACCGTATGGTGTAGCACTGTTTTGTGACCTGGCTACTGCATGTAACTCTACTCAGAGTTGGTTAGTGGATCACTGATCATGGTGCATTGCATGTAGCTCTATTGAAAGGAGGCCATCAGTTATTTCTGGAGATGACTGAGCTATCTGCTGAGCAGAGTTAAGCTGAAAAGCCACCTCTGTGAGTCTCACTCTCAGTGTGTGAGATATATTAAGCTTGCATGACAAAGTAGTTTTCAAAATAAATTACATCCAGAGGTCACACTGTTAAAAGACAATGCCTTTCTATGCTATTAAATGCAAAATCACACCTTGTGAAATGTATAACAGTTATTTAACAACTTAGAAGTGAAACTGAAGATTTTCCGCTGGAACTGGTAGAAGGAATTCTATTAAGCAAATTCAGCTAATTTACTAGTCTTCTGTAAAAATAAACAAACAAACAATCAATCACTTCTTACTAGTCACTATTAATGGTAAGGATGCCATTTTAACTCTTTAATAATCTTTAGCATTTGGTTTAATTCTACCTATCACAGGCAGCTTTTCTCTATTGTATTTAACACCTTTTTAACACTAAGATTTTGCAGGTCTTGCAGCAAAAGAGTGAAAACCCTTCTTAGCATGAGAGATCACACTGAGGGAGTATTGAGATTATTTAGATGTAGCCATGCAGATATTGCACTTCCTATGGCATTTTTCTTTCAAATTCTAGGCCCATTGGGTTTTCTACTTTGCCCAGAGACTAATATGGACTTTGTGATTGTAGCACAGCCATTTTATAATGAACAAGCCAAGGAAAAAGACCATACTGAAGTCATTGTAAATAGCTACAATAAAAGCTGTCAAGACATGGTTGTCTCACAAACGTTTGTTCAAGTGCGTCATAATTTTAAATATCATTTGATGTGTTCCTTTATATAAATTTCACACGGGCTGAATGAAACCGAGATTCTTGTCAGTCCCAGTGATGATGTTGGCATAGCTACACTGACAGGAATTTCAATTTCATTCAGTAAGCTCAGATCCCATAGAGGACCTTTCATTTAGAAATGACATACTGGACACCATTTCATTGAGAATATAATGTTTGTCACCTGATAGGTTTATTTCCTATTTATTTCTTTAAAAAAACCCAAATCCAACAGATGTGAATCGTTGTACAGAATTTAAACACATATGTTACTGTATCAAATCATGACTGGCTGGAGACTTGAGTACCAAAATAAGGCCCGTAACACCAGGCATTTTGTAATTAAAGAAACACAGAATGAAGTAATTCTCAAGACTCAGTCATTGCTCTTTTTTTTTCAAGCTTACAGATTGTATGTTTGCAATTTGTTAAACTAAATATGCTCAGCTTTGTTCAGAACGGGCTTTGTCAACAGTCACTAACTAGAAGAGTTGGTTAATAAGTATTTACCATAAAGCACATTGCTTACATAGCAAAGTGTGGCAAATGAAAATATAATTTAGCTAGTCAAACAAAACTGGTATTTATCATACTATATGTTTGGTATACAAATCATATCTAAAATATTTTTATTGTGTATTATAAGGTTTTGTTCTTTATTGTGTTTTTTCCATTATTCACTAACAAATGCCTTTTAGTTTTATGTAAAATAATAGCCCAATTTTTAAAGATGAAGCTGTGAAAATACACATTTTCTTCATTTAGCTCTCTAGGCAGTGTCAGGGACAAGAGCTTTCAAATCATTCATTAAATAATGTCTGCTTATTTCTAACTCTAATATGGACCACAGCTACACAGAGAATTATTTTTAGGCAGCACCTAGCAACATAATGTTTAGAACCACTGACTAAATTCCTCCTGTGTTTACAGGAAGAGTAAAAAAAAGAACTGCAAATGAATTTTAAGGGTGCAGTATTTGTGCTACTTTCTAATTCAGGCTTTCAGTGAGCACAAGAATTTATTTTACTTACTATAAAATCAGGTCTGATAGGCCTTTCATCAAATAGAGATTCTGCATGGCTGTGTCCCTATTTTTTATTACTTAATGTACTGTTAACCATAGAGAAGTTGTAATCTGTTTCTGCATTTCAGATCATCCATCAACTGGACATTCTGCAATTGAATGTCCTTGAACCCAACTTTGGGGTTTTTTTATTTTCTAGGTTGCTCCGATACATTACAAAATTTAAACAGAATTACTCTTCAGTCCTTTTCAGAGCAGAAAATCTCCTTTGTACTTACGTAGCATCCCTGCTTGTTTGGAGCTAGGCTGTTACAGAGCAGCTCTCTAACAGAGGCTCCCAAACTTGTCAGCATCAGGAAGATTCTTGTAGGAGCCCTACTGTTTCTGGGAACGGTATAGCAGCATTTTTCCTAAAAAATAACATCCACCTTGTTCATAGGATGATTTGGGGAAAATATGACAGAATTTACATTTTCAGGCATCTATTTTTATAAGATATTGCACAAAAAATGTGCACAGGATTTTGAGCTTGTTTTGATGACTGATAATAGAAAAGGATGATTCTGAATTATCCTGAATTTCAAAGGCTATGATTTAAACTGGGTGATTTTAGCTGCACAGAGTCCTTGGTGTTTGATAAAAGAAAGCAGAAATCATAATTCACATACAGGTATTGGCTTGTATAGAATTATTGCTTGTGCTTCGCTTGCCTCTTATCAGGGAGTCTGTTTGCAATGAAAAAAGATAAGGAATCGCCAACCATGCAGATCTGGGGCCTGAATCATCCCAAGTATAATGCAAAACAATTCAAGACAGATGACCAGCCAGAGGAGTTGGGGCTGTGCAAGGAAAAGTCTGTGTAAATACAGGCCTCGGATAGAAGCCCCCAGATGAAATTTTAAAGAAAAATTAAGCAGTACACAAAGTCTACATGGGACTGAAGGAAATAGAAGTGAAATTAAAAATGGCATTAAAGAATCTGAAGACGGAAGACAGGGATTTTGAATTTGAGGAGCGAAATGACACATGTCCAGTCCTTGACTGGAATTCAGCGTTCCTCTCCAGGTGTAATGTTCTCTGATATTATTGCCTGAGGCTGTTTTACACAGGATTTATAAAACAGCTAAGGATTCTATCATACTACCATAATAAATGCAAATTTAACTGACAGCTAAGAATCACCTGCTTGTTGTGTTTCTGCCCTTTATTTAAACTTTCTCGTTTTAAAAAAAAAGTTATTTTTGTATACTATATCTAGTCCTGTTGATAGCTGATACAGTTTTCCGCAATGGAATTCCCCTTCTAATTCAGATGAAGAATATAGGATTTCCCATTTTCCACCTATGAGTTTCCTGATTATCTGGTGACTCTAGATGTACAAGTAAAATCAGAAATTGGACTGTTTTATTTTGGGCATGAAGCCAGTGTGCTTTTCCAAATTTGGACAGTAACTTTTTGGCCTCTCTTCTGTTATGGTTATAGCTGGGGCACCAGTGGTAAGAGTCATCAATATTGCCTAACTGTGTGCCCCGTAGCAATAAAATTTAGATTCAGTGAGAGTTGGAATTCATTAAGGTCTTGTAGAACTTCTTTCTGATTTGTTAGAAGTATTGATGACTTGAAAATTGTTTTTCACTCATGAATAATAATTTTGGTGAGTTGTTGTGAATTGAATGTTCATTTGGGCAAATATGAAGTAGAGCACACTAGTGAAGAGATCATATACATGTCCACGTTAAAAACATAGAATTGTATGCAATTTTGTAATTAACGACTGTCTCAGTACATTTCCAAGCAGAAGGAAACATTCACTTCTACATTTGCTGACTTATAGTTCTTAAATGAAATCTTACTCCTGTAGTGTTAACATTATGGACTTTTTCCTAGGAAAACTCATGGTGCTGAGAGGCATTAAGGCCACCACCATTCATTTGTTGAATACATTCGTTGTTGATACACACTATTAGACAATGTTATATACATGCCAAAAGTCCTTTTAGAAAGATTTGTATTGTTAGAATGCAGCATTTTGATATAAAGAATCAACTTCATAGTTCAGAAGCCAGTTTTGCCTCATTCAAAGCAGGCAGTTTTTCTTCATATATGACAAATGCACATCTTTGATAGGAGAATTGTCAATGAAAACTGTCTAAGTCCTTCTTCCTAAAAATTTTGTTAATGATTCTCAGAAGGAACAAAGGTCTATGGAATAAAAATTAATGGTGTTAATCTCATTAATTTAGCAGGATCAATGTGAACTATAAAGAAATTATTTAAGGATAGCATTGCCCTTATTATGTTTATGAGACTTAGCATCTAGCAGGCTTTGGAAGTGTACTCATTTTGTCCAAGACTTTCTGAATCTCTGAAGATATGTCTCTCCTGATGCCCTACAAACATGGATATGTGTGCTTTTCTGTCTTGTCATTTAGTATTCATTACATGTCCTTCTTACTTTTTAAAGAAACTGCGATGTGCATTGAGAAAGAGAATATAGTTCCACTGGCATAACTCAAGCAGCAAACTGACCTCACTATTCTGTAGCTAAAGCTAAATAGTCTATGATGGAAAGCAAACCCCTAGAGGTCAGTATAATCATAGTAACATTAGCACGGAGAAATCTAAGTTTAAATAAGGTTAAAAATAAAATAAACCAACTGTAGAAAGAAGCTTACACTTAGATTATGATCTGTCCTTAAGTGACCCCTCTAAAGTCATGTTAAATGTCAGTAATAATTCTTGGTAGTACAAGCCATCATTGTTATCAGAACACAATGTCAAAAGGTTACCAAAGTAGAACTGAAGCTCTGAAAGTTGGTCATCTTTGTAGCCAAGAGACAGGAATGGGATGCATTGATCAGCTTGGAGGTGGAGTGCCTCCAAGGATAGGCTAGCTGGTGCAGTGTGCAATGAGGAGCATGCCAGACCTTGTAAGGTAAGAAGGGTAGTATGGAGAGAGTCAGCAGCTGAGGTGAAAGCAAGCTGGCTATGGAGAAAGAAACTAACCAGAAAATAAACTAAAAAGAAACTGTGCTTCTCACAGTGACTTGAACAAGATGACAAAGTTTGCTAAACATAATGGACCTGCTATCCATATTAAATGGTTGAAGCCTTTATATTAGTGACAGCTACAGAACAGACACTGTATTTTGTCTATGTCTTGCAAATGCTGTCTCAAAAGAAGCTTTCTCATGCACTAAATGAAAACAGATCACTTTGAAACTCATTCTTAAAGAGTAGGGCAAAATGCACTCCTAATATTCGTAACAAATGCTATAGCAAGTGTAAAGCATTGTATGATCAATCTAGATTAAAAAATATATTCCATAATATAACCAGAATTGTTCAGAATATTTCACGTTAATTTATAAACATCCTACACCACAAACAGTTGGGAAGCAGTTTGTGATATGGCTGTGCTCTAACCTTGCACATATGATAGAACCAAAGCCTGTAATAGCTATGTTCAGTACTTGTATTAAAACACAGATGAATTCACTGCCAATCAATTCATCATGACATAAAACAGGAGAAACTTTGCAAATTACAGAGGCTGTATCTAATTATGCAGCAGGTGATTTAGACTTCTGGCTTTTACAGGGTTCACTAAGGATCTACAGGATGGTTGTATTTATCCCCATGGGAATGTGTTATAATTTGCCAGCCAAGAGAAGTCTGTGGTATAAAGGTGCTGAGACTTCACTGTTCTCATGTTCATGTTTTGCAGACTGTGAAAAATTCATATCGAGTGGATTTTCCAAAATATGTTTAAAGCACTTAATAGATGTGTCCTTTACCGACAAAGTGTAAAGCTAATCTTTTGTGGCAATGACTAAGTGACAGGATAGACAGACACTTAGGACTTGATTCAATTGCCTCAGCAAAACTCTCTCATGTCATTTCAGACACTGGAGGGTTTACATAGGCCTGTCAGATATCATACCCCAAGAAAATAAGGAAGACTTAGGCATTTTTTGATTTGCATATGAATGCCGTGTGGAAAATCCTAGGGCAACTCAAATGTCACTAGATGCCTGTGCTTAGGCAATTGAATCAAACTTTCACTGTTCATATATTCTCTTCACACTGATGCTCGCTGGCAGCATATGAAATAATTCATTTTTATCCCTTTTGTTGGTATAGACACAGTCTTACCTCATTACAGTAGTTCTTTGTGTTAATGTCATTGAGTTTTCAACACTACTTTTAAAAACAAGGAAAATTCCAAAACAAATTGTATAAGACCTTAGATAACAATGGCTTCAAAAGAGAGCATTAATCAAGACCTAGCCCCTGGTGCCTGAATAACTTTCAAAAGGAGACAAACAGTGTTTGTTTTGCTGGTTTTTTTCTCTGCTTAGACTGTTCAAACTGAACTTAAGCCTGGGGCAAAATAAGCTTAAAATAAAACTTGAAGCTTTGTTTTTTTTTTTTTTTTTAAAAAAAAAAAGGAAAGAAAAAGAAGGTCTGTAATACTCCCAGTCAAAAAGATTAAGAAGGCCCACACCAGATCTTATCCTAGCTTTCCAATGATGTAGTGATGTTGACTTCTAGAGGATTTTGTTGATGCAATTGAGAGCAAAACTGGTCCAGTGCATGAATTTACTTCGGAGAGATTTTTAAGATACAAAATTTTAAAGCAACTTAGTATCCATTGTTGGAAACACATTGTTCAAAATATATTTGAAAGGAAGCTTTTGGTATCGTAGAAACTTATTGTCCTCTTTCCTGTTATTGTGACTGCAGTAAGTAATCTGCTTATGACATCACTGTTGCTTCGACAGCACCTCAATGTGACGTCACTAATAGATGACCAACATCTGAACTAGGGAATAAACAGCTAGAAAGGAGGAAATAAAAGTTTATTAGTCTGAAATATTATTTAGTATAGGTAGAGTTATATTTTTGAGAAGAGATGTTATTGATGTGACTGTAAAAAGCCATTAATCATGAAATTAATTTCTGAATAACTATTTATTTTTTACTATACAAACAGTTGCTTGTTCTTAGTGTTATATAAACCATTTGATTGAAAATATTGTATACTATCCTTTCCTACACAAACAGCTATAGGTGTCAGCAGTAGTTCTGTATATTCATGTGGCAAAAAATAATGCTGTGTAACAGCATGCTATACAGAATAACTCAACAATAGAGTAATTAATTCACCTTTTTTACCAACAGAGGCCGCTTTCTATATACAGACATTTTTGCAGGAAACAGTGGTTATTATTTTAGCTCCTCTAGCTGGGTTGCCTGATAAAATGGAATAAAAGACATTTATTAAAAATTTAAATTATAATTTAAATTATAATATTTTAGCAATGTAATACACACATTTTAAAAGAATCTCAGAATTTTCATTGATACTTATGAATCTCTCTCTAGCAGAAACACAAACACATTTTTTCTGAGAGCAATGATTATATTGGTTCTGCCTTCTTTATTTTTCCTGATAACTATTATTGTA
>VZSC01018460.1:147835-157912 GCA_013398225.1 Steatornis caripensis
TATAAAAGAATTCTTACATGTATTTAATTATTATTGCCCTATTCTATTAGGAGAGGATTTATAATAAAGCGTGCAACTACAATGGCAACAGAAAGTGATTCCAATGAACTACAAACTTCAATTTGTACATAGACCTGCCTGGCAAAAGCAGAAGCCAACCTGCTCTTGATATGGCAACACAAAAAACTGTGCCCCAGGCAGCAAAGTCTGGCTTTTCCCAGGTGACTGCTCTTTATGTGAAGACCATCTTCTTAGCAGGTCTCTGCTTATAACAATTTCGGTATGATTGGATTGCACAGATAGGAAGAAAGCAGGCAGACTACTTCTCTGTCACATTTGTTCATGGGTAGCCTGCAAGTTTACAGCTTAGGCCTGTTTGTAATTGTCTAGTTTCCCAACTAGCTTCAGAATGTACACTTGTTTTTTCACACAGTTTTGTGAATACGGTTTTTCATATATGTGAGACTTGTAGAAATCCCTTTCTCCTGTGTGCATCTCTCACATGTTTTGCCTTTAACATTTTGCAAGACATTTGCCCTCAAGAGAAGTAAATTGACTGAAAACAGATCAGCTGAAAACAGATGTAAGAAAAGTTAGTTTGTTGCTTGCCCCTGTTAAGGTCAGTGACAATCACAGTGCCTGGGACAGCAGATTCCCAGGCAGGCCATTGGGTGACATTTCTTCTGTGCACTTCTTTCCCACAGTTTATAGGGCTGATTCAAAGTTCATGGAATCGCTGGGAATATTGCAGTTATCTCCTCTGTGTCTTAGGTCAAGTCCTCCAAGTCTCAAAAGAAAACCGTTTCTGTCTGGTACAGGTTATTTCATTAGAACACTTGTGTCTCTTATGAACCAGGACAGTGGTTTTACTGATTCATCAGCATGATCTGGCAAACGTGTGACAGTGGCAATGTACGAGGGGGATTTTCAGAAGCACCTGCTGCTCCTGCCACTTTTCCTGAGCTTGTGACCTCAGCTGTGATAAGGAGACAGCTGAGTGCTTCCTACTCTGTTTTTCTGTGCCATTTCTTCTGTCTTCATCTCAGCTTGTTCTTAGTTAATATAAATCTATGAAATCTTCCTCTTTTAGAATCTGCATTTGTTGTGGTTTTCCTGTAATTTTTGCAGTACTGCTCTAGCATCATTAGAGTGTTAGTCATATTGGGTAGGCTGTCATTTTTTAACTATTTGTCTGCATCTGCACTGTGAAAGATTGGCAGATCTGACAGGAACAGTATCAGTGATACAAAGGCACTTTTGTCTCTTCTCAGCACTGAAGATGTTGCTTAGACAGAAGCAGAAGAATTTCAGAAATTCCCTACTGGGGATTTTTCATGTCATTTTACTGTAGCCACAGATACTGGAGGGGAAAAAGGAAGAAATCAAGGCAGGAGAATTTTCTGTTTATCCTCAAATCGAGGTGTGTTTAATGCAAGTGTATGATCATGCTGTTAGATTGCACTGCTTTTTCTACTTTAGAGAGGAAGGATAGTACTCTGCCTTAAGCACAAATAAAATTATCGGTTTGAATAACATCTATTTAGTAATACAGCTATTGTAGCCATGAGGCTGTAAAAATGTGAGGCAGGGAAAAATTTATAGGTAACGTAGTATCTTCTAGCAGACCAGCTAGTTAGTACAGTTAGAAAAAGTAGCCAAACTTGTAGGCACACAAGCCTTTCTGAGGTTTGAAACCGGGTCTTACTTGAGTTCTCTCCTGTGTGCAGTAACCAAGAACTGCCTGTTGGCCACGCTGATGTAGCCCTTGAATTTTAGAATATTTATATTTCCTCTACCTCTACTGTTTAATTTCCATTCAATGACTGGTTCTGAAGAGCTATGTAAGTTTCCTCTCTGAAAGACAGACTTTTTTTCTGCTATATAGTCAAAATAAAGCTGAGAAGTGGCATCATATCCACTTGAAGATGCTCAGTCCAATTTTTGTTTGCTGAATTTCTTCTTGGGACTTCTACAGATTTGAATGGTGTTAGAAATGGCTTCTTTTCAGGTGCAGGGGTGTTCTTTTAATATGTTCAAGGAGAAAATTCTAAGTTCTTCTGTTTTAAATATATTAGATATTTATCTGGACAGAAAATTCAGGTTTTTGGAGAAGACAGGCTGTTAAGTTCAGAATGGTGAGGTGTTTAGATAGACTAATAATATAGGTGAGAACAACAGTTCTCTCAGTCCCTGAACTAGACTGCTGGGTGGTGCTATGCTTTTTTGTTTCCCCCTGACAGTTTGCTTTTTGCCGAGGTAATCTGCTTTGTCTTATACCTGTTTTAAGGCAGAAGTTCTTCCTACTGGCACAAAATCTCAAAAGAAAGAATTTATGCTGTTACAATGACTGCTATCCACTCAGCTACAGTTAAACTAAGAGAACAGGTGAGCATGCATGGCATACAAGATTCTTGAGTTTGCTGTTCTTTAGATTCTCTCAGAGTAGAAGAAATTTTATAGCTCTGCTTTTTGTTAAAAGGAAACTTAGTTGCTTGTTCTTGTTTTTCCAATTTTTGTAGGAACTCTCCAAGAGGAAAAGCGTGGGTTGTATCAAACTCCATCTGCCCCAGCTGTGATAACTGTCTTGCAGCCACTCATGACACAGAACAAGAGCTAGGGACTAAGGCCTTAGGGAATGCATTTGAAATTCTTCCAATTTAGCCAGTTGCCTCCTACTCCTGAATTAAGCTGTGATCCTGTCAATCAAGGAGCTGGGTAGTACAGAAACACAGGAAAATATGATCTGGAAAAGAAGTGTTACCACGGTAAGAATCTGATGAATCCACATTAGAGTATTTGTTTTGCACAGGGCAGCAATTCTTTTTGCTTAGTTTATAGCAATACTTTTATATAGGAACAAAGCGACTAATGACAGCTTTTGAGTCATCTGATCTAGTCCTTCAAAAGAGTAATTCTCGAGTTCTGAAGAAAGGTAAAAGCACTGAACTCCAAGGTTTGGGTATCAAGAGGGTAGGATGAGTAGTAGGGAAGAGAGCTGTTCCTTGAGCTGGAAAGAGAGTTCTGAATGTTGAAGTCAGAAGACACAAGCTTCCTCCTTTCAAAAATTTATTTTATTTGGAAAAAAAAAAACCCAAACCAAAAATATCACTTTGTATTTACTAGTGAATTGTTTCAAGAATCCAGGAAGTGTCCAAGTGTCTATTACTGCAGGGTTTGGGGAAATAAAGTGGGGCTTTAAATTACTGCTTTTCAAGAACTCCAAAATTATTATGAAAGTCTTTGCTGACTCTTTGCATTTTCTGATGCTGAAAAGGAACTAGAATGTAGATGCTTCACAGAAGCCCAATCTCCATAATTTGGCTAGGCATTGTAGGGATTTGGAGTCTTAGTTGACACATACTCAAAAATTTGAAAGCTGAGTTAGCAGCTTGACAAAGATGGAAGCTTGTAAGATTTTCAGGATTTCCTATGTTTAGCTGAAGCAGTAAAGAATTTTTTTCATGTCTGTTCCCATTTTTCCAAAGAGAATAGAAAACTAAGTTATCTTTCTGTTCTTTGAGTTTTAAATTAGCGGTATCTTTTGAACTAGTTCTTTGTCAGGGTGGTTTTAGTTTCAAAAGACCTATTATTCCTTTGCAAATTCCGTTCAAATCTAGAAAATATTCTGATCAATGTAAATATATAATTAGAAAAAAGATTCATCTTCACTAGGTAGATTATACCAGCACCTGAAACTGAGTTCTATTTTAGAGAAGAAAAAGAAAGGAAAATGATAGTTATAATAATGCCTGCTGGTTTTTTGCTGTATAAGAAATTGTAATAAAATAGATTATTGCAAGGTAATGACGCATTCAATTGGAAAGAAAGAGGAAAGGAGATAATGAGCGTATGAAATTGGCACAAGAAGAAATTGATAGAAATCCTCAGTTCTGTTAATCATCTAAGCAGGGAATCACAAATTTTTATGCTAGTACATACTAGATCTACAAGTGCCATGTGAAAATCTGAACATTTTCACTGATTTTAATGGAAGAAATGTAAGACTTTGGATATGGTTTAGGTGTCTAGGTATCTTCCTGCTCACTTTGGTAAAAAAAGAATAGACGCTAAACTAGATTGCAACTGAAGTAGGTGAAGTTGTATCTGTTTACAACAATGTGATTCTTGGCCTGTGAGAACTGTTGTAGAGTAAGTTTAGTTAACTGAATTCTTTTAACTATATTTTTTTGTCTGAATAGTCTTGCTTAGCAGTGGAAGTTAAAGTTGCTGAAGCCCTGGGCTGCAACTGTTGCAAACTTTTGAGCCCATCTTGAACTATTGCTTGGAATAAGTGAAGGAAGGCCTTGAGACCAGTGCAAACTGAAAGATAAGGATGCTATGGATGTCAGTAGAAGCTGTAACTCAGCTGAAGCTGTAACTCTTGCAGATAAGAAGTTTCACAACCTGCTTGGAGACCAAGAATCCAATAAGGAGCAAAAGGATCCCAGACCAAAAAATTAACATATGACCAAGAGCTGCTTGCAGGGCATGTGAAGAGTGAGTGCACAGGTTGTAAGGGTATAAATGCCTAGGGATCTCTTTGTTGTGGGTCCCTCCCCAGAGGCACCCAGCTTGAGCTGCTCCTACGGCCACAGCTTTCAATTGATTTTTTTTTTTCTAAGACCTGGCACTTGAGACTCTGCTTCGGGAAACCTAGGGTGAAGAAATTTCTTTAACAATAACTATACCAATAATAAGTGGCAACCTGATAGAATCACGCATATATTTACCTTTGGTATCTGGTAAATTCTAAGAACAATTAACAAAAAAACCCTGTAAGATTTCTAAAGATAGTCAAGTCAAATGATTTTCTTTATTCCATGAAAAAAAACCATGTTTCTTTTGTAAAAGAAATTAGGTGATTATGAGAAAAATTATGATCTAAATAGACTGAAAAGGTTGTCTTTCTGTCAAAAAAAGGCAATGAAATAAACTTGTGAATTGTGTTGGTTTTTTTCAATAAAACAGGCATCTGACTAAAAGAGCCTCAACATAGGCTTCTATTTTGGTAGAAGAATTACAGCATGGCTGCATAAGCACTGTATTTTAAACTTGTATTTGTGGATGCTAATTAAACATTATGAACTCAGAAATCTTATATCACAAGTCCTGGGCTCACTATAGAATACAGGGCTAACTTGAATGAAGCTGTGAAGTGCGAACACTGAAGAAGAGGTGGTCATATTGTAAGTTTTCAGTTCATATCTGAAATTTAGTACTTATTTTGAGTTGGCAAAAGCTGTCTGTGATTAGCTGAACCAGTCACCAATTTTGAGGCATTGATTATGGTGAGAAAGTGTTAAATGTGATGTTCTGTCTGACAAAGCAAAGGAAGCCTCATCCAATCCAAATATGAGGGAGATACAAGTAAAGAGGTGAAACTTGTGATTTGAGCATGCCTGAGATAAGAGGGCTAGGGGCATTTAGGTTTGGCAAATGTTAAGTGGTTTTTGAACAAAGATAATCCCAGGAAAGGGCAAAGTGTTGACTGTAAGACAGTCACTAAGGACGTGACTTATGAAGATATGCACCTATTTCCCATTGATTTTTGTGGCATCTAAACAGGTGCTTAAATGTTTTCATTAATAGTGGTAGTTTCCTAAAGCAGGGGCTTTTGTTCCTGTATTTTAGGAGCAGGTGGGAGGTAATGTAAAAACAAGCACATTTATGATGGAAAACATTAGCTTATAAGAAAACAGTAGACTTCTTCCTGACATTGAGTGAAGGGCTTAAATAGCTAGTTTATTAATATTTGCTCCAGGAGTCCTGTATTGCATTTTTAAGGTAACCTTGGCCTTGATAAGCAGTAACATTTGCTGGAGTTATGATGGGGTTGTTGACTGAGCTCAGAAGCGCTGAGGAAACCTGAGTTCTGACCAACTTGTCTCTACTCAACAGGCAGGATGGCAGCCAATGGAAAAGTTTATAGACCAAGAAGGAGCCTGTGGTAAGTAGATGGCATGGGGACAGTCTGCTCATATCAAAGAACATAACCAAATCATGGAAACATGTTTAATCAAGCTTTTGCATTAACAGGAAAAATGACTTTTCTCAAGAAAAACATATTTATGTTGAATACTTCTTTTAGTTAGTTGGTCAAAAATCTTAGAGCAAGCCTGAGTACTGCTGAATGTGATGAAAAAATACTGCTTCCTTCTGTGAAAGTAAAGGGTTAATAGCTCTTAGAAAATTTCTGTGTCATGGACCTGCTGAGTGAATTTGAAGGTACTGCAGATGTATTGTACCTAGGGTGTCCAGCTCAAGAGTGGACATAGGAAAAATAGCAAAAATTAGCAAAAATTCTTAGTATTCAAAACAGCAGAGATCTAACTAATGACTGTTTATCCAAACACTCCTGGGAACTGCTTCTTATATGTAAATGAAAAAAATCAGATGGCAGCAGATGACAGTAAACAAACACAAATGCTCTCAAAAAATAGCTGGAAATTGTATTTTTCTATATTATGGTTGAAAGTGTCCAAATAGCAGTACTGCTGATGCTAAAATGATGCCTTTAATAAAGATGATAGGGTATTATTACTTTTTATCAAGTTTTATATTACCAAATTACATTTTTAAACTAGAATGTTTATACACAATTATTCAGAAAAGTGACATCAAAAACATCTACACTGGTCAAAATAGCTAGGCTAAAAGCGGATGTCACAGGCAAACTCTCGTGTTGGTTACGGACAAAGAGCTGAGGAAGAGCTCAATTACAAAAGAAAATTGTGATTGTAGACTTTTTTTTTCCTTATGAATGGTTGGAGATGGAGAATTATGGACCATTGACCTATCATTGAAGTCATTAAATAGCACTTGCTTTCTTTTAGAAGGGGAAAACCCAAACTAAAGTAGTTAAAATTAAATTTTAAAAATTTCAGGGAAAACTTTATACACATGAAAAAAATATTCTGTGTTGTGGTAGCTAGTAACACATGAATCAGTGATTTCTAAAGCTTTGACATTTGAACAAAAAGATGGTCTTATTTTGAAAAGTTAGATCCTGAAGTCTTTACTCAGTTTTCCCTAGAAATAAATATGCATTGATGCCAAATGGGTAAAAGGGGAAGGAAGAGGGGAGAGGGAGAGAGGAGAAGGGAGAGGGAGAAGGGGAGGGGAGAGATCAAGATTTGGGGTGAAATTGCAGAGGTCTGTGACTGAGCTGTTACAGAATAGGAAATCTCATTCGCTTTGGGTGGCCCATAAAGTTATCAAGTACAGTGAAGAACAATTAAGTGAAACTACTTTTTAAGTGCTTGTTAAGAACAGACAGAAGTCATTAGTCTTGCTTTACTTCAGTTTGATTTTCCAAATTGACACAAGAGCCTATATGAGTGGAAGAACGATTAGTGGTTTCTGAAGAATAGTAACTTTCCCTAAAAAAAGAAAAAGAGAGAGCAAGATAGGGAGGAAGTTTTAATCTCCAGTGATTTACAGAAAACACAATAGAGGGAAATGCAAAAGCCTATGTCCTTGGATGTGGATCTTGATAAGTATGATATGATATGAAGATTTTTTAAAAAAACCCACCACAACAATTTATTTTCCACTTCCTTAAACAGTGTTTATGAAGTCCTCTTTCATCTGTTTACATGGGCACACCCTGTTAGACTCCAACTTCCAACAACACACCCCCTGAATTTATGGAATTTTATACTCTCAAAACACTCATCATATTTGGCCATGAGAACTGCAAATGTTGTACCAGGTGCATGACACATGGTTAAGCTATCACACTTCATACGATAACTGTTGTATATATAAAAACTCTTTATCTTAGAAAGGAAAAGGTGATAAGATTAAATGTCCTTCACGTAGGTCTAGGGAAGGTGTTTTTTCTGAGCTTATGTGGTATTCTGGAACTTGGCCCTTATGGCCTTAGGTATTCAGACAGTAATCCTTTCTCTTTAACTATTTAACATAAAATTTCTAGACAATAATTGAACAAAAGTATTTAGTTCTTGTACTCTCTAGCAGTTATGCAATGAACCATCAATTTTGGAGTTCACAGAAAACGTCTAAGGACAGTACCACTAAGAGAGGTCATTGACTGATCAATGACCTGGTAGATACAGATGTGATTTGTAGCACACAGTACTTGTTCAGTACATTACAGCAGCACCTAGGGTATGTCAATGCAGATTTTTAGTGAAGTTACCTCAAGATGTATTGTTTCAAGAAGTATTAACTTTAAAAGGAAAAGAGTATCTCGTTCAGAGTAAAACAGTGTTGTTGTTCCAGTTGTTTTTCTGCATGCCTGAAGCACATTGTGGCAGTTACTCTTGCCACAGGGATAGGCTGTCTATTCTGTGGACTACAGGCATCTAGATATTAATCTTAAAATCAGTGGAAACTATGCCTAGAATTTTACATTAGGAATGATTGTTCACATCAGTCAAACTGTTTCATTACAATGTAATATGTGACTGTGATTGCAAAGGATACTCTTAAGGGCTTATTCTTATTTCTAATTTGTTAACCACTATACCATCACATATATGGACTATACATATGTTTTATATAAACTTATAGGTATATATACACCTAAACATACGTGTATACACATGTAAAGAATGCACTCACACAAGTATATTATTAATATATTGTATGTTGTATATATGTTATATATAATACTTATGTTTTAAAATTACACACACACATATGTATGTGTAATATTTTCAAATGGAAGGACCTAATCCAGTTGTCTTTCTTTAAAGAAAATCTGTTTTATTCTAAGTACAAAAGGATCTTTTCCCTGAGCGAAGGCTGAAGAATTTCTGACTTACATGGATAATAAATATTTATTAAATGTGAATGTTAAGAGCAAGATACAATGCTTAGAGCATCCATACTTCTAATATTTGAGGTGTTATTGAATCAGTAAATGCAGCATATGCAAGACCACCAATACAAACTGGCAGACTGGATTTTTGGAGGGTGTTTATTTCAGAAATTCTTGTATAGTAAAAAGGTTTATGAATTGAATGGGAAGAATTTCTGGAATAGATTGTGCAAAGTTGTGAAAATTAAACTTTCTTTGTCATTACTTCAACTTTACCCCTAGTTATACCTTCATTTCCCCTTTTTGCAGATCCTTGACTAAAACTCACATGGGTGAAGATGCAGTCTGCACAGCAATGCAGTCACAATGCCAACTGAGAAAATTCCACAAAATTTGAAGTGCTCTCCCCAACTTCATCTCATTGGCAGCCTTTTAGGAATTGAACCTATTCATGAGCACAACCTCTCTCCATCCCAAGAAACTGCAGTCCTTTGTTTATTGTGGAGAATGATTCAACTGATTGAAAATTTTCCTGTTCCAGGTATATACAGGTTGACTGCTCACTTTGTTCTTTAAAAATAATGCATTATTCATAATGTTGCTTTCAAATCTGCTTTAATTTGCATTTATGTGACAAATTATATGTAGCTGTGAACAATCTTTCATTTAGTTTCAAAATAATCCAGCATTAGGCGGTAGTTTACAGGGGGTTTGTTAACACAAGTTACAGATTATTTTAATCAATATTTTGATCTATATAATATTTTTATCTATATTTTGATCAATATAATCTCTGTTAACAGCTAGTCTGTTTATTACACAGTATTTTTTCCTCCTGTACTATGTTTTCTTCTTTCTCTGCACTAGGTGCAGTAAATTGAATAGAGAGTACGTGCATGTGCTATAAAAATAAAAAAAAACCCGCTTGCCTTTCTTTACTATTGTCTTCTTCCCTAGCCAGTACAGCCTTATATAAACACATGTATGATCTAGTTACAGTCTTCCACTGTGATCTTTGCAGCATGGATTGTCTGTATTTCTTCTTCATGCCATGTTAGTGCAATGTGAGGCTAACTCATGACTGAACACTCTTGGTGTAACTATAAGCTAGAATTCAAGGGTGGGTTTTTTGTTTTGTTTTTGAACAATAGAATCATAGAATCATAGAATCATAGAATGGTAGGGGTTGGAAGGGACCTCTAGAGATCATCTAGTCCAACCCCCCTGCTAAAGCAGGTGTGCCTAGAGCAGGTTGCACAGGAATGCATCCAGGCGGGTTTTGAATATCTCCA
>VZSC01018460.1:176933-201548 GCA_013398225.1 Steatornis caripensis
AATATAATATATATTATAATAATATAATAAACCAATAAATATAATAAACCAATAAACAAAAAAAGGAAATACCAATAAATGTTCCACCATGCTCAGACAGCATGGTGGGAGTAATCCTTGGGAAGAGAAGATTTTTTATAAAAGAAAAAGAAATTTCAGTAAGTCTAGAACCACACTGTGTCTGACCCCTGTACAGAATGCTGATGAGCTGACCAACAGCCGCATGAATGTTATGGGTCAGAATTGCAGTCTAAGCACTTTCTTTCTTCTTCCTCAGATGATTAAGTCCCACAGGCTCGGCAGAGGTATGGTCCTGACCACAGTTCAGCAGCAGCAAAAGATGGAGGAAAGGGGAAGCATGTTACTCTTTGCAAAGCAAGGTCTTTGTGTATATGCCAGTGGGTTCAAGGAAGACTTTTGATTCTTACGCTATCTATTGTTTAGTGGCACAGTATAAAACATACTAAAATATGAAATCATATTCATACTCTACAATCTGTGAGGATAGCTTGTATCTTCACAGAGAGCAATCCTTTTCCACGACAGTTTAAATGTAGATTCCAGATGATGCAGAGTAACTCCTGCAGACTCTACAGTCTCTCCTACAGTCTCTCCTAGAGAATGATGTATAGTCTCCCCTGCCACTCATTATTATATTTAAGTCTTTTTTCCAAGTCTACAGCTTCTTTAAGAACCATAACTTATTTCATTTAATGAAACATTTAATCACAGTATCATGAAGAATATTTAGATAGACTTTGTATCATTTTAGGGCACAGAAAGTGAGCTGTATTAAATAAGACATAAAGAGATATCAAACCACTGAATGGATCCCATTCATTTGACAGTTTAATTTTGTCACATGCCATGAGACGATATATCCATAATGCCCGTTGGCCCCTCTGGACTTCCAGGTTGCTGATACTGTATAGAATCAAACTGAGGGTTGGTAGAAAAATTATGTAATCTATTTTCCACTAGAGAATTCTGCTGTGACAGAAACTCTTAAACAAATCATAGCAGTTTTAATCTAATAGTTTTCATGAAAATAAAAATTGGAAAACGTTTAAAAAAATCCAGAGGCCCATTTTCATATTTTAAATGTAGGTTTCATTGATAATTTCAAAAAAATCAATTGCTTTTGAAATTTCTTACAGTGTTTCAAAGGGATTTGAAGTCCATATGAAATATTTTACATTTATGAAAGTAAAATACTTATGTCGATCCAGTTTGATCTTTCCAGACATGTGAAATTATTCACGAGTTTGAAAACCAACTTTCTGACAAGCCATAACTAAACTTGTGATAGAAAATATGAATTCATAAACTATAACAATTAGCGAGATTTATAATCTTGCATAAAATGGTGAGTAATTTCAGTTAGACACAGAACAAACACAAAGTCATGTAAGAACTCAGTAAATTCACAGGAAAGTAAAAGCTATTACAGAGTCAGCAAGTCTCCTGGAGTGACAAAGCATTACTTTCAAAGCCAGTGCTGCGAAGTTATATGCACACACTCATACTAATGAAAGGCTATAACCTGCAACTTCATAGTCTTGAATAACTATGACCCAAAGTAAGTGAAAGGTACAGAGCAAAGAGATCTTTAAATTTCTCTGTACTTTACAAAGACAAGCAAGCATTAAGATTCTTATTTGGCAGATACAAAAGATCATGACGTGAGTAAGGTTACACAGGCAGACAGGCAGTTACGAAGCTGGGGAAAGAGCCCTGTTCTGACGTGCTCTGAAAGCGCTGTTTTCCATGTTTCCTGTCAGAAATTGTCCAACTGTAGGAGAGTTGAGGAACTGTTCAGAACGGCTTCTGTCTGCTGTTTGTACACTATAAAAATCCCAACGTGCAATATTTTAAATTTTTAGAACTGAATTATTATTGCTAGTTATTAACTAGCTCTTGATGAAGCAAAGAGCTTAAGCATCATTGTTAAACTCTTTGACTTCAATGAGCTTTGAGTCAGTTGCTTTTTTGTATGCATACCCTTTATTGTAAGTGTTTTCTGATGCAAAACAGAGTCTAAGCTGGTTGCATTGCCTACTTGCATACAAATTCTGTGGTTGTTTCTTCTCCATGGTTAGTTACCAAATCCTAAAGCATGAGACTTGTTTGAAGTGTCCAAAGCACCATCATATCACACTGTTTATGCCATGTACATCCCATGTACACCATACAATATATGTGATCCTGAGAGGAGTTTGGTACCCTTAAACATCACTCCTGTTTTGGACCTAAAGACATTGAAATATCTTCGCAGCAGTTATATGATGGAAACATCCTACTTAAAGAAATGTAAAAATGTTTGATCTGTTAAAGTTCTTCCTGTGATTTAGAAACAAAATGTATGAGTTTGTGACTGTAACTCTGCAAAAGATGTAGTATTTGCTTTATTTAAGAAAATTTCAGCATGGTATGCTAAGCGTTTAGTTTACATATACAATTTTAAAACCCCACAAAATAAACCCCTCCATTTGTACAGTTCCTATAGAAAACACAAACTTCAACCAAGGACATTTAGAAAATGTCTTTTAAAAATATTCCCAAAGAACTCAGCTTAAAAGTTAAGCCAAGCACTTCAGCAGGTCTACCACTATTTTATTTCACAGGCATAAATAGCTGAATACATGATATGAGGCTTCCTCAGTTTAGGATAAGCAATCGTTCCAATTGTGCTGTACTCTTAATCATTTAGTTCCTTTTTTATATCTCTTTACGTCAGAAATGTTTAGTGTGAGATGAGATCAGCCCATACGTACAGACATGCTAATGACTAGTTTCAACACTTGAAGAAGAAAATCTCAAACGAAAACATTGCACAAACAGAAAAGGCTTTGCCAGTAGATCTTAACTACAACAATGTGGCTATGAATATATTTTTGAGGAAAAAACCAGTTTTCATCAATACTTCATTTATGATTGGAATGTTTTTCACAGTAATTTCATTCCAAGTTGTTCACAAGGGAGTGGGAGTGAGGGCAAGAGTGAAAATGAGAGTGGTTTTCAGTGACCTGGGAAATAGAGTACTCATGACAACCATTTATCTTGAATTAAAAATAATTTTTAAAAGCAGCATTTCCCAAAGATGTAACCAAATAAACAGTATACGGAGGGGATATATGGGAAAGGCAGTTGAGACACACAAGCAAGTGAAAGAAACAGGCACTGTCTGTGACTCCCTGAAACTTAGAAGCTGTTGTCTGAGTTGAAAAATGAGCATTGTCATTAATATTAAAGTGGTAAAACAGGTTGTCAGATATATGTGAAGACTATGGAGAAAGTAAATGATCAAGTCTTGAATAAAAAACTTGTTCATTTTTAGAGAATATGTCACTGAAAGGATATGTTTGTACAAAGATGCAAATAACTTTGCACTTTACTATGTTTTGGTTCCTTCTAAAGAAGACTATATTCTCAGTTGTGAGAAAACAGAACAAAAGCAACATAGGAAGGAAGAATAGACCTAATGATTGCTTTAACATGTGTAAAATTAACTTTTTGTGGACAAAACACCAGATTCATATTGGTGGATTTCTGCTCACCACTGATGGTATGGATTATTTCACTACACTGTTTATTCATATTTTTTTATTTATATTAAAGGAACTGGGGCCTGATCCTAGGAATTTTGAAACTGATGCAAAGTCCTCCCTTTTTATTTTGCATTCACTGGATCCATCTCATGGAGGATAGAAAAGCAAATACTTGTATACATGGGATATGGTAACAATTACTGGGAGGGAGGTTTATTTGTGTTTGGTGGGGCAGGCATTCAGTTTGCTGCACAGAGGACATGGGGCTTCAGAAGTTATCCTAAATCTGTCTAGAACAGGGAAGGGCCTTGAAGCTTTAATTACCCTAATCAGCCTCACCAGGCATCCAGCCTCCAAATTCTGTATCCATTGGCTCAGGAGCTCCACTTAAGGTCAGGCCCAGGTGCCCTGTTCCTTACCTGACTTGTACTCAGGTATTTCCTCAACTTGCAGACTGGACTTGCTAGGCTGATGTTGCCTTGCAGTTGTCTGATGATTGCTAGATTCTTGGCGGTCCCTATTGTTGCTTGCTTGACCTGCTCACCTTGCTCAGGTATGGTCAGACTGCAGCTTTTTTGCATGGGCATTTGTGGCTCCCATCTAACGGTCTGGTGTGGAGCAGCCCCACTCTTGCTGTTCTCTGCCAGGAAAGTCAGTCTGTAAATCTACAGTGCAGGACAGTTGACTATAAAACCTTACAGCATACCTTACAATATCATCTACCTGGCAGTTGTTGTTACATAACTTAGAATGCTTTAACCATGTGCCTTTGGAAGGCCATGACAGTGTAACGGAGACTGCAATCAGAAGTCTTCTTCACCAGAAGTGGGATGAAAGGTCAGCCTTTGTATCCATGTAGGGCCATTATACCATGCGGCATACCTGTGCTCACTCAGAAGAAAAAAGGCAGCAAAGTCTCAAGAGAGATGACAATCTAGCTTGAAAAAGACCTGTAAAAAGGGATTTTTTTTTTTAAGGTGCCTTAATCTTCTTTGGTTAAGGAGGGGTGGATCTTAAATCTTTAGCCTTCCTTTGAAGTTATAGGTCATGGGGATTACAGAAGGAGGTAGCCATCTTAGATAACAGAAACAAGATATACTTCATCCCAAAGGAGGGATATTTCAGCTCAGTTTAAGAAAACAGTACAGAAACTGAGGTGCTAAACAGAAGGAACTGCAAAATTCCGTTTTTAAAGGAGTATAGTGTTTTCTTCAAATCTTGCATATCATTAAAGCTCACTGAGAAGATTGACACGCGAGCTAGCATCTCATTTCCATAGGCATGCTGGAAATGAAAAATACCAATACTAGGACCTCTAATACAAAATGCCTCAGTGTATCTGAAATACAGACAAGCAGACCTTCCTATAATTACAGGGACTTAAATTTGACAGCTGGATAGAAAAAAGGGCCTTGAATACAGGCTTTCTCCGAGATCATTTCCAACTTGGTTCAGGGGCTTGTATGCTCTTCTGGATGCAAGTGTTTGCAAAAATTTTCTGTAAGTGTAGTCGCCTCAGTGTTGTATATATAAAAGTAGGCATCTCTTGCAGAACTGCCAACGGAATAGCCAATGCAGTAGCTTAAACCACTTGTACTTCAGACGGCTTTATTGCTGTTTTTCCTTCAAGACAACGATCACCTAAGGATGTTACAGTTTTGTTTTAAAGTCACTGAAATAACTCAAAATGGATAGAAGAGTGGGACTCAGTGGGACTTTCAAAAGCTAACAACTTTTAAAAAAATCTGCACAACTAATTAATTTAAAGTTCTGCATAGACATGTAATCTTTAGATACCTTAATAACTTTAAATACCAGTACCTTGATAAATATCAATACAGGCTTTCATGGACATCCTTCTAGTAAGTCATAAGCCCTCTTTGTAGAACAAAACTAGTTTCTTTCTGCCGTTTCTTTTATTGCATGTGCTTATTAATTTAAACAACAAAAGAGTCATTTAAAACTGTAGAGTGGGTAAAACAAAGAAGTTGGTGTGAGTGGTACAACGTCTGGCAGATTATGTAGAAAATAAAAAGTGTGTGTTTCAGAGGTTGTTTAACATCTAAGTACTTAAGCATTGCTATCAAATACAAATGTTTGAAACACGTACAGTATTATTTCTTCAAATTAAAGCAATGTGGCAATATACGGGGAATATATAGAATGACATTTAGGGTTTTTTTTTTTAACTCTTGCAAGAAAAAAAGCTCAGACTGACACTTCTGCCCTATACTTTTTAGAACTGTAGGATGCAATGCTAACTAAATAAACAGCTCCCATCAAGTGAGAACTTTATTCCCACTTGTGATCTTTGTGGGTCTGCAATAATCTTGCAGTTTGCAGGACATCTTGTCTCTGTATACTTCTCTCCACACAAAGTTCAAAAAGTTACATATATTTTGTGTCTTAAATTTGCTAACGGAATATTAACAGCGCTTGGAATGAATTATTATTTCCCAATTTATCCCTAATCCACTTGAAATTATTTTCATGTCAGTCACTAGTGTCATGCAGTTCAATTGCACACAGCAGTCAGTGAAGACACTCCTCTCTTGGCTACATATCTTGCAAGGCGATAGGTCCCACTTCCTTCTTTTCTCTCTCTGCCCAAAACATGGGAATTTCCATGCAGCTTCCATTCTCAAGAGACCGCCCACCCCCAAGTGCTGGCAACAGTTGCTACATACTCACTGTGAATTTCCCCATCAGGAATGAAGCTAAATTCTTTGACTTTTCATTTAGCTTTCATAAGAGTTTTGTTCCACTGACAATGCGTAGTCCTCGCTAGCTAAGTGCTGCAAAACTGGCTGTAAAACCAGTTTTAAGGGCGAACATTTACAAGTAGCATTGTTTAGTCACTCAATAACCTCTCAAATAGTCAGAATCCAGGAACTGAGTATCGTAGCTATGAGTTTAAAAATAAACAAATGCAATTATTAGCCTGCTTCCTCCTTCCCCTCTGCCCCCTGCTTTCACAGAAGGCATCATGGCGTCACGGTGTAAAGACAGCAGCTGTTAGACGCTGAATTCTGTGCATAGCTCTGAGTACTCTGTATTGAAAAGCAGTAGGACAAGAAAAAGTTCCCATAACCCAAGCAAAGAAGTGGCATGAAGGTCGGAACACATACACTGGAGCTGCTCACTTTGGAAAAAGCTGAAAGGGACTGAGATAGAGGTTCGTAAAAATCACTAGGGACAGGGAAAAGGCAAGTAGGCAATGACTGTTGATTACCTTTTCAAATACAAGAATTAGGAAACATCTAACAAAACTGCAGTCTGGCAGGTTCAGCTAAAACAAAAGGGAGGTAGGTTAGGTAACTTCTTGCCGCAGGAAGCGGTGAAAGCTGGAAATTTTAATGTATTCAAAAAGTGACCATGCAAACTTGATGGAAGAAAAATCCAGCAAGGACTATTAAACGTACTGGAGGAGTCGTTGGAGAGGACGTTACTGGAGGTTGTGATTTTTCTGGGAAAGTATTATTACTAAGTGATGTTAGTGTCCTCTGTTGATATTTTGGGCATCCAATGTTGGCGGCCATTTCCTGTATGCTCTCCACTACTCCAGTTGGTTTTGTGCTTCTTTGCAGATTTTGGAAAGACAACACTGACACTGCTTATTGCTGTCATTTTTTTAAAATTTTTGCAGGTATCATTGCATCTGTCATGGTGATTGCAAGTGCTCTGTCACTGAAGGTATACTAAATATCAAACTCTTTTAGACAGGAGGGATTTCCAACAGTGCAGGTTTGATTCATTCTAGCCTTCTGGCAATAGCTGTTGTTATCCCTCAGGGTAATTGGGAAGTCCCCATTTTTCTCCTTCATTTTGCTACACTGCAGTGATACTCTAAATGTGATTGCTTTATGCTTATCTTGCAAAATCACTGAAGCACGCGTTGCAGAAAAGAACTGCCAGTTACATAATAGCTTCCCTTCACAATAAATCAAAATTAATTTCTTTAGAATATTTATTCTTACACACTTTAGGGATTATCTAAAAGATTCCATGCAAGTAGCCATTTATTTCTACATATTACGGAGTGGTTTTTTTCCCATTTACAGGTAGGTTGCAGCTAGAACTTGGCTTCTTGGTTCTTGCTCGCAGCTTCCCCTCTGCACAGGCTGGAAGACCACAGTTTGAGAGGCTACTGTGGAATTCAGTCCAATTAAACCTGGTATTTATTGTGACCCTACTAATTTATTTTTCCAAGAAAGTTAAGTGAGCAGCTTTACAGTGAGTTAGGAGGAGGTCTGTATGACAGAGCAACTGTAAGTAGAAAATCCTGCCTATTGCTGGTACTGACTTCAGCTGAGTGCTGACACGGAGTCCTGGATCCCATGGAAAGAGGAAGACCCCAAGAATTGGATTAAATAGGGCAACAGCTGCCAAAACAAGCAAGTCAGGTAGCTTACATGGTGGAGCCTTGAGCACTTCCCATACACACATACCTCAAAAACTAGTGGGTGTAAAGCCACAGGGGAGACACACAGATTACTTCTGAGCTTCGCTGCAAAGGCTAAGGGGATGTTTCTGAAACCGTGTCTGAGGTGACTAGAGAGGGTCTAGGTATTTCAAGCACAACATGCACATGCCAGCATCTGTGCTGAAGTGTGGTATATGCCGTATTGTAGCCTAACTACATATTGACCTGATAATTTTCTTGCCTGAAGATCAGTGCTTTGGTCTTTTGGAACAGTACTGAATCCTACATTTAATGTTATGTAACTTTTGTGCAACTCTCTAGTTGCTATTTTCCCATTTTTCAAATTTTCTTTGCCGTCTGTGAACATGGTAATCAAGCTGATCGCATCATATTTGTGCTTTTTGCATCTCCTTAGGATATGAGGCAAAAATGCACAAGCTACCTGACTTAAAAGTGAGCCATCCACTTTGCCTGCCATGGCGAAAGTCAGAAAAGCCTCCTCAAACTTTTTGATTTTAAAGGTGATTAATTATTTTTTCCACATTCCTGTAAGTAGAGAGTAGTAGCACTTCTCTTGTACGTTTAATGAACGGAGGACAAAGAAATTTCCAAAAGTCAAAATGAAAACCAACTCCAGAGTTTCGACTTTNACTTTGCTTGCCATGGCGAAAGTCAGAAAAGCCTCCTCAAACTTTTTGATTTTAAAGGTGATTAATTATTTTTTCCACATTCCTGTAAGTAGAGAGTAGTAGCACTTCTCTTGTACGTTTAATGAACGGAGGACAAAGAAATTTCCAAAAGTCAAAATGAAAACCAACTCCAGAGTTTCGACTTTGACTTCGACTTGACAACCTCATTCAAACAAACAAGAAACACTGAAAAACCTCCTCACATATAGACTGTTCTGTTCCTTTGATAAATATAAAATAAATATAGATACAAATAAATATAATAAAACTTCACAACTATGTATAGGAGCAGTTTTATGAGTCCAAAAGTAACTGCAAGCAGAGCCTCTAGAGCAGGTATACTCCCTACACGACTGAAGCAAAATTCCTGTGGTGTGATCACAAATAATCTTGTGCCTCAGAGTAGCCTTCTTTACTGTGGAACTATTTTTTTCAGCCTTGCTCCATTGTTGAGACACCCAGTCATGGGAAACAGCAATTAAAACCCTCCTCCTAACACATTATGGGAAGTCTTTTCAGTTGCTACCATGGCTACAAGATATAAGCCAAGGACATTGTGTGTTATGATTGTAGTTGTACTGAGCAAGTTTTTTTCTAAATTAACAGCTGTTGCACACCAGTGAAATTAAATCATGCTTGAGGCAGATATAAAGTGTAGGATTTTTCTAATTCAGGTGAGTTGTGCTGATATTTCTATCTTCTCTGTGGTCCAATCTCTGATCTTCATTATAACTATACTTTAAATACAGAGTAACACCTCTAATTGTCCTGCACCATTAAAAAGTATATCAGGATGTGTAACTCCACGTGGATATTTTGATATAAACTGGTAGTTACAGCAGTGAGTTAAGTCTGCATGCTTGCAAACTTTGCCATGTTTTAGAGATGCATTTTCTAAACCTAATGACATTGTTTACAGTCTGTACTTGTGCTTTATTTCAGTAATATTATTTTCTTAATTAATCAGATTTATTCTGGGTGGATTTGGTATCAGTCATTCACAAGCAACTTCCAAAATAAGATCAACCAAAAACATGGTGTAAAAAATAAGGATCCTTCTCTTTTCAACTGTAGGATTTATTTGGCTGTTTTTCTTGATATTTCTAATTTAAAGACAATTTTAAGTATATGCACTGTAAGAAAACCTTGAATTTTAAATGAGGCCTCTATACTAAGGATCACTTCCATACATCTGGTTAAACCATAGTGTAGAATGCAAGGAGCTGGTCCAGTGCTACCTTCTTGTTTTTCAGCCCCATTTGGGCAACAACAGAAGTAAACCCAATTCCTAGGGTAAATTAAAGCAGATCCAGCATTGCTTTATTGTATATGCACTGGGATTATTTCCTCAAGTAGCTATCAAGAGACTTAATGTTTACATTGATTAGTATTGCTGCAGCCGTCTAGCAAGTGTTTTAATACAGAGCAGAATCCAAGGCAGTAAACATGATGTGGTGTGATGTTGGATAAGACACTAACTTCTTTGGGGTAGTTTTTCCTAAACAGAACACAGAGAACTGAAATATAAAAAGCACAATCAGGTAATATTTTGCATTTTATTTACTATTTCTAAGAGCTGCTTTTTGTGTAACTTTCCAAAATACGTAATGATGGTTCTGACAGGTATTTATCACAAAAGAGAAATATTGCCAACATGTGCATTCTTCTGCAGAGAATTTTTCATACTTCTGTATTCTCCTTTAAAAATGATGTAAAATAACATTTCTAGATCAAATTCTCTGAACATCCACTTCCTTAAAAAATTATATATATGTGTACACACATATAATCAAAACTGTGCTTATCTTCCATTTCATGTGGACAGTCATGTAATACATGTTCTTAAATGCATCCGTGACCTTAGTTAAACCTTATAGTGCAGGCTCTTATTTTCCATCATTTCCTTTCTGACAGTGTTGACAGTAAGCCAAATAAGCAGAGCAAATCCCTATCTTGATATACTGAAAGGTTCATTAAGTACATCGCTTTTCCAGGACTGAATTATCCAGTTTCAGAAAAGCATATGGAAAGAATACTTCAGAAAGAATCTCTAAATATTAGTTATCTCTTTACGCTCAAGCCTTAGGATATTTCTGAACGTAAACAGACTAAAGATTTATTAGTAGGGAGAATACTGGATGACAAACCCTTGGGTAAAATTATTTACAGGAAGATAGGAAATGAGACAGTAATCTCAGGAAAAAATAGCTATCTTACAGGCATCTGAAAAAATGTCTAAAACTTTTTTTTTCTAGATGGAGAAAGGAAGGGGAAATGTATCAATAGGAGTTAGAAATCACAAATTCCTGACTTTCGTCTTAGCTGCATACCAGCTTTGTCTTAAACTTCTAGTGCTAGGCACCAATAGGTAAAACAGGAGAAGGAGAGAAATTGTTTAGCTTTATTCTGTATATTAAAGGCTCCTTGATGCAGACACTGAATAGGACTTGAATAAGTAATTTGCTCTGCTTCTGAAATTCTTTGGAAATATCCATAGCACTGTACAGAAAACATTTCTGAAAGTTGCTTCAGGAGCTTTTCATATGCTATGCAGAATGTATTTTCATATGCTAAGCAGAATAACAGAATAGTTGGTATGTACTGACTGCAGTTTTACATGCTAGGAGGTATCCAAAACGTTCATGAAAAGACTATTTACTTATTTCTAGGTTCTATCTTGGTAAATAAAATGCAGAAAATAAGGACAGTGTAGGAGCAAGTTTGAAGACTAGAAAAAAGACAACTTTATACTTTTCCATTTTCTCTGAGGAAGTTATCAGGGCACACAATCACTAAGTAACATTGCTTAAAAGTAGATATTTCAAAGAAATGACTTTCTAATTGAGGGAAAGAAGATTTCAGTAGCGTCATCCGGTACATTCTTGTAGGATGACTTGCCATTCACTTACAGCAGTACATGAGATGGATGTCTTCCTGCATTCTCAACTCTCTCCTTCTCCTTAGCATCCAAGAGATACTAAAGAGTCTATGAGACTCTTGCTAAGATCAAGTGGGAAAAGTTGCTTTCAGTCAGAAATTTCAGGTGGATGAAGGATAGGGGAAGATAACTGAGGATACCTTTGATGATGCATTTTTGTTTTGCTAAACAAGTGAGAGGAACTCTCACTGGTAAAACGTAAGTTTGCATACAACACCAAGTTAGGTGGAAGTCTTGATCTGCTTGAGGATAGGAAGGCTCTACAGAGGGATCTGGACAGGCTGGATCCATGAGCCAATGCCAAATGTATAAGTTAATAAAGCTAAGTGCAAGGTCTTGCATGGGGGTCACAAGAACCCCATGCAACACTACAGGCTTGGGGCAGAGGGGCTGGAAATCTGCCCAGTGGAAAAGGACCTGTGGCTGTTGGTCAACATCCAGCTGAATATATGCTGACAGTGTGCCCAGGTGGCCAAGAAGATCAATAGCATCCTGGCTTGTACAGGGTGGCCAGCAGGACTAGGGAAGGGATTGTCCCCCTGTGCTCAGCACTGGTGAGGCTGCACCTTGAATATTGTGTTCAGTTTTGGGACTCTCACTACAAGAAAGACATTGAGGTGCTTGAGCATGTCCAGAGAAGGACAATGAAGCTGGTGAAGGGTCTAGAGCACAAGTCTTATGAGGAGCAGTTGAGGGAACTGGAGTTGCTTAGTCTGGAGAAAAGAAAGCTGAGGGGAGACCTTATCACTCTCTACAACTACCTGAAAGGAGGTTGCAGTAAGGTGGGGGTCGGTCTTTCCCCAGGTAACAAGTGATAGGATGAGAGGAAATGGCTTCAAGTTGCACCAGGGAAGGTTTAGATTGGATATTAGGAACAATTTCTTCACTGAAAGTGTTATGAAGTACTGGAACAGGCTGCCCAGATAAGCAGTTAAGTCACCATTCCATAGGGTATTTAAAAGACCTGTGGACATGGTGCTTAAGGACGTGGTTTAGAGGTGGACTTGGTTGTGTTACGTTTACAGTTGCACTTGATGATCTTAAGGGTCTTTTCCAGCCTAAATGATTCTATGAACATGAACACAGAGAGAAAGGGCTTGTTTTTGCAGATAGTATAACTAAATAAAACAAAACCCTGTGTTTGTTCAGACGGGCAAGTTTTACTGGCACAGTGGCAGTAGAGTTGTTATTGCCCTGCAGAAAAGTTGGTCAGTTCCTCCATATAGAGGAGCTTCTATGCTGCAGAGAGCAGCTGCTTTTAAGGCCTTTTCCCAGATTTGGAAGATAGAAGTGGCATGGATCTTTTGCAATTAAACTGTTGTAATTCACTTTAAAAATCAGCCCTTTAACAGTAAATACAGTATGACATCTTTATTTCAATTTTAGCGGTCACCTTATAGCTCCACAGTCCACAAATCCTTTCAATTAAATCAGTTGGGGAACATCTCTTTCTCTTAGCCCCAAGAGAGCACCTACATCCACAGCTCTTGACAAAGCAAGCTCTTTGAAAACATGATGATTCCCTGACCACTTCATTATCAGGAGAAATGGAGGAAGACAGCCTGACTGTAAGTTAATTCACACAGATTGAGAATGGATTGAGGTATATTTGGAAAAAGAAGTACATGTCAATCCAATCTCACTTATTTTTCCTTTTTCCCCATAGTACCAATCACTTATTTTTATTGTAAACCTCAGGTACAGGTATGTCAGCAGTAGAAAAGCCAACCAAAATGATAGTCCAGACTTTAAGGAACAATACATACCTATATACTAAGAAAAAGCATACACAGATAAGTAATGATGTTTAGGAATTTTTTTTAACACAGGCTTCTTAGGTTAAATTACTGAGCGTCTCCTCAAAAGCAGTATCAATAATTGAGTTAGATGAATATTTAAATCCAGAGCTGCTCTTGCCTAAAAATATCTCAAACTTTGACTGGGATAGAATAACAATTTTCATTGTCTGATGGTCCCAGACTGTGATTTGGCAAAACAAACAGAAAATTACCTAAGTGATTCTCTGTACCCTTCTTAGTTTATTTCAGTCTTTCCAAAACTACAGAGAAGTGTTTCAGGTATGTAACCTATACGTCAGATAGTCTGTGTTCCCTTAGAAATATTATTTATTGAAAATAAGTACTTAGAGTATTTCCATATCAAACAGTGCAATCCCTTCTTCTATAGTTCCCAGAATGGGTGATGATCACAAAATAAATAGCCAGCCAGTATTGTTGTATCATTTGTTGTGAAAACTTGTGAATTATTTACTGGCCATCATTGAAATTATATATACAGAAAGATTAATTGCCTCCTAGATTTTCTTCTAGTAGTCTCATGATTTTAGGACTTCTTTTAACATGAGTTAGTCACTTTCCTAAGTCCTGCATCTATTTGCTCTTCCAAGTTTTTAATATGACTATTTCATCTTTGGGTACTTACTACCATTATTGACCTCCCTCTTCATTGTTTATAAATGTTGCTTAATAACATCCTGTGAAGTTAGTTGGTAGTTTTCCTGATTGGGGAGAAGGAGGAGGGTAGGAAAAAGTTAAATTTTAAATTAATTCAGAATGGACAGTTTTATAATATTTAAGTGGTAATTTTTTTTCAGAATGTTTAGAAGGTAGTAGATCATGGGGAAGTCAAACTCTTGACTTCAACTGCAACAATCATTGCTCAAGTCTTCTGCAGATCAGACCTTGTGTGTTTTAAGTTTAGCTCTCAGAATGCAAGAAATGCGTAACATCTAGGAAAATGTGACATGGGCAGTATTGCGTACCATCTTATTATTCAGGGTGACATTCAAGTACCATGAATATGAAACTGGGGTATTTTTCCTGCAACTTTTTTTGCTTGATTTGATACCCACCTTTGATTACATGCAGTAAGTTATACAGCAATACTGTAGATTTCTTATAGTTTGGAAGACTAACACGAGTATATGATACTAGCAATGTTATGTATGCATTATGTATTTTGGTACAGATTTACTAGTTATTGAATAAACATTTCAGATGTTGGATCTCTTATCTTTGGATAAAATTTATAAATCAGTTCTGCTGTTAGGCTAGTTATTCATTATTGGAATGCATTTGAAAATTTTGACAATCCAATACCTATAGATTACTAGCAACGCATATTATTTTGAAAATTAAGTTTGAATATACTTACATAAGCTTGCACCTCTAATTCTGTGATGTATGATTCCTAAATACTGAAAATGTTTTAATGTGTATTTGTATGTATATCTGCGCAAATGCAATTGTATGGAGCCAGAGTCCTGGTATCTGAAATACTTGTTTAAGCCAAGTATTTCACAAATTCTCCTCCTAAAATTAATGTCATGGATTATGCTGTTCTTCCAGCCATGTAGCTGAAACAACAGTAGGTTTCATTAATTAATTAATGAGAAGGAAAAGAAAGAAAAAATTCAGCTTATCAACAAATACATTCAACAGTTTAGTCATAATAAGGTGCTCTTATCGTAATGTGAACTTCCAGGATACAGGATTGAGTGAAATGGGTACAGCTTTCATTTTAAAGGTCAGGTACTGTTGAAATTTCTCTTCCACAGAGAAGAGAATTTATTTTACCCTCTGAATTCTCACTAGGCTGAAACTTGTCAGCCAAATCCAGTTCAAATCTCTGATTTTCAGGTCTTACTGGTCCAATATGTATGCCTTTTTAGCTGTTGATTGGTGAAAACCTACAGTTTTAGAATAGTTTCTCTGAAGTTCCTTTGAAATTGGGTGGTTTCAATGTGTGATCATATTTCAGTCTTAATTGCTATAGGTGCCAGGCTTCTCTCTCCACATTTGACTCAAGAACATGGTCTGTTTTACCAGTATAATTTAAAAGCCAGAAAGCTGTTTAAGAGCAAAACATCCCAACAACTGTGTACAGCTTAAAGATGGTGGTGAGGAGGGAACGGGGAAGCATTCTATATTATATAAAACTATATTATAGTTTTAATTATATAAATAAGCACTTGTATAGTTTCCTGATTCATCTTTGCTTATAGTGGTGACTTTTTAATATTATAGCAGTATTTGAGGACTTCAAGCAGGACTTTTTATTCTGCTACACATTGTGCAAACATTGTAAGACAGTCTGTCCACTGAAAAAACTCTAGTCTAACCTGAGACAATAGTAGTATCATGAATGGAAGATAATAAGTCATAGCAAAAATGTGGTATCTCATTGTTATATAGCTATATATAAGTTATATATCTTAATGTGTTTATATACTTCTGGTTGGCTTAATTTTTATTTATTGCACCTTTCTGTTGATATATAATAACCATGTCTGTGCAGACTTTGCCAATATAATACACAGAATCCCCGACTGCATCGTCTGTGTTACAGAGCTGTTACAGGCCGCCTCTTGTCAGCAGCGACTTGTCAAAGAAACTAAGCTGTTTTACAGATAACTAATTAAAAGATGCTTATCCGTGCTAGTTACAAAAAAGCCTGAAAATATTGAGGGCAGGTTTAAAAGCTTATATTAGTAAGAGCAGTACCATATGAGTTCTGCAACATGTGTTAACAGTTAACTCTCACATTACTGTAGCAGGTTGACTGGAGCATGAGAGTTTCATTTCTCATACAAGGTAAACCAGGCAGATCTGTGCAGCTGATAAAAATTATAAAAAATAGAAGAAGTGAAAATCCTTCTGTTACTCTTTGGCATTCTGTCCACTTAAGGAGAAAGTAAATTTGGCAACATGAATTTTCCACAAAATTACGATAGTAAAATAAACAGAATCTATTATTCACAAAAGATGTAGCTTTGCGTTTTATTATGCTTTCATAGAATCATAGAATCATAGAATCATAGAATGGTAGGGGTTGGAAGAATCATAGAATCATAGAATCATAGAATGGTAGGGGTTGGAAGGGACCTCTAGAGATCATCTAGTCCAACCCCCCTGCTAAAGCAGGTTAGCCTAGAGCAGGTTGCACAGGAATGCATCCAGGCGGGTTTTGAATACCTCCAGAGAAGGAGACTCCACAACCTCTCTGGGCAGCCTGTTCCAGTGCTCTGTCACCCTCACAGTAAAGAAGTTCCTCCTCATGTTCAGGTGGAACTTCCTGTGTTCCAGTTTGTGCCCATTGCCCCTTGTCCTGTCGCTGGGCACCACTGAGAAGAGTCTGACCCCGTCCTCTTGACATCCACCCTTTAGATATTTGTGAGCATTGATCAGATCTCCTCTCAGCCTTCTCTTTTCCAGGCTGAACAGACCCAGCTCTCTCAGCCTTTCCTCATAAGAGAGATGCTCCACTCCCCTAATCAACTTTGTGGCCCTCCGCTGGACTCTCTCCAGTAGTTCCCTGTCTCTCTTGAACTGGGGAGCCCAGAACTGGACACAGTACTCCAGATGCGGCCTCACCAGGGCAGAGTAGAGGGGGAGGATCACCTCCCTCGACCTGCTGGCCACACTCTTCTTAATGCACCCCAGGATGCCATTGGCCTTCCTGGCCGCAAGGGCACACTGCTGGCTCATGGTGAGCCTGTTGTCCACCAGCACTCCCAGGTCCTTCTCCGCAGAGCTGCTCTCCAGCAAGTCAACCCCCAGCCTGTACCGGCACATGGGGTTGTTCCTCCCCAGGTGCAAGACCCTACACTTGCCCTTGTTGAACTTCATCAGGTTCCTCTCCGCCCAACTCTCCAGCCTGTCCAGGTCACGCTGAATGGCAGCACAGCCTTCCGGTGAGTCAGCCGCTCCCCCCAGCTTTGTATCATCAGCAAACTTGCTGAGGGTACACTCTGTCCCTTCGTCCAAATCATTGATGAATACGTTGAACAGGACTGGACCCAGCACTGACCCCTGGGGAACACCGCTGGTCACAGGCCTCCAACCAGACTCCGCACCACCGATCACTACCCTCTGCGCTCTGCCATTCAGCCAGTTTTTGACCCACCTCACTGTGCGCTCATCTAAGCCACTCTTCCTGAGCTTTCCTATGAGGATGTTGTGGGAGACAGTGTCAAAAGCCTTACTGAAGTCAAGGTAGACAACGTCCACTGCTCTCCCCTCGTCCACCGAGCCAGTCATGCCATCATAGAAGGCTATCAGATTGGTCAAGCAGGATTTACCCTTGGTGAATCCATGTTGACTACTCCGGATAGTCTTCTCCTCTTCCATGTGCTTGGAGATGAGTTCCAGAATGAGCCGTTCCATCACCTTTCCAGGGATGGAGGTGAGACTGACTGGCCTGTAGTTTCCCGGGTCTTCCTTCTTGCCCTTTTTGAAGATTGGAGTGACATTGGCTTTCCTCCAATCTTCAGGCACCTCTCCTGTTCTCCACGACTTTTCAAAGATGATGGAGAGTGGCCTAGCAATTACCTCCGCCAGCTCCCTCAGCACACGTGGATGCATCCCATCGGGACCCATCGATTTGTGCGTGTTCAGTTTGCCTAGCTGCTCTCTAACCCAATCCTCATTGACCAAGGGCAAGTCTTCATTTGTCCGTGCTTCCTCTCTTATCTCCAGAGTCTGGGAGTCCTGAGGGCCAGTCCTAGCAGTGAACACTGAAGCAAAGAAGGTATTCAATAACTCTGCCTTCTCCGTGTCCAGCGTCACCAGGTCACCCGCCTCGTTCAGCAGCGGGCCCACATTTTCCCTAGTCTTCCTTTTGCTCCCAATGTACCTATAGAAGCCTTTCCTGTTGTCCTTCACCTCCCTTGCCAGGTTTAATTCCAGGCAGGCCTTAGCCTTCCGTGTTGCATCCCTGCATGTTCTGACAACAGTCCTGTATTCCTCCCAAGTAGCCAATCCTTTTTTCCACATCCTGTAAACTTCCTTCTTCCCTTTGAGTTTTTTTGCGACCTCCTTGTTCATCCACGGAGGTCTCCTGCCTCCTTTGTTCGACTTCTTCTTCATCGGGATGCACCGATCCTGAGCTTGGAGGAAGCGGTTCTTGAATATTAACCAGCTCTCTATGGCCCCCCTGCCTTCTAGAGCGCTAACCCAAGGGATTCCTCCCAGTAGGTCTTTGAAGAGGGCAAAGTTAGCTTTCTTGAAGTCCAGGGTTCTAATCTTACTTGTAGCCCTGCTTCTTCCACGCTGGATCCTGAACTCCACCATCTCATGGTCACTGCAGCCAAGGCTGCCCCCAACCTTCACATCTCCAACCAGTCCTTCTCTGTTTGTTAGTATCAGGTCCAGGGTCGCTCCTCTCCTCGTCGGCTCCTCCACCACCTGCGTTAAAAAGTTGTCATCAATGCTCTGCAGGAACCTCCTGGACTGTACATGCCTGGCCGTGTTGTTTTTCCAGCAAATATCAGGGTGGTTGAAGTCCCCCATGAGCACCAGGGCCTGTGACTGCGAGGCAACTTCCAGCTGTCTGTAGAAGGCCTCGTCAAGTTCCTCTTCCTGATCAGGTGGCCTATAGTAAACACCCACAACAGTGTCACCTGTATTGGCCTGCCCTCTAATTCTTACCCATAGGCTCTCGACTCGTTCTTCATCCACCCCTAGGCAGAGCTCGATACATTCCAGTTGCTCTCTGACATAAAGAGCAACTCCACCACCCCGTCTTGCTGGCCTGTCCTTCCTAAAAAGTACATAGCCGTCCATGACTGCATTCCAGTCATGCGAGCTGTCCCACCACGTCTCCGTGATCGCAATGAGGTCGTGGCCCCGTGACCACGCACAGATCTCCAGCTCCTCCTGTTTATTCCCCATACTGCGTGCATTGGTGTACAGGCACTTCAGGGAGGTAGTCGAGCACGCAGGTTTCCCCGGAGGGGCGCACAAGGATCCAATGCCTTCATACCCATCCTTGAGGTGGTTGGATTCCTGCTTCTCATTTTGGGAGGCAGGCGAGAAACCTTTGTAGCTGCCCTGATTATCCTTGCTTTTTTGCTTGCTTATGCCGTCAATTGCAATGGCATGAGTATTGCCAATGTGGACCCCACCCCCCGAGTCATTCAGTTTCATTTTCTTTCAGGACTACAAGGCATTATGCTTCCGGAATTAAGATACTCTTGACTCAAAAAAGAAAATGCGATATTCTTCTTGACCCCCTGCACAGGAAGTTGTTAGAATGGTATTTGTTTTAGCGACTAAGCACTGGGCTAACCATGCCCTAGATTAGCAGAGCTAATAATCTGTTCTGGTTGAAAGGCTTTGGCTTTAGCCTGTAAATAACCAAGCATATTTTCAGCACACAAGAATCTTGAATTGCATTAATTAATTAATGAGACATCACAGTTGAAGAAAACGTGTCCTGTTGATTAAGTTCTTGGATGGGAATCAATGGCTTCATTGCTTGGACGTATTAACTTTCTAAATATCATCACTGTGGGTTTCATTACAGAGAACACAATAGATTGCACATAGCTGAGTGAGATACACCCAGAAAGCCAGTCACTTGGAATTAATATATAGTCCTCCATGAATCAAGCTGTCCTGCTGGTGTTCTGCAGAAAAGGGGAGAAGGGCACACTTCCAGGCCCTGATTCACAGTTAACATGCAATTGGACCTCTCTTTCATGTAGCATGAAATGCATATGACAGGCTGGCTGTTTGTTTAGTTTTAGAATACGTGCTACTGTGATAAACTGACAGGCAAGATGATCAAACCCAGGGGAGGAAACAAGGAGGTGTGGTTTTGGTCATTTTAGGGATATCAGATGGTTTGACAAAAACTTTTTTCACTGACAAATGGGAGATTTTTGAAACTTAAGTAGAAATGAATTGTCAGATATATTTTCCTTCTCTCTTTTATTCTTTCTGTCTTATCCCATTATTCTTATTCCCCCACTGAAGACAATGCAATGTAATATTCAGTCCTTTCTTACAAGTTTCCATCTGAATCTTTTTCAAAGGGAGGAAAGTTTGGTGAAAGAAAAACAGATTACTTGTATTTTTTCCTCAATTTTCATATTTTTATAGCTTGGGAGTTACTTAGTCTGCCACAGTCGGTTGCAAAAGAGAAAGCAAAAAGGAGAAAATTCAGTTTGCATTAAAATAATCATAGCATTCTGGAATGAAAATCAGAAAATGCTTCTGGCAAAAAACCTTCTTTTTCTTTTAGCCATTTCAGTTACAGGAGGTGTGGAGTTTCTAGAATATAATGTTAAGTATGAACTGTGCAAAATCTTGAGACACTTGATATGAACTAAATTTTGCCTTCATTTACAAAGAGGTGCTCTTTGTGATGTCCCTAAACATGGTGATAACACTGGTGATAGAGCAGCATGTCAAGTGGGCTGTTATTGGGGAATTGCAGTGTGCTTGGGATGCTCCAAAGCTACAGTTTGTTAGCATACCACACTACCTTGTTTTGTGTTCATGAGGTTTTGCTTTTCTTTTCCTACCTCATCTGTACCGAAAAATTATTTGCCTCATGTTTTTATTCCTGTTTTCAGTGTTTTGCTTCTGAATTTTTGTTCTGTAATGAGAAAAACTATCTTTCTGAAATAAAGATGAAATTGGTTGATAGTTACCATATAGGAAATATGCCTGACTCGCTGTACGTATCACCTATGTAGCAGCCACCACCATCCTATTTGGTATAAATTCCGCAAGAGAAATGCTAAGTAACTTATTCTGGCAGTGGCTTCAACTGACCATACAGGGGCCTGCAAGCTCCTGAAATATTCTCCAGAATGTCCTCTCTTGATGCACCAGTGTGTTAAAGTACAGGCTCCATTGGAGCTGAGCAACAACCTACCTCCATCAGATCTTCCTTCACCCTGTGGTGGGTACAGCACACAGCAGACCCCAAGCGCTAGCACTACCTTAAAAATGTAAGCATTGAAGGCAGATTCTTTCCTCAGACAATCTTCAAGACTTGTGTACCTTTTTTACTGTTTTTTTTTGTGAAGAGTATAAATTAGGGAAGGAAAGATAACATGATATGTTTCCTAAAGTGTTTAAAATTCCTTTCCAAAGATTGCCATCTCTGTAGCATCCTACACAGCTTTCCATTTTCAGAGTTATAAGCAGTTATTTTACTTGACATTATTTGGTAGTTTGGATGGACATACGGTTAAAAAGCTTTTTTATCTAACAGGGAGCTGGATTCCTGATGTTCAGAATAATGCAGTGTGGAAAAGATAAATAGCACTGCTCTATTAACATCTTAATGAACTTACAGAAAAGCCCATCTGATGTCTTAAATTTACGTTTCACATGTGCTGAACAGTTTTATGTTTCTTTTACATTCCTTTGAAGTCCTTACATGCAAAAGATGGCCACAGAATTTTTTTTGATCTCAAATATCAAGAGGAGTTACATGTCTGACTCAAGGTATGTTACTGACTGATGATATATTGCATACCAGAGAGAAAACAAAGTACCAGGCCTTTATCATAAATGCCACCGGTTTCAGAAACTGTCAGTCACCAGCCTTTTGAACTTCCCATTTCGTTACAGACATGACATTGAGAAGGAGGAAAGGGAGTTCAGGAAGGACAGAAAGATTTGAAGGCTAAGGCTCCAAAACCAAAGCACAGTTTCCCTCCAGCCCAGGGAGTACATTAGAAATATCTCACCTGAAACAAAGTGGAGGAAGGAAGGGTGAGGTTGAATTTTGCATTTTAAAGTCTGTCTCCATTCCACATGAGTGTTTATTATAGATCAGGCCTGAAACATAGTTATTTCTGCATCAGTGCAGATGAAACCAGCTTGAATCAACATTTGCTTCATAAAATAGTTTTGCAGTTTCATAGGTACACCCTTAGAAGGACCATTTCCACACTTCATTGAATTTGTAAGACATGACAATTATTAAGAAATCCAGTTTTCAATCTAAGCCCCTTTGACAGGGATTTTGGTAATACCTTAAAAGACAGTGGGAATTGAGTATTTAACTCAAATTTTCAAAAATTAGATTGTAATTTCCAGAACTGAATTCCAAACTCCAGTACTCCATCAGACTCACCGTTTAATAAAGTGAGATGAAAGCATTTAATTTTTCATGGTCATTGTTCAAATGGGGTAATTGTCTGTAAGATTATGTTAAAGATATAGCTCCTCTGTGATGTCACTATCGCAGTGTAGAAGGCTAAGAACTTTCTGTGGAAATTTTGTCTTATAACAACAAGTTATGGTTCCCAGAAATATTAATACTGTGGATTGACATTTTTGTTTACAGAACTTCCCACATGTCAAGCTTGAAAGCCATAAGCAATATTCTTACTTACTCCTGATTTTTTTCTGGAGCAACTTCAGTGGTGTACGTGGTTTGGAATACTTAGGATTTTTTTTTGCCTTCTCATTCCGTTTATATGGATGCAGAGACACTTACTGAAGAGTTTTTTTAAAAAAAGGTCCTTATGACCTGAGAGCAATCTATGAACCTTCAGAAGCTCAATGAACTGGAATGCTAGGATTCTGGGACAAGAAATAGGATTGATTTAGTTGCTTGCATTGCTGTTGTCAATGTGCAAAGAAGCATCCTAACTGAAGACTGTCATACCAGTAGTTGTTTAATAAAATAAGAAATACTGTCTTAAGGACCCTTCTGTTGCTTAAAGGAAAGTAAGTGTTGTAAGGCACGTTGAAGACCTTGAAAAACAGCATTGGCTTGTTATTACTGTAATTCATATTTACGTCAGTTCAGTTGTCACAGACTCAGAAAAGCCAGACAAACTGAGTCATCCTGGATAATGTTCAAAACCTCCCACATACAACCTGGAAAATACTGTCCTTTATAAATATGTATCTATATGAATATCTTAAATATCCTACCCCTTTTCTGGATTTACTGTTTGATACCCTGTTGTCTTCATGTTGCAAGAGCCTAATTATGCATGGCAAATAATATACCATTTTCTACTGTTTTTCTAATAAGAGCTTAAAATAGTTAAAACAGGTAGGAAGCACCTTCCTAATGACATATACATTACTGAGAAAACTAAGAATCTCGTAGGAAATCACTGCTCTTCTGGTACACAGTGCATTACTTACATGTTTCTGTAGACTGGAATTCAACTTCTGGTATAAGCTGTAAGTGAATATGAATGAAATCTTCTCAAAGTGCTTAATACAACCCAGAACTGCCAGTGAGCTACAACTGGACCTGCTTGGCAATTTCCCATCAGTAACTCCTCATGAAAAGTGGGGATAGTTACACAGAATCGAGCCAAACTCCAAGAACCCTGTGGGCATTCAGTGAATGACTTACAGATGTATATATGTTGAATCACAATAAAAAAACATAATTTACTTTATTGAATCCTGTGCTCTGCTACATCTTTACTGTTCTTGGCAAAGTTACTTTAGTCGATTTTTGTAGAATCAGGAAAAAATGCTTTATTTGTATTTTTTCTCTGTGCGTACTATGGGTGATAAACCCTTCACTTGAAATTATCTGACAGTTAGCTGATCTGTATAATACCTAAGAGGGCAAGCTCTATTACTATACCAGTTATTGCTCCCTCATTGAGTACTACTGAGCGCCAGTCTAGCTTGTCACTAAAGGAATTTGAGTTGTTTAAATGTCATGATGTTTGGATTTGGTCTGTTGATAATCAGAGATCATTGTGTGCTCTAATGAAATATTTGGATCTTAGTAAAATTGTCACATCTAATCTTATCACCACTGTGCCAATTTTCACATTCTAGTTCTAAACTCTGTACAAAATGTTTTTATGGTATCTAACAGACAATGGAACATCACAACTGCTTATGAACTGCTGTATTCTTTTAAAAATTATGCTGGCAAATATTTAAGAGTGGAAAAAAATATTTGAGTCTGGTTGGAGGCCTGTGACCAGCAGTGTTTCCCAGGCTGCATATTCATCAATGACCTGAATGAAGGGACATTCATTCCGCAAGTTTGCTGATGATACAAAGCTGGGGGGAGCGGCTGACTCACTGGAAGGCTGTGCTGCCATTCAGCGTGACCTGGACAGGCTGGAGAGTTGGGCGGAGAGGAATCTCATGAAGTTCAACAAAGGCAAGTGTAGGGTCTTGCACCTGGGGAGGAACAACCCCATGTGCCAGTACAGGCTGGGGGTTGACTTGCTGGAGAGCAGCTCTGCAGAGAAGGACCTGGGAG
>VZSC01018460.1:201872-231631 GCA_013398225.1 Steatornis caripensis
AGCTGGGTCTGTTCAGCCTGGAAAAGAGAAGGCTGAGAGGAGATCTGATCAATGCTCACAAATATCTAAAGGGTGGATGTCAAGAGGACGGGGTCAGACTCTTCTCAGTGGTGCCCAGTGACAGGACAAGGGGCAATGGGCACAAACTGGAACACAGGCAGTTCCACCTGAACATGAGGAGGAACTTCTTTACTGTGAGGGTGACAGAGCACTGGAACAGGCTGCCCAGAGAGGCTGTGGAGTCTCCTTCTCTGGAGATAGTCAAAGCCCGCCTGGATGTGTTCCTGTGCAACCTGCTCTGGGGGCACCTGCTCTAGCAGTGGGGTTGGACTAGATGATCGCCAGAGGTCCCTCCCAACTGCTACCATTCTGGGATTCTGTGATTCTGTGAAAGTGCCCTTTTTAGAAACTTGTTTGCCTGCCTACTAGATTCTCATAATCTCTCTTTTAATTGCTGTATATTTATTGGATTCTGACAGAAAGTTGCAAAACATGCATCTGATGATTGCATATATTCAAACACAGTTAGATAGCACTTGCCTGAAGCAATCAGAGCTGTGAAAACAATCCTTATGTAAAAGAGGCGAAAAAAACCTGTAAACTAAAAAAAGAGACAATGTTGTATCATCTTCAGAAACCTAAACTTAGTCAAAGGCTAATGCCAAGCATGCTAAACCAGTGGGAAAACACCAAGCATTATACATCAGCATTCCAGTATCTTTCAGAAATGGTTTTTGCAGTTTTAGATTTGTGCGACAAGATGACACAGACATCAGTCTTCTTCCTAACTGTAACATTAACATCATATGCCACTTGGAACATGTATTTTATTTTCTCTGTTTTATATGAAGGGTAAATGTTTCTTCATGCATTAAAATGCTCTGAAATATATGTGGAGCAGTGCTGTGACAGTGAAAAGCATTATTGGAATAGTATCATAATCACACTGGTCTAAAGACAAGTAAGAAGCAAGTCATGTAAGGGGAGGTTTCTGTCTTATATTTTATTAAGCCAGCTGGAAAAAGATGTGCACAGAATGTTCTATCATCTAAACAGTTGACTTGATTGGCTTAACAGGTCATCATTTCCTTTTTTCTACAAGAAAATCATCAGCATTCACATATCACCTTGCTGTAATAATTAATATTGGCACTTGGTTTCCTCTTAGTCTAACAGCAGAAGGCATTAAATAGGTGCCAGTTATGCCAAGAGGAAAAGATAAAGGGGAAGGACTATAACACAAATTACAATTTTATGGAGAAGTGGGTGGAAGTCCCTAATAGGATTAAAACAAGGAATTCCTTAACAAAAGAAAGTTCAGTGACCTGCTTCTACTATAAGTATTAATTATGACACTGGTGTGTCTCAAACAAAGCATTTCCAGTGCGTGGCAGATTCTACTTGCAAAATCCATTAAATAACAATATGAGAAACTGTGTGACTGGCTACCCAGTAATTTGAGAATGTGTGCCTTCTCTCTGCATGCTGGCATTGCCTGTTGCTCGAATTTAGTAATGCAGAAGGTTAAAGCTCTCAGTTACGTATAAGGGTTGAGAACTCCAAAAGAATTTATGATCTCTGTGCAGTCTCCAGGGAGAATAAGCAGACTGTTCCCTGCCAAAACACTCCTAAGTTGCCCTGCAGTGAGGAGTGTTACAGCAAAAGTACCAGAGTTAGACAGTGGGAGGGAGAACAGTGGAGGAATAGGGAAATGCAGCTGTCAGCATCTTACCTGCTATGCCTATTCTCCATTCTTACTTCAGTGTATTTCCTCTTTTCTTTCAAGAAATGTATTGTAAAATTTATTTTACATTTAATGTAAAGTAGACTTAATTCAAGTTAGAGAGTATCAGTACATCTTCTGCTGTATATGTAAACTTCCTTAGAATAATGAATTTAAGAGCTTAGAAATAATGAACTACTGAGAATAGTGAACTACTAATGAAATTTTCTTCCCTCTCAATTTGTGAGTTCATTGCCAGGAATCTAACCTGAACTAATATTCATAGTTTACAATTTCACTGATGGCTGAGACAATTTTTTGTTGCTCTAATGCTCGCCTGTAGAATAGCGCTTATCATAATGTAATTAAAGATTACAGTCTTTCATTGTCTGAAAATCTGGGAATACAATTTCATTTCAGCTGCTCTCAGTTAGGTATTAACTAAAGGAAAAGCTTCTAGAATTATCACAGTTCATTCTCTTGTCAAAACATAATCATATTGTCTGCCTTCCCCTCTACCTCAGTAACTTTTGCACAACTTTCACCAGTCAGTAAAGGTCTTCAATCACTGATTTCTCAAAGGCTTTGTGAATGGGCTGTTAAGAGGACAGAAGCACCAGCTGAGGAAAAAAACCTGTGTGATTTGACTAGAGATTCACTTTTGAGACAAACTGTTTATGTGGCCAGCTGCATGAAGCCTCCAGCTGGAAGAATACATATCTTTCTAAACATCAAAATCAAGCATCAACAATAGTTCATCATCCTGTTGCTTGCTGAGCAGTTTGCTTTTCTACAGCTGCATTCAGATTGTGGCAAAGGTTAGGGTAATGATAAAGGTTTACAAGAGCTTAAGCTAACCCATATGCTTATTTGTGCAATACACATCATTTGGGTTAGCTCTTTAAAAACTGTCCAGTCGGCATCAAATCTGCTGCATAAAAGTACATTCAGTAGGGGTCAACACAACCTTGAACATGAAGTGGGTGTTGTTTTTCATTGTACAGCTCTTCCCCACTAGTGCTGAAGAAGCAGCATTTTGTCAGTCCCAGAAAGAGAGCAAAACAAGCTAAGGGATGGCTTCGCTGTCTGGTGCAGGAAAGGGCCATGACAAATTCACGTGAATAGCCTTTTCAAGCATAACGTTGCATGTCCTCACTTGTGTAGCAATTTATATCTTGTTTGCATAAGGTGTGTGAATGAGATGCATCTTTCCTGTGAAACAGGAGCATTTCTGAATAGTTATGTAATAAAGGTATTAATGTGCCTGTCTGCATGCATAACACCAAAGGAAAAGGAGAATACTATCTGAAACTGAAGGAAACAAGAAAAAGCTTAACACTCCTCTATAACTTCAAATTAAATTTATTTGCATCTTTAGTCAATAATGTTTCACATTTTAAAACACTGGCAATAGAAAATTGGTTGTTGGTGCAAGTTATGCACAAACAATCCAACTGTGACTTTGAATATGCTATGCAGCCCTAAGTACTGGTAAGCAAGGAAAGAATTCAATACCCCTGTATATTAGACTGGCTCTAAAACACATCTTAGTATATTCATGAAGTAATTTTCTTATAATTTCATTGGATATTTTAAGCGAATGAGCATCCGTGTGTAACTACTCATAAATGAGAAAAAAAAGAAAACCAACCACAAATTACCTACAGATTCAGTACTACCTGAACTCTGTAATTTGGCACAGTTTGGGTTAAAGTGGCTGTCAAAATGGCTCGCTGAACCTGGATCATTGTGTTGGAAAAGAACTGTTCTGGAAGGAAATTAGTGAGTTAAAGGTACAATCTAGCAAGACCCAGGATGCTGATACCACTTCCAAGCAAATTGGCAGTTTCTTTATGGAACACATTTATTTTTGCATAGCACTAAGACCGTACCATAAGGAACTGTAGGAGGATAGCAGATTACAAGCCAGGATGTCAGAGAAAGTCAGAGGCAGGAAACAAGCCAAAGAAGTCGTGGGGAGTCTGTCTAGATCCAAAAGCCACTTTGAAATGCCTCTGAAGTTAGGAACTGAGAAGATACAGAAGAAGAGAGACAAGCTAATATATTTTGAAATGATATGATTATTTTATTGTTATACCCATCCCTTCTGTGTCAGAGGTAATAGCTTCATAAATTTTATGACTGTTTTTGTCAGGAAATGAACTGAATCAGTACTGCTTTTTTTAGTTCCAATGAGTCTCGGTGTCAGTCCTGTCGTCCTTTGACACCTGACTTGGCTTCTCTTCCAGGCAATGCAGGATTTTTTAGCCTTGTCTGAATTCTTTTCCAGCACAGCGCCTCCTCCTCGTCGGCCAGAAGTCCAAGGCATATGGCTGATAGCAGTTGACTGCATTGTGTCTCTAGCCACTGACTGAATATGCATAAAAGTCAAACTAAGAATAAATATATGAAATACAGTAAAGCAATCACAAAATTATGATGAATGCAGTTCCTTCCACCACTTCACTGTTAGACTTGGAAATCAGGGTATTTATTAAAGAAAGCTGGAAAATAGTATTACTATTTCTTCTTTCCCCAAGTACAGTCTCAGGATTTGTTTTTTAATTCATTGCTTTAGTTTTGTAGTCCCATAATCAGATAACAGCAATATGCCTGTATTCCCTGCCAAATTCTTCCATGGTTTTCCTGCTCTGGAGTATGTAATTTCTTGGGATTTCTTTTAACTAATTTTATCTGTTTAAAAGTCAAATATCTTGTATAAATTCATCATCTAGGTGACTTCTGTAATGGAAAGACAGGCATTTCCTATCTATCTTAGATTTCTGTCTTAAAGCAGCATGAATCATCCGCTGAAGGTTCTTATCTCTCTCCATTAGTGTAGTGTGAGAATAGACAAGTAATTTAAACTTGACGTTTAAATTTAGATTGCTAAATTTAGGAGTGATAAATCCCACCCTTAGAGATTTTAACAGCAGCTTAAGTTACACTTCTTTCTCTCTCATTTCCAAATGAGAACAGTTTAGGATTATTTCTAATTGCTGATGCCATACTCTTCTTGCAGATGACCCCAAAGTAACCAGATGTGAAAGTACTTTATAAATATTTGTTGAGAATAGAAAAAGCAAGCCAATTTTTTTTTGCTCCCTGGAGGATTTTAACAGTATTCATGTACAGAAGGGAAACTTTTTACTCATTAGGGGCAATTTCTTGTAACAGAGGAAGATACTTTAATATTCATTGGCATAATCTTGTAGATTGAATCTCTTAACAATATTTAGCACACCTGATTGCTGTGTTACAGAAAAGGTCATGTTTTCAAGCTGCAGGTACTAAATCAATAGTAGCTTAGTGTTGAAGAAGTATGTGGTTAGAGTTTTGGTTAGAAATCTGTTTTGCTGAAGTTAATTATGGGTGGATGAGCCTAATTTATAAACATACTATGATATTGTATTATCAGCAATTCAAATAAATCACTAAGTGAATAGCTTTTGTGGCCTCTCAAAAAAACGTTGTGGCCAAACACTGTTTCTTAAAGGTATGTATTATTAATTACATTAATGTCCAGAAGATGTTCAGAACGCACTAACTGACTCGACAGGTTTTTTTCTGGTCAGTATTAGGATCATTCTGCCTATACCGGCAAGAGTGAAAAGGGGAATATAACATTTTTTTAATCAATTGTCCTGGTTTGGGCCAGGACAGAACCAATTTTCTTTTAGTAACTTTGCCTTTTAGTGAAGTCTCTTCTGAGAAGCTGCCATCTCTGAAATTAACTGCGTGTTTTTCCAGACAGTAGCTGCTTCTAGCAGTGATAAGGCTCAGTGTTCATATTTAGCGCTGGAACATCAGTAGGAATGGAATGCAGTAAGGCTCTTGCTTGTAGTTATCCCTATGGAGACCAAGGTCGATGCTTGCTTCTGCTGACTTTCTTATGTGCCGGAAATGAAAGAGCAGAGAAGTGGTCACACCTGTGAGCCCCTAGTGGGGAGGAGTGGGTCGGACAGGTGACCCAAAACTGACCAAAGGGAGTATTCCATCCCATACGCGTCATACTCGGTATAAAGCTGAGGGATCATGAGGGTCTTGCGCTCTTCTTCTATGGCCAGCGTCCAAGGAGGACTCTGTCCAATTCTTCTGCCTTTGATCCCGATCCGAGCATTCCTGAATCCGGCTCCTGCCTGCTGCTGTTTACAGTCCGGGACTTTCTCGGGCTGTGTCCCGCAGCATCTGGGTGATGTATTTGTCATTGGTGGGGGGGAGCTTGATATTGGTTTTGTACATATTTCCACATTTGCATGTATTTCATTATTATTTTTCCTATTCTTATAATACATTATTACTGTAGGTAGATTAAAGCTGTGTTAACTTTTCTAATCCATAAGTATCTTTCCCTTTTCTCTTTCCCCCCCCCACTTCGGGGAGGGAGGGGGTTAACAAAGAGCGTCTGTCATTTGCTTAATAGCCAGCCCAGCTTTAAACCGTGACAGATTTATTGGTGCCCAACGTGGGGCAGGCTCGAACCAGGGCTCTGACAAGGTGCCTGAATTGTTCGAATTCCGGCACTGGCAGGAGGAGACCCATATAAATCACTTGAGATTCTCAGCTGAGATTTTCACAGTCTCGAGGGGTTGGAAATTAAAACAGACAGCTTGCATCATGTCGGTGCTGAGTGCAATCTTATTTCGTGTCTTTTTAGAGTTTTGTTCAGAGTTAAGTGCCTCCATGCTGCATTACCTGCCGTATGCTTTATAGTATGTTTTACTTGCCATTATTGTTTATCTGAGGTTTTTCGGTTTTGGACGCTGGGCGAAATGTGTGCTTTTGCTCTGAGGTTTGATAGTGATTTGTGCTGTGATGAGATGGTCAGCAACTTTACCAGGGTACTTCAGGCATTATCTAGCAGGCTTCATTGATAATTACACCTTTGATTTCCCTAAGGGAAGTCACACATCGCTTTTATGACACGCTGGCTCCACTAGAGTTTGAGAATGTAGGATATGGTTGCTATTATCAAAATAGCGTATTGTTAGTATCGATTTTTTTGGTGGGATGTCTAATTAATTATTGGTGCATACATAGATGTGATACAGTCACCTTAATTCCCACTGTGTGTATCACTACAGCAACGTGCACCGTAGCCACTCAAACCCCCACAAGGAGCGTTGCCACCACGTGCACTCCGAAAACGAGCACTGCTGGTACTCAAACCGGAAAAATGAGCCCTGCTCCAGCTCCACCTCCAAAAATGAGCGCTGCTGCTACTCAAACCCCCAAGATGAACTGTGCTCCAGCTTCACTTCCAAAAACATGTCCTCCTGCTACTCCAGCTTTAAACAGTGACATCAATGCTCTGTTTAATGGTAGTATTCAATTCGAGGTGGATGCCACTTAATTTTCCTGTGTTGAGTTCTGATAATCTAACTGAAGTGCATAGGAGCCTCAATTATCACAGGCAAATCAGTTCCTAGATATCTTTAATTGTCTTTGCAGGATCAGAGGAAGCTTTGGAAAGCTCTGATATGAATGATTATTTGAGGTTACCCTCGAGGACAGCAGTAAATCTAGGAACAAAGCTCACTTATTCTCAATCTGTTTATTCAGATTTTTTTTTCTGGTTTCTAGGACTAGCTTTCTACCACAAAATTGGAGCACTTACAATTACGAAATACCAACATTTTGTGCCTTAAATGCAGTACATATTCAAGGGAGTCCTGCATGCATAGATGAAATTCCAAGAGACGTCCCCAAGTCAGTATAATGCTTGGTTTTGTTTACCTCCATAGTTCACACACTTTCTTTTTTTGTAAATCATTAACTGCAATAATTAATTTCTTACCAATAATGAAAAAAAGCAAACATTATTCGATCATTACGTTGACTTGTGACCTTGCTCAGGCAACAAAGCAAGAGCTGAGGGCTACATAACTAAAACATATACACAGAGACAAAGAAAAGAAAGCTTCACAGAGCTATCATGTGTCTTTAGAAAGTGGCTGGCAGACAAGATGAATAAGGAAGAGTCTCAGCAGTGAGTTCCTGCAGTATGGCCTTTCAGTCCATTAAAAAACATTTGCTTGACGTACGTTCCCCCACTTTATACACGGCAAGAGCAAGAGAAGAGAAGCTGATTCTTCGAGCTTAGCTGATCCCTCGAGCTTAGCTGATCCAGAGAGTGCTGCAATGTTTTTCTTCATGCAGTTGGGAGAACTCTACCATCACTTTATCCCAAAAAGTACACTTAGTGAGAAGCACTATAACATTTAAGAAATATCTTTCTTTACAAGTTTTGGTTGTTTACATTACTTTGGAGCTCTCTGCCATCTTGCTAAGAAGTGACTTCATCTGAGAAACTCGCAACGAATTACAACTAAGTGTCAAAGAATGCAAACAATAAGAGAGAGAGTGTAGAAGTTTAATATTTACTTAGTGTTTTAAAATAGAACATCTATTCCAACATACGCAGGGTTTAGATGCCATAGAAAAGGCAGAGCACTGATCTGAGAATCAGTGCACAGTGCAGCTATTCTTACCCTGTAACTTTCCCCACTTCTGCTTTTCAGCTTTAATGAGATTTCACAAGCAATTGTACTTACAGGTTAATTTACACATTGCCTTATACTTGTCAGAGTCATTTTTTTGTCTGGAATGTTACTGAGAGAAGAGATAACTGGAGGATGTGTGTCACATCAAACACTTGCAGATTTGTATAAATAGTTTCTTGTTTATGTTTCCCATGTCTTACAGAATTTGGAAATGGGCTCAAATCGATACAGTTAAATATATGCATTGTGTAAATATGGCTACATCCCAAAAAGAAGCATTAAGTGGGAGGGCATTGGACACAAGATAGGTTTTTGCTGATGTTTTGTACATCGGTACATTGTGTAAAAAGGAAAGATAATTTACACATGGGCACTTTTATGGCCTGTTTTTCAGAAATTAGAATACTAACAGCCAGTAGGTTTCTAGTTAATCTACCTGAGTGCAGGTTTAGACCTTTGCTTTGATTTTTTATTATTCAAAATCTTGGCCACAGATATTCAGATGCTGTTTTCTAAATCCATGCCTTTGTGTTCCAGGCTGCAGTTCAGAATAAGGATAGCCCAAGCCAGCACCACAAACTCCTGCAGTGGTCCTGCAGGCACTGGTGTTACCGTGTTTTACTGGGAGCTGAGGTTCCTACACACCACTTGGGAGAGCTGATTCTCAGAGGAATAGCCTTTCAGAAGATAGAAGATTGGAAGTTTGAAAGAAAAGCTTACGAGGGGAGCTTATGACTAATCTGATTCAGCCAGCTGATAGGCATGTTTCTTTTCCAGGATAATCAGCTTTCAATCCTTTCCTGGTGGTACTAATCATTCAAGAAACTTAGTTTGTACCTGCTAAAACCCCGTATGTATCATTTGCTCATGTTGTCTTCCTCCCTTCCTTAAGCTCCAAGTGTTTTCTGACTGAGTCCTCTGCTGTCTCTCACCTATTAGGGACATGTCTTGTCTCATGGTATTGTTAAGTAATAGTTCTCAGGCATGTTGCAAGAGTGCCAATGGCAAGAAAAGGCTGCCTGAGGCTTGTGTTCTGAACAGCTCAACTGTAGCACCCATAATAGTGTATCTTACATGGCCATATATGCTAGACTGAAAGCTCCTGGGTAGTCCTAATCCTCAGCTGTGCCAGGAACTATGTTATCATGAGACCCAGATGCAGTCAGCCACATTCAGTCCAGCAAACTTCCAAACTAAATTAATTGGAAGCTCCTCTCATCTGCCTTTAAACTCCCAGAGCTCTTTCCTTTTGGCCCCTCTGTATGTTTTCTGGGGTCCAACCTTTGTGAACATTTTGAAGGATGGTTCATAAGATCAGGAAGATTGGCTTAAGGAATTGTACATTTTCAGCCTAAATAAATAGTCCACTTTAGGGGCCTTGGGACATTTTGAAGTAGGGTTCTGCATAATGTTTTAGCCCTTGGGGTGGGACACAGTAGTTTCTAAATATGAAAAGGTAGAAAAACAAATGGTAGCAGATGGTCATCTGAGGTTTTGTGCTGGATGAAGATGGGAATGAAAACTGAAATTCCGATCATAACTCGCATGTCAGCCTCTCTTCATCTTTTTGTTAATTATGTTTGTTCCAGTAACGACTGAAGAGTAAACATGGACAGGGCCTTGCTTATCATTGTACAAAGTTAACTATGTAGAACTCTATACCATTGCTTTTTTAGTGCTTTATATCTAAAGTACATTTGGAGGCTCTCTGAGGTACAAGTTGTCCTGCCTGCAGCCAGCCAGTAGGACGAATAAGCATTCTGTGCTATGCAAAACTGCTATTTAGATAAAATTGCACCTCCTAAACATTAGGCTGAAGGCAATTTACCAGTGCACAAAGCTTCATATCCTCAAATAAGAAAGAACTTGTTAATGTGGAAGTAAAATGATATGAAGATTGGGACAAACTCTAAATGACTAAAGTCATTCTGTTCAACAGAAGTCAGAATAATCCAAATAAACTTAAATTTTAAAAATGCTCAGCAACACTTTGTGTATGTGATTCTCCAGATCCACCTTGTTCATATTAACACTTGATTGATCCTCCTGGGAAGGGTCCCTGCAACAGAAATAAAAAACTCGCTTACTTCTCTGCAGGCAAACTTTCAGAATACTTGCTTCTACTTCTGCTTCACCTATTAGTTTGTAGGGCTGTCATAAGCATTTGGGTGGCCCCGTCCATGCACACATAGTGAGAATCGACTCATGGTGCCCGACAAGCAAAGACAGTTGTACAGGTACAGAAATGTTGATATTGGCAATTGGCTGCAAGGGAACCATTTGTCCAAGGGTGTAAGGCTCTGAGACCATTTTATTCTCAATATCACTATCAAAATATGAGTGTGGTTTCCAACTCCCCCACTACTAGACATCTGAATAGTTTAGTACCCTCAATATTACTACACATACAACTTCAAAAGATCTCAGCCTAAGGTACATTTTTTTGTCTCCCTCTGTAAATATTTAATTACTGGCTCACAGCAGAATGTCCAGTTTACATAAGCATGCACACATCCTGGTGTCCACATTTCCAATACCTACAGTCACACAATATTTTGTGAATGCTGTGTTAGAAGACGTTTAAACATTTTGTATCAATCACAGGAAAATCACTGTGCAGCATGTTGGGTGTTTTTGCAAAGATATGCAAAAATGCACACAATTATGACAATCTTTTAGTATCTGATAATTAAAATTCAATTTAAGAATATGATATATTGATATGCATAGAAAAATATAAAAAAATAAACTCTCAAAATTAAAGTATTCCCTTTATAGAAATTGGACATACAGAAAAGATATTCCTACACTATAAAATATAACAATGCATGGAAATATTTATACTGCATTTACCTTAGACAATGTACGTCTAACCTCTGCTGAAGTATGTAGGATTTTATAAAGATATGTCAAGTAAATTGTTCATATTTGGATCATAACTGTACAGCAAATCCAACCTAATATTCACAACACAACAGAACGCATATAAAATCTTAACAATTCCACCTAGCGGGTATTTGTAAGTGGTTTGTTTGGATGTGTGATAGCTTGTTGCATTTTTAACATTTTTACTAGAAAACAAGTAAACACAGCACTCCAGAGGTGAAAAGAAGTGTGAAAGTGCTTATCAGTTTGTGAATGTGTGGAAAAGATGACACTGTCTCTGTTATCATTAAAACCACTGTTCCTGTAGAGAGCTACCTAGCCTCCTGTGCAACAAAGTGCTTTAGCATATGCCAGCATTTTAGCACCAACTAATTCTATTCCTGCTCACCAAAACATCTAACCAGTTTTAACGGAATTTAAACATGTATAACAGTTAAAAGTTTAAATGTTTTGCTCAAATCAACTCTTCTTCTTACACAGGATTTTGTGTCACCTGAATGAAAATGCTATAAATCCAACAGAAGCAGACTTCTTCTTTCACTCAGGGGATTTTTTTGATAGATCACTTTTAAATTAACTTAAATTTACTCACACGGCAGTTAGTTTGATGTTGCTCTACTGAAATTAAGCAGTTTTGCTATCAATTACTAATGAGGGTTAGATTTATATTTTAAATTAAAAAAAGAATAAAAATAATATTTCAGTCCACAGTGAGTGCTACACTAAAAAAACAGGTTTTGTCTGATGCAGGTTTCTAGCTTTTAACAATGTAGATGATAATGTTTTAATCTAATTTCCACCAAAACTGAATAAGCAGCACATTTCAAACTCCAAGGAATGTCTTGTATTACCCAAAGTGCAAGTTATTGAAGTACTTCAGAGTCCTAAAAATAGCATTCTGGCATTAACAACCTAAAACACAAATGACATCCGCTGGCTATTGTTAATTATGTTTTTGAATTGGTTATGGCTACACTAGAGGATATATTCCAGGCTCTGATTTCTATTAATAGATGCCTGCTTTGGAAAGTATAAAAAGACTGTCCTAAGACAGCAAGTTCCCTTGTTTTAGATCATCTACTCTCAGTAAAATACAAGAAACTGCTGCTTTCCATATATATGCAATATCCATGTGAATGCACAGCTTGTAGTCCTCTAAGTTTCGTGAAACCATTTGTGAGCACTCAAGAAATGTGGAAGACGAATTAATTTGAGACAGCAGTTGTATTTAATGCTTTCACAGACTTCAGTGTTCTGTAATCCTTCAGGGCAGGCTACGTTCCGTTCAAAGGGATGTTTACTGTAGCTATCTAAACGTCTTGAGATTAGACTAGACTGTAAATACCATAAAGTGAGCTTTCTTACTAGGCATCTATTAATTTCTCTTTTGATCACTCAGAAACAATTGAAGTGCAATCAGACTTCACGCCAAAACCTGGAACTGTGGAGCTATAACATTTACAAAATGTTTTGATAACAACTATTGGATTTCAGAAAGTTCTGACAAAAGCTCAGGCCTGCTTTTGTTTTACCTCTTCAGCTTTACTGAACTGACTGAATCAAAAAACAGGCCTTAAATATGCAAGTTTGCTTCCCCATTTTAGGACCACTAAGAATGTAACAGCTAGTCCATATTAGCTCTATTATTGTTACTATTTTTTTTGTTGTTATTATTATTATAGTTCAAATATTCTGTCCCACCACCACTGTTAAGTCCCCATCTCTTTCTACACCCAGGAGGAGGAAGAGAGACAATGAAGTACCTACTTCCCCATGAGTGTTTCCAAAAGAAAATGTATATTTCGAAAAGTAAGAAAATGTAAATGAGAGTAACAATGATTTAATCCCGAAAAGGCTGTGGAATGATCTCTTCAGGAGATGGAATATCGCTACGATAAAACCAGATTTTTAAATAATTACAGTACTTATTCATAAACTATTATAATTATGGTGTAAGTAATGCTATCAAATTAATTGGTCTTTTTGCATACCCAGGAGATAGCCTGTTAAGAAGCCTTACCCTGTTTTTCAAAAAATGTCCTTGAAAAGTATATACTCACTGCAGACACAAACATTTACATGTTGCAACTCGTGGTACCGATAAAAAAAATTCCATAAAAACATATTACGTATGTATTGACAAGTTGGATAAGAATGCAAAGACTGATCCAGGAACATGTATCTGCTACTTTTGGCACCGAACAAGCCTAACATTACACCTGCCCTGGCTAGGTGAAAGATTATCTAGATATGAAAAGGTGGAAAAAACACTAACAATGAAGCTTTCATGTGAGGAGCTGGAGAACTTTGTGGTGTGAGGGTAGGGCAGATAGAAATGTCTGCTTAAATGAACTCATCAAAGCCAGTTAAATACCAGAAGAGAGAGAGAGAGACGGTAGAAAGTCTACTGTTGCAGGTTTTATTAGCAGGTTAGACAAACATATATCATGAATGTCATTGGTGCAGTTGATTGTCTTAGGCCAAAGCAACAATTACACACCTTCTCAAAATCTATTCTCCTTCCTCCCCACCCTGCCCATTATTGTTCACACAATCCTAGTCTACTGCATTCTTTTCTTGGTCAAATTTGCCTCTCCCAGTCATCTTCAGCTGTTGGAACTCAGGGCTGTAAAAACTCTACTACTTCCCTTCAAGACAGAAAAACAATCAAGAAAGCTGGACACACTGAATCCAGAGGCAGAGGTTTTATTCTCCAGTGGTAAATTCCTCTGTAAAACAGCTCTCTTCTCACAAACCAGATGACAAAAATCTGACCTGTCCTATCCTTGCCTGACAGTCTCTGCCATCCTGAGTCTTGATGCAAACACTAATATACCTCTTGGGTTTGTGTGCCAGTTACCTAATTTTACAAACTTTTAAGAACTTAGCTGGCCTATTTGCTCCCCATAGGAAAAGGAGTTAGGGCCCTCCAGGGTGGAGTGGGGGGTGATTAGAACTTTGCTAGCCCAATTGCCTTCTAGAAGCGCTCTCCCATCAATTTCAGGCTGACGCTGGGAAGACAAGGCACCTCAGCTGAATGGGTTCATTCATTCACTTCATGTGAATTAGGGCTTCTGTGCAGTAAAATAAATTAATTTCCTCTGAAAACAGGATTGCAAAACTAAAGAGCTCTTGGAGTTAACCTTTAACTTCAATGGCTAATCCAGTGTTTTGTATACGGAGGATAGGCAAGTTCCTCATGTTCCTATGAGAGGAGAAGAAGGTGCTTTGGCACAGTCAGGATGTAGGATGTTGGCACTGGGAGGCAGTTCAGATGGGAGCTCTGGAAAAGGTTGTTCTGCTGCTGTCTTTGGGCAATTCCCGCTCGGACTAGTCTGGCAATGCAGACTACCTGCAAGCAGAAATGAGGAATAAATGCAGTAAATTTATACACAGAGAATGGCTCTTTTCCTGCTAAAAGTTATGTTATGCTACTGACTTTGTAAGCGTGGTAGTGGGGAGCAGAAGAAAGACCTGGCTTTTACTGACTGTGGGGAAGGAGAGAGGAAGCAAAGGAAGCAAAGGAACAGCCTTATCCTGACAGGAGAAGAGTGGGGAGAGGAATGGGAAAGAATTTTCCCTGCATCTCTTCCCAAGTCAGAACACTGAGGAAGCATCTGTTTCATTTAGTTCTCTGAAGGACGTTTGCACCCTGAAATCTTTGGCAATAATTTGACATACAAGGTGGTTACATCTGTGTTTGCCAGGCACAAAAAAACAAAGTACAGCATTTCTTTTGTGAAATTAAGAACATAACAAATGACTGACACCAAATTATCCATGTGGCTTAAACATTTTGGGCAAATATATATGTGTACATACATCATTTTCTAATACTGTACTGCCTAAATCTGAGTAACTGTCATAATTAATTAATATTTAAATAAAGAATCCCTACTTTCCTGCATGATAAATAAATTATTATATTTTTCAGCTTGCACTTCCAGCAAAGTTTTAATGCAAAAGAGCTGATGTTTTATCTTCCTTATTTATTCAAATTGCCTATGAATTACTGGGACACCTTTTGGTTAGTGTATTGTTACGATGAACCTCTACAGCTATTTCTGAAAAAATAGATATTTTGAAGAAATGCTAGTTCATATTTAGAAAATAAATCTTGGGAAAATAAAGCTGGCATAAAGATATCAACTTAGAGACCCACTAACCAGATTCAGAACAAGGCAAAAGGGTATCTACTACCAAACCAGTCTCCAAACCTGACAAGAATGTGAATAGAGATTATAACATTCATGGAGAGGGCAGGACTGAAATAAACAGATTTATAACAAATTTTGACCTTGGGTTTTGTTTTTGCTTTTTAAATAATAAATTAGCCAAGGATTTCAGTGTTACTCAATTTTTATCAATTGGATTTAAAAAAGCAGCACAACATAAGTGTAAGTTAGAATTGAAACAATCTTGCTATGGAATAATGGAAAAATTAGCCAGCAGAATCTATGTTTTATCTCAATACTGTGTTTTTCTCAATATCTGCAGAATTATTCCACTGGTAAAAAATAGTTCTGAAATTTGACCCATGTCCAAGTCAGAATGCAGGTGAAGAAATCAAGAGTGCCTTCACTTGTGTGTGTGAAATGTTTAATGTTCAATATGACATTAGCCAGATTAAACACATTAATTTTGGTACATCTGGATAGTGCAGAAAGAAGGATGGCAACAGCTGCAAAAATTTAAAACATCTTATTTACCATAACTTTTTGTCCTGGATTTCTAAACTTTCTGCCTTTGGCCCTAACTTTTCCTTCCTGTGCCTATTGGATAAGCAAGGAACAAAATTTGTACTCTAGAACTCTCAATAAATCTCATTTGTATTTATCTGTCAATTATCTTAAAGGAATCTTCATTCATCAACCAAAAGAATATTATTTATCAAAAGAGTCATTTTTTCCCAGAAATGTAAGGACTACATTATGCAAAGTATTCATAGCTAATACAACAATTTTAATGTAAAGTTGTATTTTAATTTCATTGCCCTCCGTGGTAAAATCATTACTTTATACAAAGTTTTAAAGTCACCCTGGTTTCTTCAAGAAAAGTAATCCTTTTTCTTTGGGAACAAATTGTTACATTGGGGTTTTTTAATTGAAACAAAAAAAAAAGAACCATCGTCAGAAATCTGGTTGAAGAGAAGATGTGACTGTATGCAAAATGGTTAGATTATGAAATCAAAGTTGCATTTTTCATAGAGCACTGCTAAGTGTAAGTTTTCAGATAATCTTATTAGGTCTTCTGTATATTTAATAATGTCTGCACTTCAGTACCAAGATACCATGGTAACTTTTCATAAATTTACATGACCATTTATTTGTGTATAGTTGCCAGATGCCTGAGATTTCTACACTTCATCAACCTATTGACAGGGAATCAAGGAATGAGTGGAGTGACAAGCACTGCCTTCCAAAATGCTATATCCAGCATTTACCTATTTGATTTAGTAATATAAGAAAACATCTGCTTTCCTGTTGGAATATGAAAATGAGTACATTAATATCCTATGTAAACAGAAATAATTGTCAATTAGAAAAGTAACAGTGGCATCCATGTTCTAACAGAAGTAGCAATTTTAAAAAAAAGCTGTCTAATATTATATTTTTGAAATGTATATTCCTCTTCACACAAAATATGCTGTGTGTTTCCTGCAATAGCTTTAATTAGAACTTAAAATTTACCAAGTTTCCTCCAAATAATATGCAGAATATTTCCTTATAATTAATGCAAGAACATGCTACAATGCCTATGGACGGACAGTTCTGTTGCACATGACAGTATATGTTCATCTGAGGAGTAGGAGTTGTAAAGTCAAACAGAAAAACCCTGCAGGAATCTTAAAAGAATCTTTTATGAAGTTCACTGCCTGTGGCTCACAATTAGGCTCAGCTGCCAGAAAAATAAATCTAGGGAAATTCAGTGTAAATGTCATTACTCAATTTTGTTTCTAGTTTCTATTAAACACATTTCCTTACAAAAAAGAGCAACTAAATAAATAACCTCAGTGAAACCATTAAACATGTCCAGTGAGAGGTGAAATATTTCAATCTGGAATTCTAAACATCCTCATTAGCTTAGGGGTTTTTTTAACCTTTTTTTTCCATGTACCAAACTGCAAAATAGTGTTTAATGAGGGATTTCTTTTAGCATCTACCTCTGTTTGGCATGGCTCTTAAACAAACCGCTTGACCTTAGTGGACCTGGATAAGTTTAATGCTAAATATACTCTTCAGTGCCTTGCTGAATAGCAAAGGAGATAAACACGTGCTTACATAATTGGCTAAATTGAGTGTCTAGCTATCTATACAATATATCTACTCAATTGAATAGCTATAGTGTACATCCGTTTATTTCAATACAGTACACGTCATTAAGCAGTTTTTAAAACTGAGTTGCCTGGAGGAGTACTGAAAAGTATAATCTGGGATCTAATACCTTTCAGCCTGCTAAGACCCAAGATGTATTACTGGACAAGGGCCAAGAGGAAAGACAGAAGCAAAACAAGATAACAAATATAAACCAGAATACTAGCAATAGCTTTAGGAGAAACAATCAGACAGGGCTTCAACATTTCACTTGTAAATGAGACAAGACAGTGACAGAATGGAAGCAAATTCCTTTCTAAGGTGTGTCTTTGCTGTGGGAGGTAGCTAGTCACACAAAGGACAGTCTTCCGAGGTTTGTCATTACAGGGCCAACAAGAAGGACAAAAGTAATGAAGAATCAGTTATCATTTCCATTACAAAACTAGCCAAAAATATTATTTTAAGAGATCATACCACACACGGATAGGAGGAAAAACTACTGCTTACTAACAGAGCAAAGAGATAACAAGAAATACTGAGCAATGTAAAAAGACAAATTTAGATATTTCTGCGTTTTGACATTCAAGTTCAGAAAGATAACCAGATCTCACAATTAGAGGATGTGCAGAGACAGCTGCAGGGAAGTATTTCTACTGCATTTCCTTCCAGCCCAATCTGAAAGATTGCCTATGATATTAATTCCCTTTAACATAAATCGGTGATGACAAAAGACTGCGGGGAGGGGCGGGATGATGCTTACCTTATGTTCTCTGACACAATATTTTTGTGTCACAATACTCACATATTTTTGAAACTGGATAAAACAAATTTTACAATATGACATGTGGTATAGAAATGAGTTACAGCTACAGCAGAAGTTCTCTGTTTTGTTCTAAACGAACCGTTTACAGGATGTTTTGAAAACATGAACCAGTTAACCAACTAAACCAATCAAGTTGGTATCTGCTTTTCTGAAGTTTTATGTATCTTTCAACAAAGAGGAAGAAAATCAAAGGAGCAGATTCTCTTTTGAACATTCCTATCAGAATTTGCATCAGATTTTGCCACCAGAATATATAAAGGCACCTGATGACCACTTTTGCCACAAGCTGCCTCCGAAAAGGGGTGTTTTTCTAGGAGCAAAAGTACTATATAAAGTGAGATAATGCAAATATTATCTGGAAACTTAGTATCTAGCAGTGACCAGTGCCAGGACAGAGCATGAGGAAATTCAGAGTAGCAATTAATACACTGATTTGGGGAGAAATTCTCTCTAATCCTAATTAGAGTTCACTTACACTTTGACAGAAACAGATTAAGATCTTTTACATTTTCTTCTGCCTGAAAACTACTGATGTTTTTATTGGCCACTTGAAGGGCTATTTCTTTCTTCCCACCTAAGTCTATGGCATCTGCAATCAGCAAGTTAATTATGCTGTGTGTCATTACTTTTAAAAGTAATTGATTGTCCCGTTCTAGTAGAAAGGTAGACTGTAGAACCCTATTTTCTCTCATCCTTTGCCTTCGAGCATTTTGCACACATCTGCTAAGCCCCTCACTGTTTGGCCTCTCTAAAGAACCACAGCCTTTTCAGTCTCTCATTTCCCCATTTCTAAGTACTTTTATTCCTCTAAAACTGGAAACTTTTGTCTATCACTGGTTTTTTTACACAGACTAATCAACCAGAACTGTCCATTTAATTTCAAATGGAGATGAGCAACTGAATGTTATTATAATAACTTACTGTGTTTTTATCTGTTTTATAACTGCTGCTGCACCGTGATAGAGGTTTTGATTAAGCTACGTTAACATAATTTAGATTTTTTTTCTTTGAATCATTCATGTTTATTTAGAAGTACCATGCTATCTTTTCCAGTGAATTTTCATCAACATTACATTTCCTTAGCTCTCCCGGGGACCATTCATTCAGGTCACCCCAAACTTATCCTAGGAAAAAAGTTCAAAATTATTTTTAAGGATAAGAACAAAAATGTTTGGATTCTACTGAATATAAAGACATGGGGCTACATTTTTTTATAAAACTTTTGTGTAATGATTTTCAGAGGTTAGTGATAAACTCTTTGAAAGGATGCAGGTGAGTCACTATCTAAGCATTTAAAGACTTCAAGAGCACATTCAAAAACACCCCAATGAAAAAGAACATTTGACCACAATATTCAGCATTGTTCAGGAATACAGTAAATTACACAGCACCTTATCATGCCAACATATCTCAAAAAGCTACACAAAGGACCTACAACTAATATCTGTAATGCAAACTGTAGTTCTAAGGCTGAAAGCAAAGGAAAAACAAGCGCATTACTACAAACCTGTGTTTTCAGCTCCTACTACTGATAAGATTGTAAAGGATTTGACTGCCTTTCGAATTAGTAATTTCCCCAATGAACCTGTGGGTGCAACAAAAATGTGAAAATCAAAACTGAAAGGGTATTGTACGTTCAAGATATCCACCTCTACTCACATACAGTAGATTTGATTTAAGCTGTCATGTTTCCATGCCACTTTTTCCCCATTTGTAAAATGGTTCAAATCAGAATATGCTCTTGTACCACCATTAAACTACTCCCACCTTAGTTCCCTTCTGTTTGCCACATTCATTTCCTCTTCTGAAGATGAAAGGAGATAAATCATTATTGAAGCTGCTTATGAGTGAGCTTACTTCATTGTCTCCCAGTAGCTGCGCTCCTAGGTGATAATACTCCAGAGGCTGTAATCATGCTGGGACGCAAGTCCCCTGTGCAGCCATGTTCAGAGATGCAGTGAAGGTGTATGTTCCTTGACCTGTCACCCAGCACCTTATCTTCTGATGCCTACCAAACATCACAAGCATCACAATTACATACCCGACCTCCCCAAGTATTTGAATATGAATTAATGTTAAAAGAGTAAGAGAGGATATTGGTGACATACAATAGAAGTAGCATAATCTTCATTTCCCATAACCTTAACTTCCTGAACATTAAACTCTTTAAACTCATAAAACAACATGAAAAAATGTATAATGAATGAATAAAGAACATTTTATGCTGCTGGCATTTGGGAGGTGTTTAGTTTGTCATATCAGACAAGGGTATAAAGATTTCCACTCAAACAATTACACTTCAACCTCCAGTCTGAACTACTGAGTTTTAAGCAGTTATTTCACTCTACTTTGTCAAATACCTTTATGGCACCTACCAGCGAAAGCCTGGAGCAAAATTCTGCTTAGATTTCTGTCTTAAATAGCATCCTAGAATTAATTAGTATCCATCTTCCTGGCATAAATCTGGTAGTAGAAAGAAATGAAAAATTCTTGCATTGCAGGAACATGTAGCACACATGAATCCCTTTGGCAGTGCCTACTCAAGTTCCTACTCTTGTTAAAATGCATGTTAGAACTTCTGTTGATGAGTGGTAGATCTCAAATCTAACTCAATTTGACTTAACTTCTATAAATTCAGTATACAAGACTTGGCAAGTTTAAGCTGCTGGAGTGCTACATATAAGGACTTCACAGATTCTGCATGAATATAATGCATTGAGATATGACTGAGACCAAGTAACATCAAGCATTAACCATGAAAAACTCCTTAAGAAACCCTCAAGAGAGTAGTTCTACTTTATAGGCAAATGATGACAGATAGTAAAACGAGAGGTAGTAGCCATTGTCAAAAAAACAGTAAAGTAAGTTTACACAAACCTGTCAGCATCACTTGAACTACAGAGGTTATGAATGTAAAATGTCATCCTGCTCATTTCTGTACTTTCCATTAGTTCTGGATTATTGTTTACAAGTATAACCTTACTTTAGAATACTAGGATTTTCTGGTTTTCTCTTTTTTTTTCCAGAAACTGTGTTATAATCATCCAGATGATCATTATTTAAATCATGTATTTGACTCATTTTTGATCTGACAAAATAAAACTAAAATCTTTTCAGAATGAGGGGGGTTGCTGCCCACGGATGGGAGACATATTGTGGGTGCAGGGGAACAGCAGCATGGGATCCCATAGGATTTATTATGGGATGTTTGGGGAGGAACCAAGGTGGGAAAAGGGGATTGAGGTGATGTGAGGAGGAACAGTAGTGGGAAAATGAGGGGCAAGGGGGTAAAAGGGGCCAGTGGCAGGCAAGCAGGTGGCTGGTGTGTATGCTTGTCAGCCATGCCCCGCACCCGGCCAGCACAGCCTGTCCCAGCTGCCTGCTCACCAGCCTCCTTCCCCACGCTGTCCTGGGTGACAGCTGTGTGTGTCTGTTCTCTTGTGTGCATGTAATGGTCTGTCCCAGCAGCCGGCGTAGGGCTGCAGCCTCTGGGGTTTTGTGTCCTGGTGCCAGCAACTGGGGAGACTGGGATCAAGGGGCAGCTGCTGGGAACCCTGAGAGTCTGAGCTGGCTGCCAGAGGGACCCACCTCGTCCATACGAGCGTGTATTTTGTCATTTGTGGACCTGCAGAAGAGAGAGGTGCAGAATAAGGCCCTTGGTGCTGCCTGTGCCTGTGTGAGTGCTCTGAGTGTCTGTCTGATCTGTATGTCCAGACATGTGTATAGGTACATATGTGGTGTGCACATGTGCTCCTTGTGCACCTGCCTGCAGGGAATGTGTCTCCAGCCTCGCTGCTGGTTGGACCTGGAGATGTGGAGCTGAGAAGCCTCGCCTGTTCCAGGCTCTTGGATCTGGCAGGATATATTTGCTCACGTACATTGTTTCCTGCACTTTTTTTTAACTTCTGTCACTTCACCAACCAGTTGCTAAACAGTAAATACAATGAGTGCTAGGATATTTCTTGGAAATATTAAATGGTTTCCTGTACAAAAAACTCATAAAAAAGGTATCTAAAATAAGATATTATAATAAGGCAGAACAAAACCGGAGTTTTCCAGCACTGCATGAAGTAGGCAAGATGAAAAAACCAAAAGGATGACTGCAGCATAAATTATTGGTAACATCCATTCAGTTTTGATAATGAGGGTTTATAGAGCATGAAAGAAAAAAAAAACAAAAAAAAGTAATGGATTGATGGTCATAACACAAGGAGAATTAAAAGAAAAGAAGCGCAAATTAATTGTATGAGTAGAATGTGGTTAGCTGGCTTTGGCTTCTGGAAATACAGACATCTTGTCCGTGGGCGCCGACAGGCTGTTGGCCAATCCCACATCCATTTCAGAAGCTAATGAATACAAAGATGTGGAAGTTATTTTATCTTCAAGAAACATGTTTAAGTAATCAAAAATTATCACTTTGAAGAGGAAAAATGAGAAACAGAAATTAGTTAGATACACCTCTGAAGGGTAAAGCAGTTCCTCATCTGTCTATCTGTATTCTGTCTATCTCATGCCTACATATGGAGAACGATCTTCAGAAATTTAATATTTGAGACCACTTTTTTCACGTAGTTCTAGAGTGCAAAGAGATGAAGAAGGAACTGAATCATGCGAAATGGGCTTAGTTCACGCAGAGGTGTCAGGAATGAAGTATCAGAACAATTTCCTAGCTCATGGAGCTCAAATAGGAGGATCTCTGGTGAGAGACTGTGTGAGCTCTGTCCTGAGCTACTTGGCTGGAATCTGCATGCCAGGTTTGGAATCAAAACTAGTGCTCTGTGGTCTGGACTGAACAGTTACTGAGCTTTCAGGCTGTCCACTTTAACATTTCAGCAGCACCGCAGTGCCACTGTGCAGCTTCGTCTACTATAAAATTCCTTAAAGACTAGGACACGTAGAATTGAGTAAAACTAGAAACATAACAAAAAGATTTAATGAATAGTACCATTTTGCTTTGAAGATACATTGGACTGCACAAACCCCCCGTTTGTTTCTTTGCTTATTTATTTACATTTCCAGAATTCTTGCAATATGCTCATCTATATTTTCAAGTTATTCTTGATGCAACTGGCTATAGCCACAACAGTTTAAGAAAACAAACTCCATCTCCCCTTTGAACAATTTCTTCTTCCTAATGCATATAGATAAACACTGCAATTTTCAAATGCTGGGCAAAAAAAAAAGGAATGAGTCAGACATTAAGTGCTCTGGATGATATGTGATAATTAAAGTCCATAATTATAAGGTCTTCCCATTTAATCTCATTTTGTCACATGTAGACCTTGGCAATGGCTTCTAGAGCCTTTGGGGCTTTGCTGGTCTCAACTGGACTGATAAGGGCACAGCATGAAAGGCAGTCTCTTGGACACTAAGACAACCAGAACTTTAAAGATAAACAACCACCCTAGAAGTAGACATGGAAACTCACAAACTCAGGGCAGGGAGCAGGTGGTGAATGACCTTCCTCCAGCTATCAAAAAAACACAGCTTCTTGCAAAAATGTCTGTTTCTGGATGGACATGAGATATTCTCTCTACCTCACTCCTAAGCAAATGTATTGCTAACAGAGAACTAAAAATTGAAGTCCTTTGAAGAAGCTATCGAAAACCTTAGATTTCTGTCTTAAATAGCATCCTAGAATTAATTAGTATCCATCTTCCTGGCATAAATCTGGTAGTAGAAAGAAATGAAAAATTCTTGCATTGCAGGAACATGTAGCACACATGAATCCCTTTGGCAGTGCCTACTCAAGTTCCTACTCTTGTTAAAATGCATGTTAGAACTGACATTTGCATGTCAGTCTTCAAACTGAGAATGTTAGAAATACTCAAATATTAGGAATAACTAGAGCCATTATGGAGGTACTCTCATTACCACTTGGTCAATAAAAACACAGTGTTGTGATAGGGTAGTGGAATACTGAAGACACACAAGGACACATCAAAAGCATGGTCAGAACAAGAAAGGCCCCTGAAACAGATTGTTCTGCCACCACATCTGTCTGTGAGAAAATGGGTTTCATTTCTGAGTGTCTTAATCATAGAATTTATCTGGCAGCCTTTCAGAAGTGTTGCTGCAATTACCTTTTTTTCTTGTAAGCTAGGATTACTATAATACAAATACAGGTAAGTTGCCACATGACAATACAGCATTTGTTAGGGCTTCATCCAGATTTCTGGGAGAAGAAAGACAGTATTACTTAAACACTGATTTGGATGAACACCTGTACTAATTATAAAGGACACAGTAGTAGAATACAGATATTAACTGTGCCCCTACTTGTTATGGAACAGGAAGGAAAAAAGAAGGAAGGAAAGAATATAAAAGAAGAAACAAAGGAAGGAAAAGAAGAAGAATCAGGCCATGTGCTGACTGGGAAAATGTGACAAGGGATCATGATGCAGAAACAACATTTTTAGATGCTAACAATGACTGTATCAAGGACCAGCTAGGTAGGTGGTATACATGAGATGAAATAACCCTTGTTACAGTTCAAACAGTGCACACACAGGACCTGTTCCAGAATTTTAGCACTGAAGATCTGCACTGCAACAGTGACTATAGCTTGCTCTGCAGGGAAAAAAAAAATATGCAAAACCCTAAAATCCACCAGACCTATGCTCACCAGAAAAAAAAATACAAAATGAGGAAGCTGATAAAAGACAAAACTGCAGAGGAGACCAAAAAGAGTTCTTACAGGTGCTGCTTGCTGAAAAACATCACTTCGGAGAGACAGAGTAAATTTACCACCAATCAAGAATGACTTGAGAAAGGTTGAGAGGAAGCTAGTACAACTAGACAGCAAGAATAATGCAAGTTACTAGAAGAAAGAATTAATCCTTCAAAATGCTGAAGTTGTGTCCAAAAACATTAAATCCAAACCAAAACAGATCATAAGCATGAGATGACTGCCCAAATAGAACACGCAGGGGAAAAAAAAAAAATCATCCCCTATATGTATCTGGAACAGCAAGCCTGTTAAGAGTCTAAGGCCAATGGATGATGAAGATATGAAAAGAGCACTTAGAGAAGATAAGGCCCTATCTGCCTGGCAAAATGAGTTGTTGTCATCTGCCTGCACCTTGGAAGAGGCATGAGGTGTTGCACTGCTGCAGCTCTTCTTTGCAAGGCATGAATAGGAGGTACCTGCCTGAATACAAGTAACAAGGCAACAGCTCCAAATGGCACTCAGCCCTAAGATCTAGAGAAACTCAAGGATGAAACTGCTGAATTATTAACTCTGATGCACAGCATCTTAAAACCAGATTTGTGCCTTAGGACATGAACTCTGGAAATGAGATACCTACTTTTAACAATTTGAGGGGAGATGTGTGGATCTACAGGCTTGTAAGACTGGTGCCTGTCATCAGACAAATAATGAGAAACTGTAACAAAGCCCAGAATCAGTGAACACATGGACAGATATGATTTTTGGAGTGTCAGCACAGCTCTTGTACATTGGGAGCACACCAGAGTTTTCTGAAGGCATTCACAAGCAAGTAGATGAGATTTAGTTGAAATCATTGACACAGTTTTCTGAAACACTTGTGACAAGATCTCTTGCCAAAGGCTTTTAAGGAAACTAAGGGTCAATGAAATAAGAGGGAAAGTCCATGTTCTGATAAATAACTGATTTAAACACAGGAAAGACAATAGGACTAAGTGGTCCGTTTGCACACTAAAAGGAGATCCATCATGCGCTCACAAGCTCAACACTTTGTGCATATCTCAACAAGGATCTGATAGAACCAGAGAGGAGCAAGGATGTGTGGAACAGTGTCCACAGAAGCAAGGACTTAACTAGAGTTCTTCTGCTTGGAAAGGAGGCAAATGGGAGAGAGATCTAGTCAAATTCTAAATGGCCACAATAGTCATAATGTCATAAAGTGGCTGCATTTTCCAATGTTTTGTATTGGGTATCACATGAGTGCTATGGAGTATCCAGTGAAGCTGACAAATGGCAAGTTCAAAGTAGAAAAAGGAGGCAGTTCCTCAAACCACTTTGCATGCGGAAGTCCCTGCCACAGGAGATAGGGGAAGCTGTGTAACACCCCTCTGGCTTGCTTAGCCATACCCTAGTTGCAAAGCGTTGGAGGCTGGGAAAGCATCTGTAAGGCCCGTGCTTGCCCTGTTCTTACGCAGTCTTTCCTTGGTGGCTACTGCTGCAGGCTGGTTACCAGACTAAACGAATGCTTTGTCCGACCCAGAACAGCTGTTCTATTCTGATCTTACCTAGAGGTTACCTAGAGGTTCGTACAAATGTTATACTTCTTCTACCAATGCTGACAGCCATTCTCATAGACCCTTCTGATGCCTTCCACTGACGGAAGAATATGTCTGGTGGTGAAAGGTACCTCTGATAATAAGCCAACGAACCAACTGCATCTGATATTTTCTCCAGTAAGGTTCCTGTTATACACATATAAATAAATACTAATCCAACGTTCTCAAGTTTGTAAACTACCAAAACCAAATCTGGAATTTTCAGTAGTGCTTTTGCATCTTTGACAGGACACTGAAATCCTCCATAGCTCCTCCCTCCAGACTTTGTAAACAAAAAAAAAGTTAATGTTCCGTGGTAGAATTAGAGTAATTTCTTGTTTGCATTTCTTTAATGTGTTACATTTTTGTTTTGTTCACCAATGACACCTAGACTCTACTGTGTAAATGCTTTAAGTAGTGATATGTCAGAAACCACTTAAGAGCTTAAAGTGAGTATTCTTTTTTTTTTCTTCAAAGTGTATTTTTTAGTATCAATGGCATTTTACTTTGCAGTTAATGGGAGCTTGTATGCCTTCTATTCTCCTTTACTGTTGCAGACTCTCTCACCCTTCTCACAGCCCAGGTGAAGTCCCATGACCTTTATGAAGACTTGGTCCATCTTCCTCTCAACTCTTGACAGTTTCCCGTACAGTGGTATGTCTCAATCTCCTTGATGCTTTCGGTTATGAGAGGCCTGGATTGTCCTCATCCACCTTCTTCTTATTCTTGGGTCCTCATTTTGCTTGTCTTTCATGGGGACTATGGCAGCACCCTCAACTCTTTTCTGTCTTCAAACTCAGTCTTCAGCATTATCTCACATTATATTAGATAGATGTACCTCCCAAAATTTGCTATGAATGTGTCCTGGCTTCAGCATACATTGTACATGCATTCCTGAATCCACTTCCTGTCTGCCACCGAGTCCATTCTGAGACTCACTTTTCCCACGGCCTGCCCTGCAGTGTCTGGGTGACGTGATCATCAGCAGGAGAGCTTGATATTGGGTTTATATTTCTCATTATTTTTCCTATTATTATTATTACACTTTTTATTATTATATTAAGGCTGTTTTAACTTTTTCAAACCATAAGCCTTTTTCCCTTGTCTCTTTCCCTTCCCCTTTTGGGGAGGGAAAGGTTTAACAGAGAGCATCTGTCATCCATTTAATAGCCAGACTAGCTTTAAGCCCTGAGAAATTGCTACAACTTGTCTTTTTCTTTCATTTCCATACAGTTCTCTCTCATGTGGAATCATGTGCCCCTATGTCTTGCCACTAGAATAATGTACTCTTCTCTCTTAGGGCTTTTCTGTGCCCCATTTTCTTTCCATTAGCATACTCTTCCCACCCAGTTCCCTCTTCCTCCTTCTAAGAAGGAAGCTCTCCTTTAAGCCTGAAGTACAAGGGCTCCATCTGCCACCTGTTTCACTCAGAGCAGTGCTTTGGCCTCCCTCCATATAAGCAAGGCCATCCTGATCACTGATTCTGAGGATGCAGAATGGCGGGTCAGGTTAAATTCTTGAGTATTGCATTGCAATAATATAAACAAAGACAAAAGAGGAACTGACATCAGGCAGGCTGTGAGCCTCCCAGATGTAGCCAATACATACCTAGCCGTACATATAGAATGCTGTTTGATTTAAAATAGCTAAACATCATAATACAATCCCATCATCAGCAACTGTATCATGAGTATTGGATTCCACAAGCTGGTTCCCTCCTCTTTCCAGTTATTACTTTATTTATACAGGAAACTGACAGAAATAACTATTTCCAAATCTAAATTGCTTCCAAACACCTTACCATATAACATTCTAGGCAGGGGTTGATCATGCTTTATGTCTGCTTATGCAAAATGTACAGTGGAGGATTTTCTTTGCACATCCCCTGCTGTTCTGGTGTTGTTTGCTTTCAATTCTGAATGAAACATCCTTTATTCTGACTTGTTCTCTTTACCGTCCAGTTTTTTAAATCCTTGCTCCCTGACAAAAGTAGAAATTTCACCATGGTTTAATCTTTTATTTTCCAGTTCACTCACAGATTTTTGTTCATTCTTTACACTCTGAAAATTTGCTGAATCCTCTTTCAATCTGTTACTCTTGGTAGTTTTGGAGTCCATCAAGGAATTTCTCAATTTTTTTTGAAGCATATGATTTTTGTTCTTTTTCTAGAACACTGTTTGAACAGGAAAGGATCAGTGTACCCATCTTTTCAATCTACTGAAGTTTCCTCAGCTCTTGCGTCCTGAGAATTGAAATATTTCTTCCTGCTGTTAAGAAAAACCAAGCTTTGTTTTATCACTCCAGTCCTTTTCTGTTGAATTATGCCACCAAGTTTGTGGTTAATTAAAATAAAACTGTAGTGATGTGATGAGCTAGGTAACAGATGTTGGCACTCAAAGTTTGCTAGACAGAGGGGAAAAATATACAAAACTGTACAACATTAGGAAAAAAGGTTTGGAACAAGAAGGTACCAACCAAAATGTTTTTGAAATAAAGATGTGCCATTGCTTGAGAGGACTAAGCTAAGTGACTGTTTTGTTGATGACTGTTAGCAGCTAAATACGGTAAAACCGTTTTGGCAACTGTTGCCCAACTCTCCTGCTATTCTGTGAGCTGCTACCTTCAAGTATAAAGACAATAAAAATACATCATGAAAAACTATTGGTGGATCCTTTTCTAAGTTCTTACTGTGGAAGCAGAAGGAATTTACTGACGTCTGAGGTTTCTTTTACATGGCCTCAGAGGTAACCTCCCATGGTTAAATGGGTTATCCAGACACCTATGCTGGATACCGTAAGAGGGGATGCACAACAACGGCGTTTTTTAAAGAACTAACTACGCACACAAACACACACACTCGGGAAGAGATCTGGAGGCTCGAAGGTGAAAACAGCGCTCAAACGTCCCCTCCACGTTTATTCTTCCTTCAGGGTACCCGTGGGAAAACATTCCAGTGCGCCCGGGCGTTTACTGGCCCACGCTTACCCGCAGGCACACATCCCATCTTCGCACTCGCTCATCCAAGTCGTACATCCGTACCCTTTACCCTCGCACAAGGCTCACGAGCAGGTATAGGTGGCGTGCGGCAAACATCAAGCCTAGGAGGCTCAAAGCCGGACTGAGGGTTTAGCACGACCGTGAGAAGGCGAGGGGCCTGAGGGCGGGACAGAGCCCTGAGCGGCGGTATCCCCCGAGCGGCTCTCGCGCTGTCCGGGCCCGGAGCCCCGCGGCCGCCCAGCCTCCGTCTC
>VZSC01018460.1:231787-302096 GCA_013398225.1 Steatornis caripensis
CGCCGACGAAGCGCTTTGAGCAGCGACGGGGGGCGAGGAGGGGAGGGGGCCGCGACCCCGCCCGCCATGTGCAGCAGGCCACGTATCCTTCCCCGAAGCCGCGAGCGGCTGCAGCGATGCACTCTGCGGCTGCCCCCCGCCGTTGGGGGAAGCGGGAGGGAGCGGAGCAGCGCAGGGGGGCGCGCAAGCGTCCGCGCCGCCGGCGCTCCTCTCGCGAGATGTGGCGGCGGCCGGCGGGCTTTGACAGGCGGGGGNCCAGGCGCTGCACTCCTCGCCCCTCCCCGGGCTGCAACGGGGCGGATGCGGCAGCCATATAGTGTGGGCCGGGAGGAGCTGCCGCCGCCGCCGCCCTCCCCGCGAGCGCCGCCGGCGGGCCGGGCCGAGGAGCCGCTCCTGCCGCTGCAGCCGGGAGCGGGCGGAGNCAGGCGCTGCACTCCTCGCCCCTCCCCGGGCTGCAACGGGGCGGATGCGGCAGCCATATAGTGTGGGCCGGGAGGAGCTGCCGCCGCCGCCGCCCTCCCCGCGAGCGCCGCCGGCGGGCCGGGCCGAGGAGCCGCTCCTGCCGCTGCAGCCGGGAGCGGGGGGAGCCTGGGGAGCAGGCGTCGCCAGTGGCCGCCCGCATCTTGCCGCCGCCCGAGCCGGGAAGCGAGCGGGCGAGGCGGCGCTGGTCGGTTTGTGTCCAAGTTCCTGCCTCAGCCGAGAGGGGATCAGGTGGAACGGCTGGAGGGCGAGGAGGCGGAGGGTACCGGAGACCGTTTCTTTCCCGGCTCCGCCGACTCACGCCGGCGGCGGGCCCCGCGCCGCTCCCTGCTGCTGGAGCCCCGGCGGGCTCGCCTAGCGCGGCCGCTCCTCCCCGCGTGGCGCCGTTAGAGCGACGGGCGGCGCCTTCCCGTAGCGGGTGCGCTCGGAGGAAAGAGGGCGGCGGCGGGGCCGGGTCCCGTTGAGGGGGGGTGGTGCGTGTGCGGCTACACCGGCGGCATCATCACCTGGCGCTGCTGCTGCGGCGGCGGCGGGGCGGGGCGCGGCGCCTGGCGTTGTCTGCGGCGCGCTGCAGCCCCGGGCGCTGGTTGGCGGCTTAAATCAGCGGAGCCGCTGCCGCGAGGGGCGTTCAGAGCAGCCGGAGCAGCCGCTGCGTGCACTGCTCGGTCGGCCGGGGGCAGGCATGGAGAGCAAGCAGCAGCTGCCGCCGCCCGGCCTCGCCGTGCCTGGGGCCGCGGGTGAGGAGCGGCGTTCAGAGGAGGGCCAGGATGCGGCTGGCAGTAGTGCGCTAGGCAGACCGCTAGGTCCCACGCCGAGCCAGAGCCGCTTCCAGGTGGACCTGGTAGCCGAGGGCGCCGGCCGCCCGGCCGAGGAGCCCCGCAAGGCGAGCGAGGAAGGTGGCGCGGCGGGGAAGGGCAGCGAGGAAGCCAAGGGCAGGTTTCGGGTGAACTTCGTGGACCCATCGGCCGGTGACGAGAGCCCCGGCGAGCCGGGGGGCGGCAGCTCGGAGGGCGGTAATGTCAGCTTCCAGAACGGCGGCGACACGGTGCTGAGTGAGGGCAGCCTCCACTCCGGCGGGCACCACCACTACTACTACGACACCCACACCAACACCTACTACCTGCGCACCTTCGGCCACAACACCATGGATGCCGTGCCCCGGATCGACCACTACCGCCACACGGCCGCTGACCTGGGCGAGAAGCTCCTCCGGCCTAGCCTGGCTGAGCTGCACGATGAGCTGGACAAGGTGAGAGGCGGCCGCGTACCAACACCTCCCCGGCCCGGGCGGAGAGCGGCCCCGGCGGGGCCACAGCGAGGTTGTGCGCCTCGGGGCGTGCGGTGGCTCGGTGCATGTCGGCCGTGGTGGGAGGAAAAAGCTAAAAGCTTGCTGAGCCTCGAGGAGGCGCAAGCAGTGTGAATGCATCGCGTCGCTTGCATTTTTTTTTTTTTGGATGACGCAGTGAGATTTCGGCCCCCCCCCCGCCGCCGCCCCGTTTCTGGGAGATGTTCCCCATCCATCGTGAAAGGTAGTTACATCTGCAGGTCTGCGGGCAAATGTTTTCTCCATAACCGAGAGAGGATCTGTTACAGATGCAGTGATTATGCACTTACTGTCTGTATCACCTTCAACAGACAGGGAATTCTGGGTCTGCGAGAGGTAATAGTCTCAGAAGGTGAATGTAAATATTTGAAAGAGAAAAGAAGGTTACATTCAATTTTAGTAGTGACAAGAGGTTTGCCTCGTAACCAGCTGAAAATGCACGCCATTCCCTGCTCATGCAGTGCAGAACCAAACCGCCTTCTGGCACGATGCTGGAGGCTGCACAGATACAGCTGGGGCCCTTTCTTCTTAAGAAGCCTTTCCAGTCGTGCTCAGTAGCCCTGCGTGTGAGGGTGTCATGATCAAGGCTTCAAAAATTTTGAAGCTGTGCTTGTCAAGCGTTTTCTATTTTGGACTAGTCGGTATGTTACTGGAGGCGAGTTACAGTGAAAACTTATTTGCGCTGTCTTTATTAAAAGGCAAACTTTAGCTGAACCTGGAATTAATTTGATGTATTTTTTAGATGATGATTAAACTATCATGACTAAACTAAAGCCAGATCAAACTATTCCAGGGTTATTTTCTTGCAGTCTGAAAATTGCCTCTTGCCAAATNACAGTGAAAACTTATTTGTGCTGTCTTTATTAAAAGGCAAACTTTAGCTGAACCTGGAATTAATTTGATGTATTTTTTAGATGATGATTAAACTATCATGACTAAACTAAAGCCAGATCAAACTATTCCAGGGTTATTTTCTTGCAGTCTGAAAATTGCCTCTTGCCAAATGGCTGTGCTGTAAGAAGTCGATATTCTAGTGGGGTTTTCTGCTGGGTTTAGGGATATAAAGGAACATGTGGGCCACATCCTAATGAAGTGAAGAATATTCTGTTTCCAGAGCTGTTTTCATCCAACTTTTCACTCTTTGTAGGTGGAGTTCCATGAGAAAATGTATGTTCTTTTGAGACTGTCCTGTTTCACACCATTATTAGGCAGCTCATTGCACCTGCCCTGATCCATGGGGTTTTTCTGGGGGTGTGATGATTTTGTGTTTTTAAACTAACTCTTCATCTGTTCTCACTAGAAATAATTGTTTGGTGTTCTATAGAGGTGCTTCCTTGCAACAGCTAAGATTATATATCAAAATACTAACTATAACAGCAAATTACTCTTGCCTTTCACATCCCCTCTTGATGAAGTTAAATGATGTTCTGTAGACTGCTTCTAAGTTAGTATGGAATGGAAGTTGGTAATTAGTGAGTGTGTTGTGCATGGAGTTAGTTAGATACACTATAAATAAACTACATAATATATGTGAACACACCGATTCCATTCCCCCAAATTCCTGACTCCTGATCCATGATGGGATGGCTAGGTCGTCAGATACTCTGTTCTTTAAGCAGAACATTACTTGAATTTCTAAGCTTGGCAGATAGGTTTTCAGTGTGTTTATACTGCAGTAGTCAGGAAACTCCTTATGACACCATTAAGACATTCCAGTGTGGAATCTAACTTATTGTGAAACTCTAGTTTATAAAAGTGTAATTTATTCATATTTCATTACAAAGTGTGGCAAACGGTTTTCTTCGTAGGTTGTGGCATAGAGGAGCAGTAGATGACCTAATTACAGGATCATTATCAGAACACTTTCATTGTGAGCTTTAATTAACTCAAAGTATGGATTTCCTAAATGTAATTAATTTGTTCTGCAGTGTGGATAGGTAGCTATGTAAAGATTATTTTTCTAAAAAGTAATGTCCTATCTGCTGTGTGCCACCCTGCCCGCCTCCCAAGAAAAACAAACCCAAAAGAGATGGAATACACAAACTCAGTTATTGTTAATATTATACTTGAATATTAATTTTTAAAACACTCATAGTATAAACTTCAGAAGTTAAGTTGAAGGTCTGCGTAGTAGCTCAGCTGTTCTGTCACAGGATGTTTCATTTCCAAAGCAATTAATGTGTTAGCAAGCATTCAGGCTTATATGAAGAAGGAAAGCAATTATTTTAACTTCAGTCTTAGCGAAACAGTTTGTAAGATAAAGCCGAGAACACAAAAGCTTTTAGTAGGAGTGTGTCATGCATGCTAATAGCATTGGATACGTACGTTTTTCCTGATCTCTGGAGTATGAAATATAGCACATCTGTGATTATGTAGTTGATTTCTGGCCACAGTTCTGATAATTTCTAAATCATGATGGTGCCGTACTTTTGTATGGAAGATGTACACAAAGCTATTGTACTTTTTTCACTGTGTTTCAGGGAGTTTGTTCCTGAAGTGGCTTCCTGCTCACTAACAGTAATGGTCTCTAGTGTTGAATAATACTATACATTAAAGAAGATATTTCACTGACTTTTAAGAACTTGAAAAATTAAGCTAGCTTTTTAGCTGTGGTTTTTGTTCTAACTTAACTTGTACAGCATGTCTGTAAAAGACAGAAGGCCAACTTTTATAAACATCCTACTACCATTATGTAAAATTTGCAGTATGTAGAGACCTATTGTTATGCCCCTGCTTCTTAACACAGTGCATCAAAGTTGGCAGTTACTTTGTAAAATTACGTTCACTGATACAAAAATGTGTTCACCAGCAATGTGGTTCACTGCTTTGAGTGTAGCAATTTAATCTTGCAGTTTGTGCTCTTCTTTCCTTTTTAAAAGGTAAATAAATGTTGTGACACAGAGTGACAGTAATGTTCGTGCTAGTGCCAATTACAGCATTTTTTCCGCTTATTTTTGTTTACGAGGTTCATATCTCTAACTCTTCTACTCATTCTGTTCTCACAGAAAAGTACTGTTTGAGGAAGATGCACACGCATGTACAAAAGGGGTACCTTTTGACAAGGATTTGTCTTGCTGTCCTGGTAGGATAGGCATCTAAGCACCTCAGGTTTGATGTAGTTGTTACAACAGTGTGTTTCCTAATAGAAAAGAAAGGGATTGTTCTTGAAACTGGTTGTGGGAACACAGCTGGGTGATGCTGCAGTACTGTGTAGTGGATGAATTGCATACTACTGATTTTGAACTACCATGATAAGTTTCTTCATGTATCATTGGCTGCAGATAGCAAAGATGATCAGTCTGTTGCTTACCCTACTGGCGTGCATTAATGTTACTCTGTTTTAGAGAGATAATAGAAGGAATTTAGTGATGCTGTTACAGTTGCTACCCTCACAGGTAAGTTGATGCTTTGCAGGAGCATTAGTCTCCAGAGATGTCAAGGTAGAGGATAGTTGTTAATAAAGTGGGAGGGAAATGGCATACTGTAATACATAGGTTTTTGTTGCAGTTACAGTGGTGTGCCCTGCCCTCTTGAGGGGATCTGGCTTCAGATGGTAGGAAGATTTGAAGATTCCTGGTTTAGTTTTTTTTCTGTCTTACAGTTTAGGAATATCTGTTTTGCCTAGGTCAGCTATGTCTGTAAGTAAAGCTGTAAGCTGTAGAAGGCATTCCATCTACCTTTATGTCTTCCTCAATGTAAAAATTAGAATGCCATGATGTTATAGACCTTATGGTTCTGGAAGATGGATACTTTTAAAGTGTTCAGAACTGGACTGTGTTTTAGTAATCTGCTACTATGCATTAATTCATTATTTTTCTCTATAGCATTGCTTTAATTGGGGAGCTTTTTTTTTTAAGAATAAACTCCACAGTACATGAGTGATTCTGATTTGATACGTCGGTAGATGTTGCGTGAACCAAGCCCTCTACTGGTAGCTTTGTTCTGTTGTTTGTTGAATAGTCACCGAGAGTACTAGTTGGTTCACTTGACAGGCTAGAAGATACTGATCTCAGAGGAAGATCTTTACACCGCCCCCATGCCCCAGCCCAAATGAAAAAACAAAGAAACCCAGAGGCATTTAAAAAATGTGTACTTTCCGCTCCCACACAGAAATCCATGCACCTGTCTTCTGAATTTGGAGACGGAAGTAAGAAAGAAGACATTGCTGTTAGTCTTGATGCAGAATTAGGGTTTTTTTGTTATTGCTCCAGTTGGATGACTGTATTTTTTTTTTAAACTGTCTTTCTGGCTTTGAGTTATGTTTTCTTCAACATCGCGGTGGTTCTTCTTATGCAGTAACTTAAAATGTTTAAGTTAAGCACAGTAAAGAGGCTGCATATGGCACTGCTTTTTAACAAAACACGTATTCTCTCTTGAAAATGTTAAACAATTGCTGCACTCTAACATTTGTTTATATTTTTTTTTTCCAGTTCTTGGTTTGTGTCTGCTTAGCATGTAACGAAAACAGAACTCAGCAAAAGATGCATAAGAGGCTAAAAGATGATTCCAGATGATTCTAGGCGATCAAGTTAGCTGACTGTGTTATGTAAGGTCTGACTTTAAAAACTGATTCCTTCCCTCTCCCTCTGCTGGAAGACTTGAGACCCTCTTGCAGATAGTTTTTTATTGTACTAGCTTGCTAAATCTTGCTTACAATCAGTAGGTCTCTTAGTTCTTGAGTCAGTGTGATTTAGTTAGGATAGGTTCTTTTCCTTCTTGCTCTCCTTTGTATTTGTAAGCATTGAATTTTCTTTCTGAACTTTGTTGTACTGAAATAAAACAAAAAACCAGTTTAGTCTTGGTCTCTGTGCTTGTGCCCATCCTAGAAGCCTTTAGTTTGTAACTGTTCGCTTTCATCACTTTTGAAAAACGGTGAGTTCAATGCTCCTGTACTCAGATAAGGCTTTACTAGTGTCATGCAAAGTGGTGTTTTTATGCTTATTTTAATCTGTGTGGAGGATCCTCACTTTGCTTATCCTGATACCCTGCTTAATTACCACCGTCTTAATCAAGGAGAAAAAATGTACTGCTCTGTTTGCAGCATTAAATCGTATCAGTCCTCCATGGTTTGTACTGGATAAGGACCAAATGTATTTTGTAATTTTACGTTGCTTGATGCTTGAATCTCTCTTACCTGATATTTGTGGTAAGTCTTCAGTCCAAAACACCTGTGGAGTACTGAAACCCTTGAACTGTCTTCAGCAAACTGCTAATACTGTTCTTGCTACTTTGTTTTTATTTTGTTCCAGAGAAGCTGGAAATAACCAGAGCATGGTTAACAGGTTGTAGTTTAACAGCACAGTTGCAGGCTACTGCTGAAAGCAGTGGACTTTTGTGCTCCATATTATGGTGATGTTTGTGTTTTTGAGTTGGGTCTGGGAACTGATGTGGTTTACAGAAAACAAACACACATTGCCCCCCACTGCCCCATCCCAGCTGCAAAGTCTTGCACTGGATGTGGTGAGCCAGTTCTTTGATCCAGTACAGCAGTCATCTCCACAATCTTTTGACTGCACACTTGAATCAATAAAAAAATTTTTGAGCATGCACCCCTAACATGCATATATTTATTTACTTATAAATTATATATGTGTTCCAGTGTACTGATACTGTGTGTGGTACAAACTAAAAAAAGAATGAGATAAAGATGAAATAAAGACTTTCAGAAATCTTTTTATACTTTATTAAAACATTACAAAAAATATTTTCTTCCCACGCTCCTAGTGGACTGTCTTGTGCACCCCTTGGAGACTGCTGCGCTGTACTCCTTGAGCACTCATGTCAGAAGAAAGGACGTTGTGATTTGCGAGGAAAGTACAACTAGGGAAAGAAGGAAGGAGTGAGTGCCTGTTTGGAGGAGCTTTGTTTTTTTTTTAATAAACCAATTTTAGCTGGCAGAGTGTCGGTATGGATGACTAGTTCACGACCAGAAGCTGAAATAATAACTTCTCTCAAGCTGGGCAGCTTTTCTTTTCAGCATAAGCTGTTTCAGAACTGGTTAGAGAGAAAGGTGTTGCATTTGATTACGCCTCACGTGATTTTGGTTCTTGAAGAACATTCTTGCAGAGGAGGAGGTTGGCAAGATCAATATCTTGGAGTAATTCAGACCAATGTACTACATCTTCTGTTGCATCCTTCGTATGTTTTCCTAAAGCCCCATACAATACTTGTGCATGACCAACCACAAACCAATTTCTTCCCTCCTTTTTGGTATAGGTAGTAGTAATCACAAATGGTCATTTGTTCACTAATAAGAATTTTTTGAAATAGTTGATTTAGAATTGTTGGTCTTTCAGTGTTTTGGAAGCTATCCAGTTCCTGCAGCTTGAGTGCATGGAACATTTTTGATTTATCTCTACACTTCAGCATGCCGATTAGGCCTGAATCTTACTGAAATTTCTTTTTATGCATGAAAACTAAGATGCATTATCTGTGCCTGACAAACTTACATGACTTAAGGTTGCGGTGATTTTGAAAAAAAAAAATTTCTCAAATTCTGTATTCTGTTTTAACAAGGAAGCTTATCTCTTGTATGTTCATTTTGCTAGTTAACTTTCCTTCTTCAAATAAACAGCTTCCATTTCAGATTATTCGTGTTTTTTTTTTTAATTCAAAGAAAATAGCAATGTCTGTTCCAGGAGTAAAGAAACTGTGATGCTGGGTTAATGTTTCAACATACTCTGAGGGTTTACATGATAGAGAGACTCCTAAGACTGTTCTGAGTAATAGTGCTCTTCAGCTGTGAGCAGTTTAGCAAGTTTGGCTTGAACATACTGGTGCCAGTACAAGTAAGTGCTGTGCTGCATCAGTGCACCAGTTCTGAGTGCTGGCTCAGGGGCTGTGCCTGTAGCTATATGTGACCATGGCATGACATTAAAAATTCAGGTGGCATGTAATTTTAAGATTATTTCGATAGACTGTTTAGAATACTGTAAGAAAATAGGTTAAATGTAATTTTTCACGAACTTACAACACTTAGAATTAGACTTCTAATTAAAGCAGGAAGTTTTATTAAGGTTACTGCTGCATCATGTGGTATGCTTGCTCTGCATCCCCCACCTCTTGAATGGAAAATGCACCATTCCGTTACGCAGAAGTACATGAAAACTGAAAGGTGCTAAGAGCAAGAATGTCTCAAATTAACCTTTTTTGGGGGGATGGAATATAGAAGAAGACTTGGGAATTTGCTGCATTGAAAACAAGTTCTTGAGCAAGACTGGAACGGATTCTTTTCTGTACTTACTTACAGGACACTGTATTTCTCAGACTGTACTTGAATATGCAAGCTGCTGTGCAAGAGGCTTGCTAATAGCATTTAATTCAGCTCTTACGCAGCCAAATGCTGTATTTCTTTCATTCTGGAGAACACAAAAGTTATATTAAACACTTAAGGTCTCTAACCATTAGAGATGTATCTGGGTTATGTTTTTCAGATAATCAAATGAGAACTACCTGTGTTCAGACCCTGCATCTGTTTTCCTGAGAAGTGTGATTTTCAGAGTACAGTGGTTCTTCTGGAAAGGATCAAATACATTGATGCGGTAGGGAAACTAGCAGTTTGGTTCTGGTGAAGGCAGGAAAGGAGTGATCCATCAAAACGGGAACTGAAGTGTATTCTTGAGGTGTGAAATAGACTACATGTATTTCTTCCTCTTAAGCTGGATGGATTGGTTGCCCTGAGCTTTGTTTGGGAAGTCATGCATCCTTTTTTGTGACTAGATGTTAATGGTGCAATTCCCTGTTAACTAAAAGAAGTAGAGAGACTGGCCAAGTAAGTTTGTTTGTTTGGGGTTTTTCTAATGGTGGCAGGCCATGTTGACTATTGCTTGACAGGAAGGCCTGACTTTGCCTACAATATTTCTGGGAGTGCAGAACATAAGCATTGTGGGTCTACCATGGGGTAGCCACACAGCATAGCTGCTGAACAGAGGTCTTATCTCATTTGTCTCCAGTTCTCATCATCTGCTTGCACACAGTATTCATGTTATGCTGTGCCTATGGAGTGATGTATGAGTCAAGATGTGAAGATGTAGAGAGTTTTCTTGATGCTTTTGCAAAATGCTCTTGTTCTTTAAGTAATGTTTTCGGTATGGAGGAAAAAAATGCTATTTGTATTTCAGATAGGCTACTGCTCTTGCATACCTGCAGATGTTGACAAAACTTTGCTACCATGTCACGTGTAAAAACTGCTTGAAAGGATTCCATCTGGTCACACCATGCTGGCTACAAGCTTTCAAATATCAGTCTTTGCATGGCTAACTAGACTTCAGTGCTTTCCTATGGAACTTTTTTCTTCTGTAAATATGGCTAGTCCTTCTCTGTTAGGGATGCAAGGATTCGAATCTGAGCTTCCTAACCTGATGACAACTAGATCAAATGGTGTTCTCTGTCACTGTTTCCAGATGCACTTACTAGTAATATGCCTTGAGAGAGACTTTGTTTTGATGTTATGCTTAGCAAAGCATTGAAACTTTTTTTGCTTATAAAGGGCTGAAAACTCAAAATTCCCAGTGATGCAGTAGAGGAAGGAAAGAGATCACACTTGAAATATTATGCAATGTTCTAATGTGTGGATTACTTAAGTGACATGACAAGCTGATGGCTGCAAAATACTGCTATGACAAGCAAGTTCACCAAGATTGATCAAGCACCAGATTGTGTCTATTTTCACCAATGAAAGTACTCTTTAAGTATGAGCAGTTTTGCTGCAGCTTCATTTCTGAATTGATTCCAGACCTTTTTGTTGAAGCAAAAGTCTACCAGACTGCAATTTGTATCCATCCTGTATTAGGAGGGGAGGATCATAATCACTTCCTTAAAGAGAAAAGTCCATAGCCTTTGTGCGGTTAGTAAGCTTAGAGATCAGTCAAAAAAATTGTATGCATGTAAGCTTTTAAGTGGTGGTGAGCTTTAAAAACAAGGACTCTGTCTATGCTTTTTAAGTATACCGCTTTGCAACATCAATGATTTACTTCTAAGCTGAAATCAATTTCCCAAGTAAGTTTGATTAACAGTCTTACTAGCCTGGTTGATACATTATACTACTCGTAAAAGTTGAGAGGAAGAATGGATTATTCTCTATCCCTTTTAAAGAATTAAAGTAAAAATGGCTTTTAAATTCAGAAAATATATATATACACACACAAAATACTGCTTAATGTTTTTCTGTTAAAAGCAGTACTAAGATGCAAAACAATGAAATACAAGCTGGTGGCAGAGACGTATAGCTGGTTAATTCTTCAATTGACATGTTAACTGTAACTAAATTTCTTCTGTTTGAAATTGTCCTACTGTAATCAAAGTACAACAGACTTTAATTTCAGCTTAAGATAACATTAACATTCTGTGTTTGATGCAATCTGTTATGAAATCTCTGGAAGTAGATGCCAAAAGCATTTGCTACTCTATTTTCAGTTTGTAATTATAGAGAAGGTTGTATAGCCAAAGCACTTAAGTTTTGGTCTCTTGGCTGCAAACCTGAAAAGGATTTCCTTTGATTGAGGCAAGTAACCAGTATTTGAAGCTGTTCATGTTTGATTGCAAGGAATCCCGAGTTTTAAGAACAGACCGTGTTTTATCTGGGTAATTTATCTCCTGTTTCTGTAGGTAACTGCTGGGTGCCATTTTATGGGTTAATAGGCTTTTTTGGGGGTTATGACTGCAAAGATACTGGAACCAGAGTATAGTAGCAGTATTTTGCATGTGCTTCAAACAAGGAGTGGGAATTGCAAATTCTGTTGGCAAGTTTGCTATAGTTTGTTCCTGGTTTAAAACCAAGTGGGAAAGTGCCTAATACAACTGCTAAATTTTCTGAACTGCCATCAACAGCTGGTCATTGCACAATGACTAGCAACGTGCCCTGAAATTGTGTGGGGTTCGAGTTTGATTTTAAAGAAAATACTAAGGTGTTTAGATAGACTGAGATGTCTTGAACATGTCTTCTGCCATGTTTTCTTTTGCATGTGCTGCCTACTTTTTTCGCACTGGTAGCAATAGTAATCACTCAAGCTTCACATCTAACTCCTGAAAAACCTAAACACTTCAATCTGTTTAACTGTCTTGGCAAGCTTGTTTTTAAATAACGAAATTACCAGAAATTTGTAAGCTGTTCTAGGTGTCTGTGGAAGGTACTCTTTTTATGAGTGCAATCCTTAAGTGAAAGGTAACTGTGTTCACTTGGATTATTACCCTCTTTGAAGCACCAACGATTCAGACTATTGCATCACTTGATAAGATGTAAATTAGTGATGTGATTAAGGTATAGAAAGTGATAACCTACTTGCAGTTTTAGAGCACTTTCACTGCTCTTTCGTCAGAATGAGGGCTATTACAAACCATTAATCTAGAGTTGGGTGCATAGTTTTTAGTTGCCATACTAGCTCATGCTAACCCTATCACCATCTTTATCCTAGCAGGGGACTGGTGAGGAGGAACTAGAATTGCATGCAATATTTAAAGTTCAGGGGTACTACAGATTTTTTTTCCCCCCTTGATTTGGTAATTACATAATTGTTTCTCTGGTATTACAGTCTTTTCTGTTCAGCTGTTAGTGTTACAAGGTGATAGTTTTCTGAAAGTATTTAGGGTAGGCCAGAAAAAGAGTTCTTTCAAGGACAGAGATGTAGACAGCATATGTTTTTTTTCCCTTGTTCTTCTCCTTTCATAGGCAATGAGTTTCCATTATGTTAATTTCCAGTTGCTAGGTCTTACAAGATTCTTCTGCATCCTTTGATAGGTCTAAATAGCAAATGCCTTTCTGAAGAAGTAACTGTTTCAGTCAGGTTTGGGTATTGGTATTTACTGTGTACTTCTGGAATTTAAATGGGAGAGAGGGTTAGGTAAATTCATTGTGGCATAAATGAAAGCAGTGAGGATGTCTTAACAAAGCTTTACGGTTAGCACTTCTGAAACAGCAATATAGAGAAGCAAATAGCTGTTTGTCAACAACAGTATTGTTCGTGTTACTGGCTTACAAAATAGTACTGATGTTCCATGCTAGTACTGATTGTTCTTTGAGAGTGTTATGAAGAGTAAGATATTTTAAAAATAATTACCTACAATACTTACTCCCTTTTCAAGCTGTTTACTTCCCTTACAGAAAACTCTTGAAAACTGTCAGACCTGGCAGAAATGTTTTTCAAACTTAGTATTAAAAACTCGCTGTGATGTTAGTCTACAGAGAAAAGTTAACATCATCTTAGCCATTTTGAACAGTGGTTGGTTGAACAAATGGTTACGAACAATAGTCAGTGTTGACTGATCAAGTCAGAGACTGGTGAAAACTTATTTTTCCTCTTCCCTATTTAAGTACTTGTCACAGTTTAAAGCTGGGCTGGCTATTAAGTGAACGACAGACGCTCTTTGTTAACACCCTCCCTCCCTGAAGTGGTGGGGGGGAAGAGAAAAGGGAAAGAGACTTACGGGTTAGGAAAGTTAAAACAGCTTTAATCTAACTACAATAATAATGAATAATAATAATGAAATATACACAAATATACAAATGTGTACAAAACCAATATCGAGCTCCCCCCCCACTGATGACAAATACGTCACCTGGACGCTGCGGGGCATGCCGCAGGAAAGTCCTGGACTGTACTCAGCAGCAGAAGGCAGGAGCTGGATTCAGGAATGCTCGGATCGGGATCAAAGGCAGAAGAATCAGACAGAGTCCTCCTTGGACGCCGGCCATAGAAGAAGAGAGCGAGACCCTCGTGATCCCTCATCTTTATACTGTGTATGACACGTATGGGATGGAATACTCCCTTTGGTCAGTTTTGGGTCACCTGTCCAACCCGCTCCTCCCCACCGCAGGGTCGCAGGGGTGACCACTTCTCTGCTCCTTCAGTTTCGGCGCACAAGAAAGTTAGCAGAAGCAAGCATCAACCTTGGTCTCCATAAGGATAACTATAAGCAAGGGCCTTTCTGCATACCATTGCTTCTGATGTTGCAGCACTAACTATAAACACTGAGCCTTACCACTGCTAGAAGCAGCTACTGTCTGGAAGAACATGCAGTTAATTTCAGAGAGTACAGCTTCTCAGAAGAGACTTAACTAAAAAGCCAAGTTACTAAAAGAAAATCGGTTCTGTCCTGGCCCAAACCAGGACAGTGCTGAAATACGTTGTATTCTCAGTCAGACAATCAAAGTTGAGTCTTTTCTTGATAAGATATTAACCACAAGACTGTCTTTCATCTCTGGACAACAGTATGCACACAACCATTCCATAGAGATTTAGACAATTTGGAAAGGAAAGTCAGTCCTCTTTCTTTCACCACTGCTCAGATAAAAGTATTAAAACATAGAAACAGCTTATCAAAGACCCTTAGACACAAACTGGGAATTTTGACTGCAAGCGTTAGCATGCTGCAAAAGCAGTGTTTAAAGAACAGGTGTGTTTGATAATGTTTTAGTGTCATACAGTGAGCATTTAGTAGCTGGCTTATTCTTTGGTAGTACAGGATCACACTTAAATATATTTTTAGCAGTACAAACTGTTAGCAAAAGTTGTCACTGTTGCACCGGAGGTAAACATCTGTGTTGGCAGGATTATTCTGTGCAGTTGTTCTATACATACAACAATCTAGCACTTCTTAAACCTTTTTTTCATACCAGAAATGTCACAAGTTAGGTGAGAGGAAGAATCCAGAAGTTCATTCCAGAAGGGAAAGTCAAAGGCTTGCTTATCCAAGAAAAGATTTGTAGTCTTTAAAAATCATGGGAAGTGTTAGTATCTTCTGGGACAAAACATGTATTAATCCTGCTTCTGTTTCACAACTTTCTTCAATCTGTCATTTTTATTTTATTCACGCTCTAGCTAAAGTATGTTTGAATTAGAAAAGCAAAACCAGATGTTCATAAGCTTTTCTTCCTTGTATGTTTTGAGCTGCGTGAACTCTGAAAATCTTCTGTACTGCCAAGTTTTGTACTTCAGTAGTCATTGTCTTAACTGTGTGCAGCTATAGAGTTGGGCTATTTAGGAGTATAGTCTCTGCAAGTAATTATTCTTCCACTGTTGAGAAAGCTTGTATGCTGCATCTGGACCAATACATTTTGCCAGTTGCTTTCTTCCACAAAAAGGAATTTCTTAAAAATGGCAATGCCTATAAAGTTAATTTTTGGGAGATGGAAACAAGAAATTTGTATGGTACGATGTAGTGAACAGCTTGGCAATAACACTGGAAGCTGCAGTGACGGAGTGCGGAAGATACATGGAAGTCTCTGTTGTGAAGGAGGGTTCCACTGTCTGTGGTGATTGCTGCAAACAGTTCTAACCACAAAGATCCTAGCAGGTACTAGGATGATTCTGTTGTTGAGGCTTCAGCTGTAGCTGATGAGGACAGAGAACCGTTGCTGCACAGAATTGTTCTGTCGGTACCTCTGTTTGGTGAAAGATGGTTCTTAGGCAGCTTCCCTTGTTTCCTATCCTCGGTAAGTGTGTTATATGATGACAGTGCCATGCTTAGTATCAGACTATGTAAGTACAAAGCAGTTTCAAATGTAAGCAGCTGTTCTCTGTTGGAGATTGGCTTAACTGAGCAGTTGTACGAGCAGAGCGTGTTCTAGCAGTTTAGCATAAGCAGGCTTTTAGCATCACTAGGCCTTAGTTGAAACTGCTGACACCCAAGGATAGTGGATGTGTGGTTGTCTGAGAAAGCTCACATTCCCATGAGCGAGATGAAGAACGCAGCTATTGTGCNATATTTCCTTGCAGTAATTGGAGCTTGAAAAGACAAGGCTTTTAATTAACATTTTGATAATATTAGCTATTTAAACCAGCTTCAGTACTGTAGCCTACTAAGACAAGAAAAAGCTACTGTTGTGAAGCCTTTCTAAGGAATTTGCATGAGGGGAAGTCCGTGTTACATGGCATGTGCTAGACCCGTACCTGCTCAAACTTGAGAGATGAAAGAAGAGCAGTTAAATGCCCTAGTCTCAGGTGCTTCTTTGGCCTCCTCTTTACACCAGAGTGATGGCAATAGGAAGGATTGGCTGAAGAAGTTACTACTTGGGATGTGCCAAATGATGGAGGAACAACACTGACGTAGTCTTAGATACGAACTTGCTGGTTGCCCTGTCCTTTACTTGGAGCTTCCATACTGTGATACTTGAAAAGTAGCAAGAGCAGAAGAGTTCATATGCGTTTATTCTGTTACCACCTCATACAGTTCAACATAGCCTAAGTATGTTGCCTTTAAGATGGGATCTAGGTAAGTTCATCACAAATAAATGTACTGCATGACTGTACCACTATCAAGAACTCTTAGTAAAACTAAATAGCAATTTTTACTGATGAGAAACTTCTCCATGTACCTGTGTATTTCAGGTGGTGTGTGAAAAATCTCAGATCTCTTCTGGCTAACAAGTCTTTCTCATTACTAATCCGCTTTAATGAATGTGGAGACTATTCACAATTGGCACAAATAACTTATTGTTATGATCCAGTACTGGAGATGAAATAGTAGATTATACGTACTTTTCAGTGTGCTGTGATACAGCAATGGAAATTTCTGTGTAGGAACAGAATTTAACTGTTTCTTGGCTACATTCTTACCAGTGTACAATAGAATTGTCAATGTGTAAATGTATCTTATTATTACTTTAACAGTGCAAATGAACACCATAACTCTGCATGTTCTTTGGACTTGTTAGATAAAAGACACTATTTTGATTAAAAAGTTGTGTTATTAAGAGCATTTCTTACCTGAAATTCTGAAACCTTCTGTTTTCCTTCTCCTTTTGTTACACCCCCTCCGAATCCACAGTGTGTTAGTGGTTTTTACTACTTATGAAGATCTTATCGTACATGTATTGCTGTTCTGAAATAGTGCTAGTGTGGATTTTTCCATGCAGTATGTGATATGAGTAGAAAGAAGCATTATTTCCTCATGAGCACAAGCACAAAAAATAGTACGCCTGCTTTATTTACAACTCAGACCATAGTGGTGCTTGCTTAATCCTGCATTGAAGGGCTGAACTTGGAGCCTTGTGTAGTGGAATTCTTTTGTGCCCACACTCTGTAATATCTGTTCTCACTGGTGCTTTATCGGGCACCCACTAGCACTGATAACCAGCAATAACCTTTCATTTATTACATTTTGCGTGTGCTTCAAAACATCTTCCTAAGAAATATTGTGTAGTGTGGATAGACAAGACATACAGAACAAAACTTTCTTGTGTTCGTAGCATGCATGTCTTGGAGCTGATCTGGTAACTGATAACTCGGAATACCAGTTTTGAGCCATTATCTCCTTCCCAGAACACAACAGGCTGAGCTAGGAGCTTGTTTGAGCACTGCAGTAAAATGCGTAGCTATCAGATGGTGGCTGAAGTTGGACATGGCCTCTGGAGGTCATCTTGTCAATGTGTGCAAGTTCTACCAATACCTGGCCAGCCACGGTCATACCTGAAGTATATAATTGTATCTTACGCTAGATACTATGATATTCCCCACCTTCTCTTAAATGTGCAATAAACAAAAACTTCTAGCTTGTTTAAAAAAAAAAGTATTGTGACTCAGCATTAACTACTTTAGTCTCATGTAATTTTTCAGTATTTTAGGACATGAAGATAGAGATTTCTTCTAGCCCTTCCTTGATCCTTCTTGACGAGTCTTCTCAAAGGACAGTTTTATTGTTTCTTAGTAGAGGCATAACATGCCTTTTTCATAATACCAGAAGATGTTATCAGATGTTGGCACTTTTCTTGACCAAAGCATAAAAACTGCTTAGATAATACAGATGTGACTTCCTTTATGCAACACTTTAGAGTTTGTTGCAAGTACACTGTGAGGGAGAGACATTTTTTTTTCCTCACTTTTCTATGAGAAAGAAGAATGTATTTTAATACACAGTTATACTGTTGCATGCTTGATTGGAGGTTTTGTTGTTGTGGTTGTGAACATGTTTATTAATCTGTCCTTTGTTTTAGTATTTCTACTTTTTTTTCCTTTTCCCCTCCCCACTTCTGAAGGTGGGTGGGGAGAATGGGAGAGAAACTTCTGGTAAGTGCTGCTGGAAACAGCAGCATCTGATGGAGACATTAATAGCTGGAAAGAGTTTTAAGGTTTATTCCTACATTTCTAGGAAAGTAATCAGAAGGATGAGTACTCAAGGGTACTGGAGCAGGGCAGTAGGTAGGCTCATTCTTTTCTGTCCTGAGCTTCAGGTGTGTCCAAGTTGGGCGAGGAGCCTGTTTAGAGGGCTTCCCGTTTCCTCAGTTGTGGTTTAGGCAGGTCAGCATAGGCACAGCAGAAGAGTGGCTTGTAGGTGTATGTATTAAATTAAAACTAGTTAATTATTATTCTAGCTGACTTAGAGATGCTAGAGTGAATTCTATGTAAAATCTTAAATGTAGCAGCATGGTAATTCTCTTTTTTGGTCCTCACTGTTCTTCTTACTCCTCTAAATGGATCGCACACTGCTTGACGTGGTTTAAGTTTGAGTGCCTGAATACAAATAATCAGCAAATCAATATATTAATCTGGTCAAAGGCTGTGCAAATCTCCCAAGTAGTTACAGCCATTAGTTCTCTTCTATCCAGAAGAGCTGCAGTTCAGCAAACCGGGTAATTCCTAGTTACTTCTTTTTGTTCTCTCTTTACTGTATATAACACATTATATACATACATACATATACGTACATATGTGTAAAAATATATATATGTGTGTAACGTACATTATATAACACATATCTGTCTTCTTTTTTTAATCCCCTCGGGAGACAAGGAAACCTACTATTTAAGAAAGCTGTCTGTTAAAGATAAATACCTACAAACTGATGGTTCTGCCTGCTGTTGGAAAGGTTATGCCATACAGGATCTCCTGATGTGATGCAGGTTGTCACAGTTTTTGTGTCAATTTCATAATGCGCAGTCAGCAAGAGAAGCACTGACATGAATCTGTGCTAATGACCTTTTGATAAGGTTGACATAATCTGATTTTTTTTTTTTAATCTGTTTGTATGTTTCCTGCTGATTGTAAGGGAACATGGATGACACCCTTCTTAAATGACGGCTCTATAAATATTTCCTCGGGACTCTGTGCTGATGGTATATTTATTAATGTATCAGGAGGAGGAGGAACTTAATAAAGTATCTCACATTAAACTTTCTTACTGTGTCCCTTCATCATGAAACATACTTCTTGACAGCATAATTTGGGTCCAGTCTATTTTGTGTTATTTAGTGAATGAGATTTTACCCTTTACCTCGTTGGGATTGAACCTCTAATTGCATAAATGCTTTCTAAGCCCTCTGGGATTCAGGTTGCTTCACAAATACTGCTTGAGCTGGTTTATTGAATAGTATTCTGTAAGTAGTATTCAGAGTCTTTCTAGTATATTCATTCTTTATACTTGTTGCCTTGGATAACTAACATACTCTGCTTAGAGTGCTTCCTGCAGATTTCTTACAGCAAGCATAGGAAATATTTAAGTTGAATTTAAATATTTAGGTGTTTGCCTGGCTTGGCAAAACAAAACTTGAAAAGCAAGCATGCAACAAATATGTGTGTATATGCATATAGTTTTAATATACATCAAACAGTTAGGATTTCTACATTGCAAGGCTGAGCATTGAATTGTAAAGAAAAGCCCCAAGGTGGTCTTTGTCCATGCCACTTACGTTTTCTGCATCTGTCATCCTTCCCTTCTAAACAGGGAAGAGTGTTTGGGAAGAGACTTCTTTTCCCTCCTTCCTGAAATGCCACTCTCCCACCCTCCTTTCTAGCAGCATCACCGTACAATTAATAGTAGAATAGTTTGCAGGAAAGTAAATAAATTATTTCCTGAAAAATTGATCAAATGACAGCTAAGTCTGAACTACAGGAAGTGCTGTAGCTGAGACCAGTAACTTGTGGTAGAATAGTATACTCTTTCAGGTTAAGAAACAAAACTTTCTGTGCTGTGGAAGTTGCTGCATTTGGAATCTTGTAGCTGTTTTTCTAAAAGAGCAGATATTTGTTGCTTAGAGCTGCAGAACAGATTATTAAAAATATTTATTAGTCTGACTGCTAACAGTTTGCTCTAACTGAAGCAGATACCTAAGTCATCTGTGTAAGGTTGTTTTATATTCCTTGGAATCTGAGATGTGCCTTGTGCAAGGAACATAAAGGAAAAGCTTAAAACTCTCCCTTGTCATTCTTTAATTTTTGTGTTTGCGTGAGTAGATGGGATTTTTTTACAACCTGAGTACCAAATGCCATCTCTACTCCGTTAATTACATAAAAGATAAACTTTTTTTTTCTCAAGGAGCCCTTTGAAGATGGCTATGCAAATGGTGAGGAAGGCACACCAGCTGGGGAAGCTGCTGCCACTTACATACCTGATAGCAAAGGAGTGGTCAAGTTTGGCTGGATAAAAGGTGTATTGGTAAGTTTGATGTATTGTACTTCAGTTTCTTACAGATGTGATCTTTCTAATAATCTTTTTTGAGACTGATTGTGATAACAGTGTATAAAAAAAGATTGTATGTATGAGACGTGAAAAATGCCATAATTTTAGGAAGGTTGCTCTTACACGTGATGAATTTTAAGGAAGCAAATACTTCAAGACTTCAGGTTTTGAAGGGATCATGGTTTCTTAGCACAGGTTTCACGGTTTTTAAGTTGCATAATTTCCAAGAAGGAGAAAGATTATGTAAGTATTCATATGTGGTAGAAAAGCTACATATGAATCTTAAGTGACAAATGCAAGTGGAAAGATTATAGTTAATATGTGTTCATTTTGGACGTGTAAAGTTTTGAACTGAAGTGTTAGAAAACTTGATTTTTATTTATTTATTTCTAGAGGAGCGAAAAATACTGTATTAAGGAGAGTACCTACCTGTATATGGCAAGATTTGACCAGGATTAAGTATTTAAATTTTGTTGAAGCTGTTACAAAAAGTAATTTATTTTTAATAGTCTGGCAAACAGAAACCATGATTCTCTCTCCAAAGCTGTAAGAATGGTGGCTGCAAATGCAACAGTTGTTTAAAACATACTGAACTTGAGCATTCAGAATACCTAACTTTATTAGTATTGTGGACTTCTCTGGATGTACTCCAACCAAGGACAGAGTTGTTCATTTTCGAGCAGAGGTATGAAGCTGACTTTGAATTTCTCCAAACCCAAATTCTCTATTGGAATATTCTTGTAAGCAACAATTCTAAGTATTAAAGAGTTACAGGATAAATGTTGCTGACCATTTTCTTGCAAAGTCTATTTAAAACTTTCAAGGAGGATGATCTCCTTTACAGTGGTTTGAAAGTTGTGGTTTGTATTTGTTAGTAGGCATAAGCCACCTTGGTGTGTATTTCCAGCTATGGTGATTTACATTTTGCAAAAGACTTTTTAAATCTTTGAAAACCTTTTACTTTCGTGGTTTGGAGAGGTCCTTGTCTCCCTTCTAGTCCTAATGACCAGCTAAAGTTTTTGTAGGGTTGATATCGTATTCTTTAGGTAAGAGTGAGACATAAGAACTCCTGTTAGTCTTCTGTCTAAATTCTATACAGTGCAAAGTATTTTATTGAGGACTAAGAGTTTAAAATACAAGGATAAAAAAATAAACATTCTGGCCCTGCTACCCTCTTATCCTCTGTTTTGTAAGATACAAAAATTCTAGGACCGGGAAATTGTGAGGGTTGGTTGTTTTGTTTTTTTTTAAAGAATAAATAGTTTAGTTGAGTATTGCTTTACTGCATTTTGGGGGGGAGATTTGTAGGAGATCTGAACTGGAGTTACAGACCTTACAGTCGTTGTAGACCTCACAGTCTTATTTTTAGTCATGTATTCTGTCATATGAATTCTGGATCCTAAAGATTGGGGTCTGAAATATTTTTATTATTTGGTCAAGACATAGTACAATTGTCATATATTGAAGTACCGTAACTTTATCTGTGTTCAAGGTAATAACTTTTTAATCGTATTTAGGTTCCCTTTTTCTTTTTTTTTAATAAAACCTAAACTTGTCTAATTAAAAAATCTATTTTTGTGAAATAATTTGAAAAGTGGTAAGGAAAGACTGCAAGATAATTTCGACAGCATTAAAAACTGGAATGAAGAATTAGTGGAAATGACTGCAGATGTATGACCTAATCTATGTAAAATTTGTTTTGTCTTAGATACGATGTATGTTAAATATTTGGGGTGTGATGCTTTTCATCAGACTATCATGGATTGTAGGACAAGCTGGCATAGGTATGTGTACTGATGCTACAATTTTATTTCAGTGACTTTTAAGTGTGATCCTAAAGAGGTGTTGATCTTGAGCTTACACTTCAAACAGGGATAGAAAATTACCTTAATATTGCCAATTTTTAAGGTAATTTACCCTTATCAAAACTTTAAGCAGTATGAAGTTACTTAGACTTCCATGTAGCAATGAGGTATGTAATTTAAAATTGACATTTGTAAGTCTGCAGTGAACTGTAGAGATAAACTTTTGATCTGTGGTTATAAAAATCTGCATATTTACTATATATTATATAAACAGTTTTCTTGAAAGGCTTAACTTAGTATTGAACTGCAGAAAATCTCTAATCTGCCGAAGGCATGTGTTTCCGTGAAGCTCTAGGATACAGCTTTCACCCTGCTGGTTAAAGAGAACGTTTATCCAATTTTATTTGTATCCTGGAAACTTCTTCATTCAAAAGGGCAGTGAAGAAGCCTTTTGCTTGAATGCGCAGGATGACACACTGTAAATTTGTGTTGTATTTGCAAAACTAATTCTTTAAACTAAGTTGAAGTTTTGTACAGTTTAGTACTTCTGGACTCACACCCTTTTTTCTCTTTTTTCGAAAGGTCTGTCTGTCTTAGTTATTGGAATGGCCACTGTTGTGACAACTATTACAGGACTGTCTACTTCAGCAATAGCCACAAATGGGTTTGTAAGAGGAGGTAAACCTACTTTCATAAAGCTTTTAAAGGTTTCATCATTCTGAAGCATATACTTCAAGAAGGGAACCTGTGATTTATTTTCCTTTTTTTTATCATTAGGGAAAAAAACGGTATGGATGAAACGTAGGGAAGAGTTAGTTTCCTGAGGCGCAGAGTCTTCCCTATGTTCTATATTTGACTACATAGTCATGTATTTAATGAAAAGTCAATAATTAGCCTGATAATTTGATTTGACTAGTGACTTGCTTTTCCACTGTGGAAATAACATTATTCTTAATTTTTGGAATACAAATATTTTTAGAGACATGTATCCAGGAATTAATAGGGTCTTAATATTCTGCTGCATCTGCACTGCTTCATTAAGATAGTGCATGTGTGCTTGTATGTTTCTGTCCTGAAATAAAACTTCCTAATGAAAAAACACATCTTATGTAAAGATAAGCTATATCTATATAAGAGCATACAAAAGGACATGTTCTGTCATGATTTTTTTTATACACAAAATAAATTCTCCATACTCCTTATTATCTCCAGCTTTCCTGAGGGTGATGGTTTTCATTCTCTTTCACGATTTATGTGCTATTGTCAGCAATTCCTACAAAATAGTTTTGTAAGTGGTTGGTGTCTTTGACGTGCTCAGACTGCTTTATGACATTGCAGGACTGCTATTAGGTGAAAATGTGGTAGAATTAAAATAGAAGCTTATAAAATGTCTTGATTAAGAATTAAGAGAAAACTTTACGATCACGAAGTAAACAGACCCAAGGGGAAGGATCAGCTATGAATCTTAGCATTATGTCAAGCTTCGGCTCTAAATGCCCTTTCTTTTTTTGAATTGTGTTATACATACTGAATTTTCCTGTTCTTATGAGAGCCATTGGTTTTCTTAGAGTCAGTCTTGCATTAGAAAATTTGAAGTGCTGAATGACTGTAGAATAAAATCACAGTTATTCCTATGAAAATCTTAACATTACAGCAATATTTTTCTAATGTTAACATTTTCATTTGTAAGGCTGAGTACCTACATATGTTTTGCACAAGAACTGTAATGCAGTGAAATTAAGGATTTCCTGTTGCAAATCTTTAATGTGCACCCAGTTACTTCCTACTAAAACTGGAGAATTTAGTTGCTTCTAGAAAGTTTAGCCTTAAATTTGAGCAATCTGCCTTTACTACATTTTTAAAATTTTACTTGTCTCTAAGGCTGTAGATACTCAGTTTTCCATTTGTCACATGTGGGGTTTGAGATGTTATATTTGTCAAGCTCAAAAATATGAAGATAGGTTCTGGAAAATACAGTGGCCATTTTATTGCTTTGAGGGTCCCATTGGAGGGCAGAAATCCCTTAACAACAGAGCTTTAAGAAACGGATCATAGAGGTTTGGAACTTGAGTGAGTTTATTACAGTCTACTTTGCCAGTTTCTTGAGCTTTAAGTAATGAAAATGTGTAATAATAGAACTATGCACAAAAGATTTGAATAGTTCGAAATAAAAAGCCCAGTAATGCTGCAGCTTGTGTTTTACAATTCGTTTTTTAACCATAGAACTGGTTGCATAGCTGAATAGTATGATGTGGTGCATGAGAGAGGTGATTATTTCTAACTGGTGTCTTTTCATAAAAACTTGAAATGTGTTACTGAAACTTCAACATGCCTGTCCCTAGAATACTGAGTTTTGGGTTATTTTCTAATATAACAGGGAAGATGCAAGAGTAAATAGCATCTTGTTCATGTAAACTTTAAATTGCTGATGACTGTTTATTCTTAGGCTTTTTCATGTAGTGTTTTTGTTCTAGTGTTTCTTTTTTTCTTTCAGGGGGAGCATATTACTTAATTTCCAGAAGTCTGGGGCCAGAGTTTGGTGGTGCCATAGGTCTGATTTTTGCATTTGCCAATGCTGTTGCAGTAGCAATGTATGTTGTTGGCTTTGCAGAGACAGTTGTGGAGCTACTTAAGGTATATGGATGATAGTGATTATATTGATTACACTGTCCTTTATGCAAGTTTGAGCTATCATAGAATAGTTTGGGTTGGAAGGCACCTTTAAAGGTCATCTAGTCCAACCCCCCCTGCAATGAGCAGGGACATTTTCAGCTAGATCAGGTTGCTCAGAGCCCCGTCCTACCTGACCTTTAATGTTTCTAGGGATGGGGCACCTACCACTTCTCTGGGCAACCTGTTCCAATGTTTCACCACCCTGTGTCCTATCGCTACAAGCCCTTTTAAAAAGTCTGTCCCCATCTTTCTTATAAGCCTCTTCTAAGTACTGAAAGGCCACAATAAGGTCTCCTAGAGCCTTCTATTCTACCAGCTGAACAACCCCAACTCTCTCAGCCTTTCCTCACAGGAGAGTGCTCCATCTGTTTGATCATGGCCCACCTCTGGACTTATTCCAACAGGTCCATGTCCTTCTTGTACTGGGGGCCCCAGAGCTGGACAAAATACTCCAGGTGGGGTCTCGCGAGAGCAGAGTGGAGAGGCAGGATCACCTCCCTTGAGCTGCTGGTCACGCTTCTTCTGATGCAGCCCAGTATATGGTTGGCCTTCTGGGCTGTGAGCACGCGTTGTTGGCTTATGTCCAACTTTTCACCTACCAGTACCCCCAAGTCCTTTTCATTACAGCTTCTCTCAGTCCCTGCATCCCTCAGCCTGTATCAATATCAGGGGTTGCTCTGACCAGTTCAAAGACATGGAATGGGGTACAAGGTTACTACTGATATATCAGTAAAATACCATTGTAATCCAGTAGCTTTTTGGTGAAAAACAAATTGGCATTGGTGTTAAATTGAAACTTTCCACACTGTTTATCTCCCTGAAAAAATAAAATGTTTAATTTGTGGTAAAATCCAAGCTGGCTGTTGAGAACTTGAGTGGCAGTACAGATACATGATGCAGAATCATAAGTTGTTAATGTTGAGATTCTTATTAATGAACTATGTCTTGTAAGTGGTAGTTGTTTATGTTAAGCTAATTTTCAAAGGAGTTCTGCTTATTAAAAACAATTCCTTATGTTAAACACAACAAAGTATTGTTTGTCTTAAATGTATTTGATGAAATGTAATACTGAGAACTGAACCATACTTTTTGTAGATGGATAGAAGTTTGGCATATATTAAAAGAACTAAGAGTAATAGCGAACAAGTAAAATACATGTATAGGTGCAAGATGGTAGCAGTTGCCTTGCTGATTAATTTAATTCTCTGGCAGTTGAAGACAGGCTGTTCCCTCTGGGGATGGGCTATGAATACAAGTGGTCATCTTCATTTACAAGAGTCAGTGGTTTAAAACAAGGCAAAACACGAATTATTTGTGTCCATACAGGGAGTTTAATTTGAGTAAATTTGTGGTCTAGAGGTTAACTCTATTAATAAATTATGGTCCATAAAATGCTGTTCTGCAGCAGGGAAGGTAAGTACTTGATAAAGTATATGACTGTGTATTTTTTGTTTGTTTGTTTTCTTAGGAAAATGGAATGTTGATGATTGATGAAATCAATGATATCAGAATCATAGGAGCTATCACAGTAGTTATATTGCTGGGTATTTCTGTTGCTGGAATGGAATGGGAAGCAAAAGTAAGGAACTATCACATTTTCTTTTGTTTTCTGCTTTGTAGCTGTGATTCCATTTTCTACCTTGGCTGTTTGATTTGTTTTTCATACATTTAGTGCACTCAGTATTGCTTGCATGGTATGTTAGAAGTCAGTGAGCAGTTTTATGTAATAACTCTCTGCCTAGCACTAGCATGTGCAGGTCTGGACAGCATTTCAGACTGCTTTGCTCCACTGGAAGCTTAAGCATCTATCAGTACCTGAAAACTAGCATAATATACTCTTAATGACACTGTCTAGTAGGTTAACAGTATTACCCTCTTCTGGGCAACTATAACACAACCAGAAAATGTAAGGGCATTAGCATGAGAATTTTCCCTCAGTGCGAACTTCAGATGAGCTCTGTGGATGGAAAATACAGGGCTGGAGCTAAAGCCAGTCTGAAGTTTTGTAGTTTCTGCTAGTTCAGGTCTGGTATTCTTACCGTTCCTTCTGCTCTCTTCTGGTTTTATTTTCACTTGGAAACAGCCAGACAGTGTGATGCAGTCATTTGGCCCAGCATTATGGAAGGTTGTGAACACTGGTGGTGATGAAAGTGTAGGAGTGGGAACCTGCCTTCCTCATCTTGTTGTTTCTGCACGGTCTTAGGCCAACTCTGATGGTGAAAACAAACATGTACAGATGCTAGGATATCTTAATATAGAGGTTGCCCTATTAGTTTTCTGCTCTGCATCATTAGGCAGTATAGCTTGCTCACTGTTCTGTGTACCTGGTAGGCTTTTTCTGAATGTTTGTCCATAGCGGGCTCAGAAATAATTAAGAGCAGCCTTACTTGGTCTCCCTTCCCATTTGATATTTGGTTCACAATAGTGTCTATTTTCTTCAGCGAGAGGCAACTTAGGAGTTTTTTTACTTGTTACAATTTTCATGCTCCTGCATGAAAATGATGGTAATATTCCTAATCAAAATCAGAGAGGTTTTTTTTTTCATTGTTGCTTCCAGCTGTAAAAATAGGAATCTTGGAAAAAAGGAAGTGAAGATCAAGTGCATTACTTTGGTCTGCCACAGGGAGAAAAGAATCTACAGAAATTAACTTCAGCATGTACTTTTAAATTAAACAGCACACTTCTGTAAAAATTATTTACCTTTCTTAGGCAAACAATTAGTGTCTGTAACTTCAATTTGGTACCTTTATGCACTTGACTTTGAACAATACTGTCCTCCTTCATCTCAACCATGTAGTTTTTTCCTTTGAATTAATTAGTTGTTATTAATCCTCTAGCCACTGTCACTTAAAGTCACAAGAAGTATCTTGCTTTTGCTCTGTAGCATGAGCAATGCTATAACAATAGCTGGCATAGAAATAACCCTGTTGTTCAATGTTTCAGTATGAAACTTGAACTGCAGTGTCATCCTTACTAGGAAATAGGCAGCTTTCAAAAATCCTGTGCTTAATGCAAAAATCAAGGCTTGTTGGCTTGGTTTCTGCATCATGAAAGAAGGCAGGTAGGAGCAATGGTAAGCAACTGAACCTGTCAAACAAGCATGTCGTGTGCGTTAACATACAACTTAGCATAGCAAAACACTAATACTTCCTTCTTGATGCAAGTATCTATGGTGTTCTCCTATGCCTTCCTCATGGCTTAGAGAATGCCTTGGAAAATGGGACAAAGGGAATCTATAATAATGCCTTTGAAATAGATTTAAAAGCTAAGACACACTGGAATTCCAGGGAAGTGTGCTTAAAAAATGATTTTTCAGAGTTTGTCATCTCTTACCACTCAGTTCCTTGTGTTGAAGTCTTAGAAGCCTCTTTGTCTGAGACTGTTGAATGTAAGGAAGATACTCATGCTCTTAGCTTCAAGGAGAAGCCTAGGTTTGTTACTGGATAAATCCACTTTTGTTGAGTTCTCTGGGCTTATTGAAGAACTTCTATCAGCACCCAACTGCATCCTTACACCTCTGACTTATTCTCTAGGCTTGGCAAAGGAGAGATATAAATATAATCCATGAATTGGTTCCTTCAGGTTGTCTTCTAACTCTGCTTTTGACTGTCATGCTCTGTTTATCCCCATACTACCCTCTTTTCTTGTGAGGCTGTGTGAACTGAAAACTTTGTTTTATAACAGTCAGCAATGCCACAGTGCTATTGCATATTAAGTTCTGATCCTAGGCCTGAAAAAGAAGTGAAGCTATGAATAGCTTCCCCTGAGCCACTGGTGTATGCCTTTGTAGCAATCAAATAACGCCAAAGATAACAGGGCAGCATGGTTGCTTATTTAAATGTAAAACTTGAACCATCTGCCCAATGCCTAAATTCAGCTTTACTCACACTTTTGAGATGTTGGATGGTTTGAAGTACTTCTTGTTCCAGTTTTAGAGTTTACAGTGGTTTTATTGAACAGTGCCTAAAAATCTAGGTTATAATGAGGTAATCTCAAGAAAACTAGAAATTAACAAGGAATTGTGGTAGTCTGCAGTTTAATTTCATAAGTAAGGGTTAAGAACATGAAAATGAAACAAAGTAATGTAGTCCATTGCATAAAATAGCGAACAAAACTGGTTTGGTTCCTAATGTAATAAAATTCTTCATAAAATAAATGTTGCATACTAAAATACAAGGCAAAGTATTATGATCATCGTTAATAAGGCAATGCTCAGCATTTGTGTATGTTTAACTCTTGTGAGTTTCTTCAGTCTGCTCAAATCCATTCCTCTGGAAGGCTTATAGAGAAAATAGTTCTTTGAAGTATTTTGTCTTTAGAAGTGTAACTTTGAGGGGTACAGTAATAACAAAATCCTTTTTGAATGGATGTTAAACTTACAAATTATTCATATTTCTGTATTAACAATTCTGGTACGTGTTCACTCCAGCTGGCCTTATTTATTTGTGGAAAACAAACTGAGAAGACTAAGCTGAATTTGGAAACAAGTAAATATTTACATTTTAGAACACAACATTGAAGGTTGAAACTGAAAAAGAGCAAGTTCTTCCGTCTGACTGCAATCCTTATGTTTCAGGCACAGATAGTCTTACTGGTGATCCTCATACTTGCTATTGGAGACTTTGTCCTAGGAACATTTATTCCTTTGGACAGCAAGAAGCCTAAAGGTTTCTTTGGTTATAAAGGTATGTTGGAACAGTTAGTATCGTAAACAAGATCTTTGCAAAGAGGAGACATGCTGTAGTAATTAAGTTTAAACGTCTAAAATAGTTTATAGTCCTATTTAACTACAGATATTTTTTTTTTCCTGATTCTTTCGAACTTCAGCAGTTTTGTGCCTTAAAGCTATTTGGCTAAAACTTGGTGCTGCTTGCTTAATATCAACTATGTTAAACTTGCTGGATGATACTGTTAGGTACTTTTTCTGGTTTTAAGGGCTGTTTAAGTCTACTGCTTGACTTCTATTGTGAGTTGAAGTGATTAATTAGAAATTAAATGTTCTATGCTTAATTTTAAGATCATACAGCTGTGACTTTCAGCTTTTTCATGGAGCTGATAATGACTGGAATGTGCTAATACTGTAGCTTCTGTATGAATATTGATAGACATAAATCTTTTTCTACAGCTGAAATATTTATGGAGAATTTTGGACCAGATTTCCGACACAAGGAAACTTTCTTTTCTGTATTTGCTATTTTCTTCCCTGCTGCAACTGGCATACTTGCTGGTGCAAATATCTCAGGAGATCTTGCGGTGAGTAATGGAATTAGCAAATGCTGTTCACAAATACTGAGTGTACATTTATCTCTGTCATCACTGTCCGCTGACATTTTTCTTTCAGGATCCTCAGTCAGCCATACCTAAAGGAACGCTGTTGGCCATCTTAATTACTACATTGGTTTACGTAGGAATCGCAGTATCTGTAGGTAAATAGAGAGTGTTTTTATCCTTTCACATTCATTCTGAAGGTGTGTTTTGCTATGGTTTATGTAATTCATTATGTAAAGTCATTATGTAATTGAATGTTATGCATGGGAAAGTAATAGCCGGAGGTTTCTACTTTTTATTATTAGAGGTTCAATTTTCAGCTTGTTTTATAATTTCTTAAAACGAGTTTTATTTTTCTGAGGCTAGTGATTGCTTCAGACTAAGGATGAGAAAAGACTTCGTATGAATGTTTCCTCATTTGTTGCAGCTCTTTATGTTAAAAGAGTCACAATTTAGCAGTGGTATAATCTCTGGATTAGAGAAGTGTGTTTCCAGAAAATACTCACTGAACAAACACCTGTATTGGTTTGAAAATTATGGTAGTCAGCTACTTATCCGAAGGAAGTTGTGGGATGATCAAACAGGTACCTCTTTGGTGAGGATGCATGAGTAGTAATTCCCCAGTAGAGGGAGCAGAGTGAGTAGTACCTTCATCTGGTGCCAGCCCACTTTCAGAAGTGTTGTTATGTTCAGAAATGTTGTCTGTAGTTTTATTTTCATATGGGAAGACAAGAAGCAGTCATAGGCTGATATGAGTCTTGTATAATATCTCTTCCCAGACCCCCACGCTGCAGTGGTTTAAAATTCTCTGTAAAAGTTGCCTTGAGGTTTGATGCTCTGTACACCAGTTTTGCTCTAGAGCACCAATGGTCAACCAGGTTTTACCTACTCCTGAAATAATTCTATTCTAGTAACCTTAAAAGCATAGATGTGAATTGTATGTTGTGTATTTCTTGCCTATGATTGGAAATGTTCTTACTCGTGTCACATAAATTAGCTTCTGGCAGCAGTAATCAGTTTTCTTGCATGAAGGACCTTGCCTTATCTTACCTGTGCTGCCTTTTGAATGAAATTCTCACATGTAAGAGTACGATTGATCTTACCACTAACAATACTTCCTTTCCAAAGATACCAATCTTGCTATTCTGCCTCTGTTGGCTAATGTAGTAATTATGCTGCATAAAGCACAATCACTACAGAGCAACTATTTGGCAGAGCTACAGTACTACATAATTATTTCCCAATTAGACTTCTGCTACCAAATTTGAATACTTCAGAACTTAAACCCACATGAGAGCAAAATTCTCATTAATATACATTTATTAGTGCAATACTTTGATGACCTTTCAAACATGAAAAACATGATTTTTCATATTGCAAAAGGAACAGTTTGCAAAACCAACTGAACAAGAAATTGTTTGCATCAGAAATGTCCTGCCTTAGTTACCTCCTATAACCTACACTTCGAATTCTGCTAGTTAGAAAAGGCCAGTGCTATTGCAGAAATCGGACATTATGACGTAAGTGAAATTCAGCTTTTTTTTAGGCATTGGATCGAGTATCAGACAAATACTTTTATTCCTTTCCCCACACACTATTTTCCATTGTAAGTTTCCAGAGTAGGGGTAAGCAAGTCATTAAAACTTGAAGGGGCTGGTAAATGTCACTGAGTGGTCATTTCTGAAGGAGAAGATGACGTTCTGGACTTAGCTCAGTATTTGCACGCTCTTTGGTAAGTAAGAAGGTTAAGAAGCTGAGCAGAGAAGGCTTAGGAGAGGAAAATTGCTAGTCCTACTTCTAGAGCTAGGCAGCCTGTTTCAAAAAGATAACAGCTGTGAGGAGAAAGTGTGCAGTTTCATATTTTGGCAAGGGACTAATGCAGATGTGCAGGTGGGAGGATGAAGATTGCACAAGCAACTTTTATATCAAAATTCTTGAAAGACATATTCTGAAGAACAGCATTTATTGCTTTAAAAACAAGGGAAGCTCTAATAATAAAGCCCCAAAATTCTTAGTAAGGTTAAGACGTGACTTCTGTGCACAAGGGAGTATAATTAATGAGAGCCTTAACTGTACTCACAGCACCGGAGAAGTTAAGCACTCTCAAACACAGTCTGAAGGACTCACTGTAGTATCTCTGGAATTCTTGTTGGTTGCATGTAGTTAGGAGATAACTTGATATAGATGGTCAGACTTTTCTCAGGCTTACAGCATGGTAAAACTTAATTTAGCTTTGGCAGGAATGTGCTTATAAATGCCTGTGAAAAGGTGAAATCCTGTTACTACAGCGAAGAAGACCTAGAGGTTCTTAGGGAAAATGCTGCCAGAATCTTATAAATAAACTTTTCTGAATGAAGGTTAAATAAAATGTCTGGACTCCTGCTTAGATATAAGTGTCTTCTGCTGAGAATGGAGCCTGTCCAGTTGGCTTTTGTTCTGCATTCTCTCATAGTAAGGATCACATTAAGTATAGTGCCATTGTCTCTTTCTGTTGTAAATTGACTCTGTGTGTGAAAGACCTGCCAGCCAGTTGGATCTGAACTATGAAGAAGGGAATGAGAAAGAGGAGGGCTGTGATAGTGCACTGTAGCTATTTAATGGGTTGCTCAACTTAGTGGGTCTGCCACTGCAATCTATTACCAACAAAACGTTATCTACAAATAGTTGCAGTAGTAAGTGTATTGTCACATCCATTATATACTGCTTGAATGGCTGGGGCAAATACTTGAGTAGTGGAAGAGAAGAAACCTTTTCTCATACAGAGCTTTTAATCCCATTTGAAACACAACAACAACAACAACAACAACAACAACAACAAAAAACCCCAGCACCTCCATATACCCACAAGAAAAGCATAAGACAGGTGATCAATATAGGAAACTCTTCCTTATTAAGCCCAATTGGTTAAATTTTGGTAACAGAAAAATAAATCTGAATAGTGGAAGGATTAAGTAATGTCCACCTACCTGGTGGTGGTGGACAGGTGTTACTGTGGACTGTTAATCAAGTTCTGATGGCTCGAAGCAATCGAAATATCATATAGGTATTTATGAATTCATTTTCCCAATGAAAAGAGACAGATTATGTAGATAACATTGTTATTGGAGAAACTTGAGCTTACATCACATCTGTGCCCTCCTTATTTTGCAAGTAAGTAATTTAGGTCCTCAATAGTCACGTGGTTCTGTTCCCAGGACCTTTTTGTCCTTCAAGTTACTAAAAGACCAAATTAAGGGAATTCTCTTGGCTCCTGCTCTGTAGACTTCCTTCTTCCCTTCCCCACTCCTTATTCCTGTTCCTGGAAATATTTTCTGATGTCCAAACAATTTGACTACCTTAACTATTAAGCCATAGGATGTCAAATAAGACTTAGTCTGTTGTAATTTATTTCTTCCTTTGAGACAAAACCCCTTTTAGTACTTTCTAGTTTTTCTTAGTACTTAAGGGCTTAAGTGCTCTGTCTTCAGCATGTTCTTGACCAGTGAAATTACAAATAATCATAGATGAATTGAAGACAGCAGTTTAAGTGATAAATTTAATTATAAAAAATGTGGTAGGAATGGGACTGTGTGGCTTTGTTTTTCACCAATAAACCAATTTAAACTACCACAGTCCCACAAGAAGTGGCTTATTTAAGCGTTGGAAAACTGCTTGCAACAGGCTTTCATGACAAACTACGTAATTTTTTTGAATGTCTGAGCCATGTTGACTGGAAAAGAAACAACTGCAGCGCTATGCACGCCTGTCTGTATACATCTGTACACACACTACAAAAATGCATTCTTCTAGGAAAATTGACAAAAAGAGAAACTATAAAATCAAGTGATAGTGCATAATACTAACTTAATTAAAGAGACACGTGGAAACTCATGATTCAGAGAAATAATATCTTGACCTAAAATCGTGCTATTAAACTTAGACGAGTCTATTGACATTGTTTTCCTCTGTGCGAAAACTTTCCTTTTTGTTACTAGACTCATATCTAATCAAAAACTGATCGTCTCAGGCAAGAGATCAGTTAGTTTGCTTGTTTGTATTTGTTCTTCATAGTAAATATGTGCTTAGTACTGAAATGTATTAAAAATGTAAATGCTAATTTTTACTGGTGCTCTGTGAGAATATGCTTACATAAAAAGAGAATTGAGCTTGACACATGTCCTTAAGTTCATGTTCAGTCTGTTAATGCTTTTTTCTGTGATTGTGTCCACTCTAGGTTCCTGTGTTGTTCGAGATGCCACAGGGAACATTAATAACACCATTGTCACTGAGCTGACAAATTGCACTACTGCAGCTTGCAAATTAAACTATGATTTCTCATCCTGTCAGACAGGGTGTCAGTATGGGCTGATGAACAGTTTCCAGGTATAAAACTTTCTCCTTAATCTGTTTATGGGCTTTTGTGTTTGTTCTTTTTTTGAATTGCGTATTAAGAAAAATTGTAGGCTAAAAATGCCGATCTCCATAAATACAAGGTTTATCTGGAACAGTTAAGTTGATGCTCTAGCTGTTATTTAAGAGAACAACATGTCTATGTTAAAAACTTTGGATTGTTTATACACAGGTGTTGTAAATATTTACTGTTCTTTTGAGTAAACTTCTTAGGTTAGGTGGTGGGACTGCAACTTTCTCTCTTTAGATATTTGAATGTCATCACTCAGTGAAGTGGACAGAAGTACTCTGTTCAATAGTAATGCATAGTAATCATAGATAGTCTCTGTTCTTTAATTTTTTTAGTTTCTTAGAAAGTTTGCTGACTCTTTAAGAATGTTTTACATGTTTGTCACAGTATCCTCTTTCATGGTAAATGGTGTGAATTTTCACAAAACCTGATGATACTGTATTTAAAAATCTTCCAGAAGTCATGGGGTAATTGGTAGTCTTCAACTTAATACTTCACAGGTAATTCAGGTGTCAATGAACTATTGGTAAGCATTTGAAAGAAACCAATGAAAACATATTTACTGTTGATTGACTTAAACTTGCTTTGTGGTAGTCCATCTTTGCCCTAAATTTTTCTGTTAGGCATGCGAAAAGTTGGCTAGAGATTAAGCTGAAATCTGCTAATGAAAAAGGTGTCTGGCTTACGGATTTTGATCAGAAGTACGTGGGGTACATGTACTTACATGTACTGCTTGCGTGTTAGGCTGACAGCCTTACCTGCAAAGCTAGGTAGAAAACCTATTTTGTACATGCTGAGATAATGTTGCAATGCAGACCATTCTATTAGAGTAAAATAGTTTTTTATAGTGGAATAACTCAAGTATCTCTGTGGTGTTACTTTGTGGTGGTGTGGTTTAGAAAAAGTCTGTATTTAGAAACACTTCAGAATGGCTCTTGTGGGAATGATTATTCTGTAAAATCTGGTGATTTTCCTCATTTGTTTAAGCTTGAAAGAACCCAGTGGATTGTGAAATGTAGAGCTGAGGATAGCGTAGAACCGGTTTCCTCTAATTGTGTCTCTAAGTCATAACTTTGGTAAGGTTGCTTACCATCAATGTTGGCTGTACTTCTAGTAAGTTGGTCATTAAAGTTCTAGTTTCTTACCATTTGGTCTAAAGAGTATTTCTGTCTCCCAAATTATTCCTGCTTCTCTCTGTGGAAAAACTAGAGGGTTCTGAGTAGGAAAAGTCGCTCTCAAGCCCAGGAGCTGCACAGAGAATACAATGCCCCTATGCCCCTGTTTTTGTTGGAGTTTTGAAAACTTTGTCTTGGAGGCAGCACAGCATCTCTGGGCGGACTGCTGCAGTGCCTAGCTACCTTCTCTGTGGAATTTTGTTTTTCTCATACCTAGTTGGACTTCCCGTTGCTGTTTGTTTTTTCTCTCATCCTCACAGCTTTTGCTATGCATCTCTGAGAAGAGTCTGATTCTGTCTTCTCAGATGTCAGAAGGAAGTAGTTTACATGAGAGGCTGTCTACCTATAGATAAACTGTCATCCATTTTCTAACTGAGCTGCCCTCAATTTAGTCACTCTGAATGGTAGCTGTAAAGAGATTTTTTTTTTTATATGCAAGTCACAGTGTGTGTCTAGGGAGGGGGCTCCAAGCTTGTGTACTTCTGGAGCTCTTAATACAAATGTAACTTCTTTTCTGTAGATTAAGTAACTGAGAACAAATACTTCACGAACATAAATCCCTGAAGTGAGGAAGGAGTGTTGTATTTGTATTACAGCTTGTAAGCATGCAAGTTCTGAGGTTGGAAGTGCCAGTTTAGTCGTGTGCACAGCCTGATGACTTTATCACTTTGGTACGCTTTGTGCTGCATTCAGTTCTTCTGGCAGAGAATTGATTTGAAGTTAGTGCTTAGGCAGCTCTGGTTTTGAATGTGTTTGGGCAGCAAATAGATGACTTGTAGTATGACTTACCTGTGGAAAGCTTAGATGATGCTAAGAAACAAATAAGAACAGTTGGTGAGACAGGCTTAGTCTGGCTCACATAGAAAAGACCATCTTTAGTTTCTGTCATAGTCAATGCAGATGAATTGTAGGGCCTCACAAGCTTCAGACATTCACTGCTCAGGGTCAGTGACATTTCTGTGCCCAGGCTGTCACTTGCTAGAAGAGTAACTTCAGAAACTTGTTTTGGGCTCTGTAGCCTCAGTCTGGAACTTTCCTAGAATAAGTTACAGCTTTGGGTAATTTAAATGCAGAATTTGGTAAACTTTGGGTAAAAGTTGAAAGTAGCATGAAACTCCATTCCAAAACCAGTGTAAAATTTCTGCTAAAACATTCCTCCTACAAAGGCAGGCAGCTGTAAAACATTTGAAAAAAGTTAGAAGACACTGCTTTGTCCATATTCATTATAAAAATCTGACTTTAAAGAGGGTGCTGCTTGTTTTCATGGGGCATCTTTTTCTGTTCCACAATGGCTGGACCAAAGAACTGAAACTGTAGTTGAAATGCAGTATTTCATTATCCCAAATGTTTGAAATCTAAGAAATGGCCTAAACACTAAATGTTAAGCAAACATGATGAATCCCTAATCAGCAGTAACCATATATATATATGTGTATATATATATATATCTCACCATACCAGTGGTAGCAGGGCAGTTCTTACTAGATATCTGTCCTTCCAATTCTGTTTGCTCTTTCAAGGATGAAAATAACTGCAAATGGGGGCTACTTGGTTTTGTAGTCATGAGATTTGTATTATGGTATGTATGTTGTGGGGGACAGAGGAGTGTTTTGCACCATGGCATACTGGTTCTGCTGGAACGGGTTCCCCTTTTGTTCCCTTAGCTTAGAATAAGCTTCTTAATGTCTCTTACATTAGCAAAGTAAGTCGCAACTTACTAGCTTTTAAAATGGACAAACGTTATCTGCATAAATCTTACCCAGATTTCTCTCAAATTTATAAAACAGATGTAATATTCAAAAATAGGTAATGTAAATAAATGGAGGCAGTGAACAGACCCTAGGAAGAGAATGTAAAATCTGACTAGATTGTAAGAACTAAATTGCAAGAAGTTGATGCAACTGTAGTAAAGTTGAAGGCCTCAAAATAACAATGTGTTAAATTGGATGGGAAGAAAAGTGATGGAGACTTGTGAACAAATTCTGTCCATAAGAAATTCTTCCAGGGAAGATTGATCAAGCCATCCTTTCAGGGAAGAAAATTTTCATCCTGTTTCTACAAAGGTTATTCTATGCTTGTTTATTAGGTTGCTATAACAAAAGGTGTTTTCTGAAATATTTGTCAGTAAAGCATTTACACCCTTAACTTCTCTTCCAAAAATACAGTGTACAGTTATTAAAAACTTGTGTTTATAACTGCAACTTTTTCTGTTGATTATAAAACTAATTTAAACCTGGGCATAGGAGAAAGAGCTTAATGTATGTGTCATAAGTTTTATTCATCTATGAATAAAGGCCTGTATTACCTTCTTTGTTGTCAACTACAAATATGCTTCAGGAAATTCTGTCCTTCATTCGTTACACTACTATGATGGCTACTTCGCTCTCATCTTATGTGCAATTATTTAATTTCACTTTTAGGCAAGGCATGCCTTGAACTGACCAGTGAAACCTGATGTAGGCTAGAGATTCAGTTGACTAAGACCCAGCAGTCTTTATCAGTCTGATCGGGAGAAAGAAGGTAGATTTTTATTGTTAGTTTAACCCTAGGAATATGAATAAAACTTCATCAGTCACCTGTATATTGTTTCTGAGAGCATGTCCTACCTAGTAAGATTGCTTTAGACAACTAGATTTTACAACTTCAAGTGACAGTAACTTAAAAACTGGACACTTCTGCATGATCTTTCTTGCCTTCCTTCAGTCCCTTTTCTGGTACTCTAGGTGAGGTTGCTGGGATGAATGAGGGAAGTAATCGGTGCAAATGATGGAGAACTTCATTCTGACATACTATGTTTGAGAGGCACTGTGCTGGATTTGGTCCATTGACTAAAAACATAAGCTTTTTCAGGATGGTATCAAATTCTTAAACACTGGCTATCTTCAAGCAGCTTAGGCTTTTGCTTCATAAAGAATTCACTTGACACATGCAAAGCTGGATGCAGCTATCGTACGGAAGTAATCAGTAGTATGGTAGAAATGGGTGTTTAGGCTATGTGGCAATTAGACAGAAACTACTTTTGTTCTAATTAGGGATTTTTTTTTAGTGTCTTAATGTGTTGTTCTTACTGAGCATTTATAGTTGCTTACTGTGCTTACTGAGCATTTATAACTTTGTTAGTTATCTAGTCTACCAAAAATTGCATGTTACAGAGATGTCCTAGGATGCAATCTTGGGGAGATAGAAAGTAAGTCTGTCCTGTTGTTGTGTTTTTGAATGGCAGATAAGCCTAGAGTGATGGAGATGTTGAGAAAGACAATCAGCTTTCCCAGGACATTACCTAATTTTGGTTGTTTTGTCTCTTGGGCTGTCTGAGACTGTCAGTGGCAGGCTAGTCAAAATATGTAACAAATTCCAATGTGCTTTTCTTCCGTGACTTATTTTTAATGCTCTTATAAGCCTATGGAGACTTTTGGCATTTATTGTTTTCACCTCAGAATTACATGGTTGGACAATGTATTCTGTGAAAAGCCCACCTTCTATTGTTCTGAAATTAGGATCCACTTACATCCCGTCATTTGTCCCTAGTGCATTCGTTGATACGAATGCATGATATTCAAACAGCTTTTAAGTGGAGGACACATAGTGTTTTATTTTTCTGTTTGTGTAGTTATTGTTGCCATCCATCAGTATAGTATACTTTTTCATACTCTTTTAAAAAAACAATTATTTTGCTTTCAGGTGATGAGCATGGTATCAGGATTTGCACCACTGATTTCCGCGGGTATTTTTTCAGCCACTTTATCTTCTGCATTAGCATCTCTCGTGAGTGCACCCAAGATCTTCCAGGTAAGCATGGAAGCAAAACCATAATCTTTAAAAGAATAATTTCAATTAACTTTTGAATCAGAATTTTTGGAAGGGGACTCTGCCATACTGCAATCATGATTCATACCAGCTGACATCAGTAGATTGATCTAATGTTTACCTTTTGCTTAGGATGGGAAAAGAATGTTTTGCTGTTACTAAATGTATCTAGACTGTAATTTGTTTCAGATCTCATGTGTTTCTGGTTAGAGATTAGTTGTGTTATAACTAACATTACAGGAATCTACAAACTCCTTTAGAAGTTTTTTGTTATAAGTAACAGTGGAGCACGTACAAAAATAACAGATTATTTTGTTTCTCAAAGTAATCACAGAAGGAAACAGCATGAAGTGGAACCTGGAGCTGTGGAATCTTAATCCTCAGAGAATACATTATCAAAAAAATTGTGTACTAGTTCTCATGCAAATCATTTACATTGATTTTGTTGGTGTACCTGAATGTATTTTGCTTTACCTTCTTTTCAACCATTTCAACTCATTCTTTGTCTTACGAGTTCTCTTCAGTTGGGTAAAACTTAGTGTCCTTTAATTACCTTCTTTCCCAAAAGTTCAGTAGGGAGTCAGATGTAGAGGGGATTTTGTTGCAGAATAGAAGCACAAGTATTAGTGCAGAGAACTAGTGTATACATTGGGCAATCTTCCCACTTTCTGAAAAAGCATTGTCTCTGAAGAAAGACTCCTTGTGATTGTAAGACACCGTTAAAGTAAAGTAGTCAATTACTTACAGAGAGCAAAGCTTGTTCTTACAGACATTACTGAAGGATAGAATATTGGAAATGTAAAATGTCAAGGTGTAAAGACAATTAAAAATGGAATTACTACATAATGATTATGAACCTCCTTCTTTCATGAAGATAATATGCAGAGGAAGACAGCATTAGTAAGCATTAGTAAGGATACATTTTGAACAAAATGCATGCTGACTCTTGAATTTTATTTTTTCTTAGGCTTTGTGCAAGGACAACATTTATCCAGGATTTCAGATGTTTGCTAAAGGCTATGGGAAAAACAATGAACCACTGAGAGGATATCTTCTAACATTTTTAATTGCTCTTGGCTTCATACTAATTGGTTAGTTTGAAATTATAATAAATCTCAATATCCTTTTGTCCTTTACAAAGCATTCTATTCCATATCAGGACTTGATGACAGTGTCCTAGAGGACTAATGCACAGTTTAATTCTAAGCTAGCACTCTAAATCTGTTTATTTTGAGGGTTACTTTCTCCCATCTTCTCAATATAATTCTGTCTAGAACTGCAATAAATTTGAATTGAACAGTAGCAATACTGCACTTCTCTTAATAACCACAGGTATCTGTCTTAAGATACTATGAATCAATAAAAATACCTCTTTTCCTTGAGGTAGAGATGTTATATCTTGTAAATATGAAAGTTTATTTCAGCATTTTAATAATTACAAACAGCTTCAGTAAATGGCAAACTTGTGTGAGCAATACTTTTTAAAGTGTGTTTTTCTGTTAAGTTACAAACAGTAGAGATGAGTGCTGATGCTGCTGTTGCTAAAGATAAAGATAGTCTAGGTAGAATTACATGTATCTATGTAGATGGTAGACTAATTGTGCTGTGTCCATCCATGAGTATTGTACCAGTGCTTTTAAACTTCTTTTCCCAGTTTGCTCTTTCATCCTTACCCCAAGTCTGCTTAAGGCAAAGGTATACCCATGACGTCCCTACTGCAGCATGCTGACTGGAAGCTTGATTACAACAAGTAGAAACTTGCAGACTAAGATGGCACATTCTGCTTTTTGATCACTTTTTTTTGATGGTGAGAGTACACATAAATGTTTTGTACCATGCTGCCTGAAGGAAAGGAGAGCATCAGTTTCTTCCATCTCTTTTACTAAAGAGAGTGTGCTCATCACTGTTGTGATGCTGTTGGTCTCTAATAATGCACGATAGTAGTACCATCAATGCAGCTTTTCATTTAAAATGCAGGCAGATGAACATGTTTGTCACATTGCTCACACTAACTTTAACTGCTGTTGCCATTTACCATACTTGATCGTCTCTTAATGTTCTTCGTTGTTTGAGAATTGAGCTGGAGATGTACTGCAGATATATTAATGTTCTGTCTACTGTTTCTGACATTCTTCAGAATCCAGTGTATTGGTGCACTGTTTGATCAAGCCATGGTGAGAAAGAAATTTTGTCAATGAATTATTTTCAGAAAGTATGTAGTGCTTCAAAAGCAGCAGTCCTGGAACGCTTGGTAGTGTGGAAAAATGTTTATATTTTTTAAACTGAAAGTTGCACTTCCTGACTGTTAGAAGATAACTTAGTAAATAAGAGACCATTAAGATACTAGCTCTGTCTGAACAGAAAAAACAAACTACTTCTCCTTAAAGTACATCAGAAAATAAGGTTGGTTGTAGCACATTTTAGTGTGAAATCTACAAAGCCACTGGATGATATCTTTAATAGCCTGCTTTGTTTTTTGTTTTACAGCTGAACTGAATGTCATTGCTCCAATTATCTCTAATTTCTTCTTGGCCTCATATGCCTTGATTAACTTCTCTGTATTCCATGCTTCTCTTGCAAAATCTCCAGGTAGGAACTACATTTTGGGGGTGACAGTTTAGCCTGCAGTTTCTTTATGCATGAATGCAATTTGAAAGCTATTAATCTAAGTGAATATTTAGTTTAGTTACTAAATACCTATTTGACTCTCATGGTGCATCTGAATTACAAGTGTAATAGGTGTGTAGTGGGTCCTCTGAAATTTTGAGGACTGAGTGATCTGGTAGAGCTTTGGAGCTACTAATGTTTGTTGTCTCTGCTGAGGGAACTGAAGGTAATTCAATGTTTATTCAGAAACTCTTGAAGAAAGTTTTCCTGCTAATTCAGTATCTTTGGATTTCTCTTGTTAATATGTTTCATCTTCCAGTACAGAAGAAACTGGAATTGCAGGTGGTATTGCCACATTTATAGCCTGTGGTGTGGTAGGCTGGTTAGATTATAGCAATAAGCCAAAACCCAGTACTTGCAGAACAACTGTATATCGTATCCAGTCCACTATGCATTTGTATTGACATAATGCCCTTAAAAGCTTCTTAAGTTGAACTGGTAGATACTATTACTTTGCCAGAGTATGTGCATAACTCTGTTTACACAACAGTTCTCTGCCTAATGCACTTGTTTATCTTGGATGTGTTAGTGGTGGTATTTGTTTTTCATATTACAGCTGGACCTGTTTTAGTATTTACCTGATTTGGGATAAACTTGTGACAAATAAAGATGTAGAACAGTGATAGTCCAGTATTTTGACATATTCAAGTTCTGCTTGGAGATATGTGTCCTTTTCATGTGGTAAAAACGTCTGGCTATAATAAAAATACACAACTAGATAATACACAACATAGTAAAAATAATAATACACAACATAGTAAAAATACACAACTAGACACAGTTAGTAGTATGTGAGAGAGCAAATCACAAGCTGATAATTCATGTTATACTAACTTTGAAAGCAGAAATCAATTGTTAGACAAGCTATTGCCAAAAGTTCCTGTAGCCTGATTCAGTAGACATACTGACTGGCACAAGCATCTTCAAAGCTTCCTTTTGAGATACGCTTTTACAAGGAAAAATTAGGAACATTTACATAACTATGTAAGAAAGATGCAAATTCATTTGAAAAGAGTTGGAAAATTGAAACCATAAATGTGCTGAAGTATTTTTGTATGTTACTGAAACTGTCACACGTTCACATGAAATGTGATGCAGAACACTAGGGAAGGAAAAGAGGAATAGCACCTTCCTTGTCTTGGACTAGTGATGAAATTAATTTCCCTCCCTCTTTTCTCTTCTACCCTCCAATTATATTTTGACTAGGTTGGCGCCCAGCTTTCAAATACTACAATATGTGGATTTCTCTTGTTGGAGCAATTCTGTGCTGCATTGTGATGTTTGTCATTAATTGGTGGGCAGCACTTCTAACATATGTCATAGTCCTTGGACTCTACATTTATGTTACTTACAAGAAACCAGGTATGTATAGTGGCTTCTTTGGCTTGTGGTGGGGGGAAGAGTAATGTAAGAAGAAGGGGGAAAAAGTGATGGGCTTTGGCAGGGGGAATATAACTTACTTCTATTTTACCACCTAGTTCAAACTTCTGTTTCAGGGTTTTTAGTTATAATGAAATCTAATTATGCCTGTATAGTCATTGCTGTTGTTTCCCCTCCTCCCAAAGTGTCAAGATGCATGGCTTGCGCTTAGATACAAACATTTGAATGAAAATTGAAGGAAAAGGTGCATATGGAAAGAGCTCTAGAAAAGCATGTTATGTTTTGATAAGAAGTGGAAGAGGATGCTGTCTTACCTTTCCAAATTGAAAAGGGATTCAAGTGGTGTTTGTTTTTTCAGTAAACCGTTCCTATAACTATGAACAACAATTTATACATGTTCTTCCTTCTAAGAGCACTGTATGATTGTAAGTGCAAGATGGAGCAGAACTCAATCAAAAAGCGTTCCTGAAGTTGAAAATAAGGAAAATCCTACATCTTAGTCTGTGAAGACTATGAAGTACTTGGATGATAAATTAATTGTAGCTTTCAAATAATGTGTATGTGAACAAATAGGATACTGGGATCTTTCCTTTCATTTCCTTATAAAAATAATAATCCAAAAGGAACTGCTTAATCTAGCATTTTTTTCACTGAAAGTATTTGACTCTGTTTAGGCAATGTTTTGAGATTACTTTGCTGTGATATAAAATAACTAAGCACAGAATTTTTTCCTGAAGGGTCATTTTTTTCACTCTGAAGTTGTTATAATCTTTGAAATGTTGAGCAAAAAAACTCCCTCAGTTCTTTCTTTTTACAATTGTAAAATATCAAACTCTATCTTGTTTGCTAAAACTTACACAGAAATGTTATCTTTAAATAGAATTGCCTAGTTAGCTGTAGAGTTTGTTGACTAGTATTATGAATAGTGTACCAAGACATAGCTTAAACCTCTGTTTTCAGTTGGTACTCGACATTCATTTTGCAATTACGTAGTTTTACAGTACAGCTTTAAATAAAATATTGGAACTTCAAATCTTCCAACAGATGTGAACTGGGGATCCTCAACGCAAGCTCTGACTTACTTGAATGCACTACAGCATTCTATTCGGCTCTCAGGAGTGGAAGATCATGTGAAAAACTTTAGGTAATGTTTAATATTAAAAAGATAGGAAATTACTTCTGTGTGTTCAGCAGGGTACTGTCACAATGTTTGCTATCATGGTTTCTATATAAATGCCTGTTCATCTCTTGTGGGTTGTAACAACTTTGAATTTCACCGCCGTGGACATCATCTGGACATAATTACATTAACATTTTATTTCTGATTAAGAGTGCACTTTAGAAGCAAGTCTATGGATGATGCCTGCTTATTGTTAGATGCCTTATGGTTTGCATCATGAACTGTGTATTTTGTTCCTCTTTGATGAAACTGAATTGGAAGATATGCTCCAAACTGCTAATGAGTGTTTAGTACACATACTTGGGGTAAAACTGATCTAACCTAAAACCCTCAAGATGTGTATACTGTGGATCTTGTCCTCAAGACGACCTATTTCACATTAGACATATACTCTCATTGCACTTCAGTAATGGCAAGCAGGCTACATGAGTGTTTTTCACAGAACTGGAGAACTGATTTGTTGTCTGCCAGCATGGCTAGCCAGGAAAGTTGTACTCAAGGAGACAGTTTTCTATCCTATAGTATTTATACCACTTTTCTGGAATAACTTATTGTAGAAGAAAGGTACTTTAAAAAAGTTTAACAAAAAGTATTGACTTAAACTGATTTCTCCAAATGAACAGAATAATAGGTAGAACATGACTTTTCCACATGGCCTTGTCCAATCCTCAACTCGGCTGGCTCGCCATAGATCCGACTGCAAATTTAGATCCAACTTTGATGTTACATCAGATTGCTCAGGGCCATATTGAGTCAAATTTTGAGTACTTCCAAGATGGAGGTTCTGTTGACTTACTGTTTTCAAATAAAGCAGTTACCTCCCACATGCTGTCTATGCCCAGCACAGGATTTATAGTGTTGACACTTAGTCTAGCAAATCTGTATCATCCCTTGCAAAGTGTATTACTCTGTTATGTTCAGAGTCCTAGCAAGAGAATCCAGCTACTAAAATCTTCTGTTGTATATGAAGGGAGACTGTTCATACTTACAGCAGAATTTAACGAATGACTTCAGGGGGAGATTCTTGATACAGCTGCCATTCTCTGAGCTGAAGTCCAGAATGCAGAACCTGGCAGCAACACGGTTTTTCAAAGAAAAGATCTATAGTATTTCCTGTCAGTTGGGAAAATACTCCAGTTCTGACCCCTGGCCTCTCTTAGAAGTGACTAAAGTTTCTTGAAGGTGCAGGATAAGTACTTACAATGTCTGTGTTGCATACATACAGACAGCTGAAATTAGATGTGCCAACCACTCATGACAGGTACCAGCACAACCTCAAAGAATATGACAGTAAAACTAAATTACAAATATATTAATATGAGTATTAATGGGCTTTCCACATCTGAAGTGAAAAGAGTTGGCTGTTGTAGGTATAAACCACAAAACTTCAAGTTTAATTATGAAACAACTCTTCTTTCTAAATTCCTAAGTACTAATGTGACATTAAAATCCCTGATTTATTTACAAACTTCGTATTACTTATTACATCAAGCTACACTGTTAACAGGAAAAAACAGTCTACATTCAGAAACTTGTTTGTTACTTAGGTATCAAAAGCAGCAGTTTTCAAACTTTCACTAATGCAATTCTAAAGGCTAGCATTAAATGGTTTGCAATACCTAACTGCAGTTAGTGTTGCAACCTCACTTCTGTCTGCTGCGAGTCTATTTTGAGTTGCAAACTTTGATGTACCAATAAGCTTTATGGGAAAGTTCTCGCCAAGTGTAACTTTCTGCTTGTGCTGATACAGTAAATGAATGCTCTGCTGATCAGCATTTAGGATTGCATTTGAAGTACTTCAGCTTTTTTGTTTGGGAAGATCATATATAGCTTTCTGAGTTTTAAACTTAACTTTGTTATCCTAAGGAGATACAGATTTTAATGTAAGCCAGTTAAGCACAGTGGCTTTAGGAGAACTATTTTTGGCCTGATACAGATCTCTAACCTATGGCAAAAAAATGTTTTGAGTTCTAGAGATACATTGTAAACACGAGCAGTTCAATATTTGTTTGTTTATTTATAATATAAATTTGCAGATGACACCACGTTGGATGGCAGTGTTGATGTGCTTGAGGGTAGGAAGGCTCTACAGAAGGATCTGGAGAGGCTGGATTGATGGGCAGAGGGCAATTGTATGAGGTTCAACAAGGCTAAGTGCCAGATCTTGCATGTGGGTCACAACAACCCCATGTAATGCTACAGGCCTGGGGAACAGTCGCTGGAAAGCTGCCTGGTGTGAAAGGACCTGGGGGTGTTGGTCTACATCCGGCTGAATATGAGCTGGGAGTGTGCCCAGGTGGTCAAGAAGATGGATGGCATCCTGGCTTGTATCAGGGATAGGGTGGCCAGCAGGACTAGGGAAGGGATTGTCCCCTTGTACTCAGCATGAGTGAGGCTGCACCTTGAATACTGTGTTCAGTTTTGGGGCCCTCACTAAAAGAGAGACATTGAGGTGCAGGTGCACGTCCAGAGGACAATGCAGCTGGTGAAGGGTCTAGAGCACAAGTCTTACGAGGAGCAGCTAAGGGAACTGGAGTTGCTTAGTCTGGAGGAAAGGAGGCTGAGTGGGGACACCTTATTGCTCTCTACAAAAGAAGTTGTAGTGAGGTCCGGGTTGGTCTCTTCTCTCAGGTAGCAAGTGATAGGATGAGAGGAAATGGTCTCATATTGTGCTAGAGGAGGTTTAATTGGATATTAGGAACAATTTCTTCACTGAAAGGGTTATGAAGCATTGGAACAGGCTGCCCAGGCAAGTGGTTGTCACTATGCCAGAAGGTATTTAAAAGACCTGTGGACGTGGTGCTTAGGGGCATGGTTTAGTGGTGTACTTGGCAGTGTTAAGTTAACAGTTGCACTTGATGATCTTACAGGTCCTTTCCAACCTAAATGATTTTATTCTGTGATTCTAGTATGGAAAATGAAATGGAGCTACTATAGAGATCGAGACAGATAACTTTAGGTGAATTGTATGATATGAAAAATTATGTCTTGAAATGAATTCAAAGTCTGGACACTTCATCTTTTAAAATTGATTAGAAAATTGTCTGGAATAAGTTACTTACAGTTGTTGGACTCTGCCTTCTGAATAATAGTAATTTTTTAAAAAGCATATGATTCCAGTTTTTCTGTTGGACACAGAAGAATCTAAGCTAGAAAATGCAATGAGATGTGACTTAAAATTGGGGGAAGAAATTCATCCCTCTGACCTAATCTTGTCTAAATTATGTTTCTGATCTTTTTAAATGTGTACATTTTCAGGTTTATTGTGATTACTAAATTTGGAACCAATTAATCACAGGTCTGCTGACAGTTCTGGAAAAATTGATCTTTACTTAATTTAACATAGTCTTATAACAGGAGATGAGGTTACTACCTCTCCAGTGATGATTATGTTCTTATGGCCAATATTTGGAAGAAACTTTTTTCTGTTAATAAGAAAACCCCACAACTCCAGATGAAATTAATTCCAACCTTTTTTTCTCCTCATCTATTCACAATCCTAGACCTCAGTGCTTAGTTATGACAGGTGCTCCAAATGCACGTCCAGCTTTACTTCACCTTGTCCATGCTTTCACCAAAAATGTGGGCTTGATGATCTGTGGCCATGTACATATGGTAAGTGTATTCTAGCTTTACTTTAAAGTTACCTTGGTTTTGTTTGGGTTGGGTTTTGACCATTTGCTTTTTGTTTGTGGTTCTTGTTTGTGTGGGAGTTTCTGGGTTGGTTTGTTTGGGGGTTTTTTTTGTATAAATTAAAGCATCATTAGACATTGGGAAGTGCAAAAAGAGAGGTTTACTGGGATGATCCACTCATGTATAGGTCGGCACTGTTCCAGTTAGGTATACTGCAGGGGAAACCTTGCAAAATTAGTACCTTTGATCATTTGATGCTTAAATGCTGAGGAAGCTTTGTAGGAGTAAAGTGAACATTAGATTACAGCCTGGGTCTCTCTCGATTTCTGTCATAAAGTCTCAGGTACTCTCTCGTGCTTTGGACAGAGCAGTTGGTCAAAATGATGCGCAGTATAAAGCCAGATTTCCTCTCCGTGTTGCTGTTTCAGGGAGATTGATTCCTGTGTAGATTCTTAGAAAGCTTGTCTAAAATAAACCTTCTTGAGCAGTAAATTCAATATCAGTTTAGCCAATAGTTAAAAATTGCTCTTAACCTTTCAAGTAGCTTTTTATTCCTTCAGTTATCAGATTGATTTCGTTGCCAGGTGAAACCGTAATGTGAACAGGTATTTCCTTTCCTGTTCCCTTTCTGCTGAGCCCCTACTATTACACTATTTTTTTGTCAAGATACGAGGTGTGGATTTTGGGGAGGTTGGGGGTGTGTGTGAGGGTGGTTCTGCAAGGACATAATTTCAGCTGTTCTTACTACTTTAAAAGAAAAAATGTCTTCCATGACAGACCTGTAGAAGTTTTGGGGTGAGGGGAAGGAAGCAAGCTTCAAGTAACTGTTCTTCAAAATCAGGCTTGTCATTCATGAGTTGTCTTAACTGTGATGTAACGTGGCTATCATACCAAGATCTGTACCAAAACTTCAGTTAGCTACAGAGAGGCTGTTACATCTCTGATAAACAGTAGTAAATGTCTTAGCATATTGAGATCGTGTAGTTTAGCTTCATATTTTAAGGCCAAGCTTTTTCTGTCACATTATTACTAAGAACATTTAAGGAAGCGTAACTTCAAATACAAATATGCTTAAATTTACCAAACTTACTACGTATGACTTGCTTCTGATCTAATACAGATACGAGCAAATCAAGTTAATGCAATCCACAGAACAAACTTTTTCGTAAAACAATTATTGGCCAGTTTTGTCTACAGGAACTTTAATTCTTTTAATTCTTTTCTATACAAATTCAAAATTTCAGTGAGTGCAAAGGACAGAAATTGAGTAATACTAGAGAGGTAAAATGCCACAGATGGAATTACTGTCTTTCAAAAGTAGGACTGTACTGAAAAGAAGAAGGTGCTGTCATCATTCTTGTAGGAAAGCAATTCTGATTAGAGATTTTCTGGCAACATATCCTATCTCTAGTTAAAATTGCTTTCCTACATGAAGGATGACTAACCATTTGATCAGAATCTGTATCTTTTTGCAAACTGTATCCTTTTGCAAAAACTGGGCTACTGTATTCATATTATACCTTGTCCTGTATTCTGCATTTTGATGTCTAGGAGGAACACAATGATTCATCCTGATGGAAGTAATAAAAAGAAAATATTTCAAGAGATGACTTTGCAACATAAAACTGCAGAAGTAACACTACTGTGACAAAGGCTGATTAGGATTATGTACACACAGAGGCACACTTGTACAGCTTGAAAAAAATATTTCCATAAAGCCCTATATTAAGTCATCCTGTATCTGTGTATGTTTCATTACAAAGACCTTTCCCGTTAAAACTACATTATACTTTGGAAGACAAGCTTGTGCCACCCGCTGGGGAAGCGGATTGTGTTCTGCAGGAACAAGATTGCTAAAACTTGAGCAACGCTCTTCCTAAAAATTAGAGTCTCGTCCGCTCTTTGCTGATGATAACGCTTGGTATTTTGGTGGTTTGAGGTTTTTTTGATAGTGTGGATGCATGTTTTGAGGTTCTTCAATTTTGAATTGGATTATAGCAAGGAGGGGTGTGCTTTATCATTACTCGTAATTCATGTTCCCTCTCCTCTTTTCATATCCTTATTTTGAAAGGGTCCTCGGAGGCAAGCCATGAAGGAACTGTCAACTGATTTGGCTAAATATCAGCGATGGCTAATTAAAAACAAGATGAAGGCTTTCTATGCACCAGTGCATGCAGAAGACTTGAGGGATGGAGGACAATACTTAATGCAGGTATACCTCTCTCTTAATTATTTTTTTTATGAAAGCGGTGACAATGAAGATTAAAATTGGAAGTGTTTTTATACTTTGAAATATTTTCATTTTGTCAAGTTATCTTTAATGAAAAATTATTTGTTTTCTGTTTAAGAAGATAAGAGTTTTCAGGTGTTTTAATGATATGGTTTTTAAAAAGTATTTTTTGTTCTTCATAGGCTGCTGGTCTGGGTAGAATGAGACCTAACACCCTGGTTGTTGGATTTAAGAAAAATTGGCGGCAAGGTGACATGAGAGATGTTGAAACCTATATCAATTTATTCCAGTAAGTAGAAAATAGAGGTGTGGCTCTTATGTTCTATTTCAGTTTGTTTGGTAATAAGTCAAGAAGGTCTTAGTTGCATGAAGTCTCTTTCAGGTAGAGTCGGATTTTTCCATATTGCTGATCCAGTAGTTTTCAACACTGTTTTTTTCTGTTACAGAAATCAATAAGGAAGTCTTCATAGTTTGAATAGATACTAGATTTCTATATAGTAACTCTTTCTGCACCTAGAGTTACTGCAGTGATCGAAGGTTTAAGATAGAATTAGTGTCTGACGTGGCAGTCCGTTGAATTCTTTAAAGCATAGTTTCTGTTGAAAGCAGGTTTTTTCCAACACTTCTGTACAGATTAAGTGTAGTAGAGAATGAATCAACCCTTACACTGAAATTCTGTATTCATTAAACCCTGTTCTTGTATACAAGACATACCTTACTTACAAGCACTGACATCCAAAGTAATATAGTAGCCGAAAAGGAGATGGGAAAGGAAATCCCAGTGTAATTTGACAGTACTGAAAGGCAGACCAGTTCTGGCTGAAAAAGTTAGTAGAATCACTTGTGCTACAAACACTTCAGAAACCCAAAACTTGCTTCTTGCACTTATACAGAGGATTTTCTGTTTTCCTTAGGTGCTGCTTAACCTGTCTAATTTGTGCTTTATGCTTCTCATTTACCGTACATTCAAAAGAAAGAGAGGATGTGGGATTATGGGCAGAGATTAGAAAAGGAAAAAAATCATACACTCCCACTCTCCTAGCTGCTTGAGAGAAAAGCAGGAGCACTAAATGCAGTGAAAAATACAGAAACATGTTGGTTAATTCTTGGTTTGTTTTTTTTTCCCCTATTTAATTTTGGAATGGCTTGTGCTGGAAGATCTGTCAAGGCCAACATGTCATGTGGTTCAGCACATCCCAAAAGCAAAACCTAAGGAAGTAATAACTGTAGGTCAAGCGTATTTCTGGAAAATTGGAAGTTTCTGGTGCATACAGTAGAAACACATCCAACTAGTTCAGATTTAATGAATCAAAAATGTCTACTAATACAGAAAACATTTTCTTCTTAAATCAACCTCAATTTTTCTTGCCTTTGTTATAGAATATGTTGATACTTTGAACATCTCTAATCAGGTCTTACTACTTCTGAAGGGAAGTGTTTTATGAGTGAAATCTTGAGGAATTTCTGTCTGTGGAAATGATGAGGGAGTTCTCTGATTTATGGTTGGTTGTGATGAGATTTATATTTAAAGGACTGATGATTAATGGCTAATGCAAACTGTGTGATATGGTTAAGTTCATGTTTTTCTGTCTTGTAGCTTGGAGGTTTTTTGTGCTTCATTTTACTGCACTTTTACTCAGCCATTTATTCAGGCTTTTTGTTTTTTCCCCTTACTTTATTTTTTAAAGGACCAAGTTTCTTTCCCATCAAATATAATGCAAATAGGCACGTTATAGCTAACTTTCAGCTAATTTGATTGTAAACTACAACTTCATAGGTGTTTTGAACACCCAAGTGTTTTGGAAAGACATCAGAAATCTTTAGTTTTCAGATAAAGGAGGTCGACTCAAATCCCTTTATTGATGGGGGACATAAAAATTTAGATTTCTCAGTGTCATCATCTGTGCAGAACTTGACTGATGTGTTCATGTTGCTTTTATTTCATCGCTGTTTACATATGGGGAGAGAGAGAGGAGAGGGAATAGATATCCTTTCCATGTGTTGCTTTTAAGGATATGGTGTTCAGTTCCCTGATGCAGTTGATAGTTTGGAACTGGAACACAAATTAATAATTTGGGAGTTTAAATGGCAGTGTTTAATCACTGGAATTTGTTCAGATAGGATGTGTAAAGTAGGTCCTTTGGGAAAGAAAAAGTTCTAAAATATCTTTGTTCCTTTTGTTTAGTGATGCCTTTGATGTTCAGTATGGTGTAGTTGTCATCCGCCTAAAGGAGGGCCTGGACATTTCTCACCTTCAGGGCCAAGGTAAGATTTATTTTGTTTCATCTGTATAATTCCCTTTTAATACTGCTTTCTGAAAACTCTAAATGAAGATACATTATTAAAAAGCTCGAGCAAAACCACCACTCTTATAGAATAAAAATCACTGAAATTAGCAATTTTGAAATGTAAAATAAGAATAAGTAATGTTCAGCAACAGAACTTGGTTTTCTATTTATTTCAGGTTTCTGTTTTGCAAGCTGTGTATAGTTGTTTCCCAAGGATTTTCTATTTTACTGAAACAAATTAAAGAGGCTGCCAAATTGGTATCAAGTATTTGGGACCTAAGTATAGAAATAATGAAAATCACAACAAATTTTGCATGATTCAAGAATGCTGTAGGTCCGGCGTGGGTTGCCAAGTGTCCATTTTGGAAAGATCTTCTATTTTCAATGTAGAAGACTTGGTTATGCTTTGTAGGTAGTGATCTTAAGCCGTATAGTATAATTTTAGTTAAATTTCAAGCAAAATAATGAAGGAAGCCTGTGAGCTTTTGTGGCAACTGTCTACTGCATTATATTGTCTAATTTGTAGGTTGCTCCATACAACTTTGGTACAATGAGGAAGAATGTGTGTGACACAAGCTCTGTAGGGGGGGCATCTTCCTGAAAGAGGGGAGAGTTGTTCCTTTACTGGAAACATATGAATGTCCTAGGATTTGGAGAGAGAGGCAGAGAGCCTCTAACTGTGTGCAAGAGGGCAAAGCAGTATGACAAATGGCAAGGGGTGAACCTGCAGTGTGAAAACACTGCTGAGAAGACTGGGAAATAGAACGCCAGTTTCAGAGGAGTGTTAGTATCCAGTGGGGACTGTGAGTTTGCTTTAACTCTGACAGCTACAGAGTAGCTTCACTGAAGCCAAACCTGGAAAAAAAACTTGGCTGTGAGATATGCTTGGTCTGGGCGGTGTCTAAGGCTCATCTTCCTCTTGGAGTTAGAGTGGAAATGGAAAACGTTTCACCCAGTATTTTTTTTTTTTTTTTCCTTCTGGTTGTACTTCATTAGTAGTAGCTAGCTGTTTTGTGTTTAGCCTGTGGTAATGCAATCAACACCTAAAATCTTAGAAGGAAGTAGTAGGAAATTACAGCTCTGCTCAGAGGAGGAGCCTCCTTGTACTCTGACACAGTTAATAGATTTTTTTTTTTGTTACTGTTTTCTGCTCCCCAGCCCCTGTCCTTGCCATAGCATAACCGTTGCATTAGAGTTTAACCAACTGTGAACATTCTCAGTATAGTCACATACTTCTGTTGATACCATTTGGAAAATTCAGTGGTTTATAACATTTCTTTGCTTTCTCAAAGAAGAGTTACTGTCATCACAAGAAAAATCTCCATCTACCAAGGATGTCATAGTAAAAGTGGATTATAGCAAGAAAGCTGAGACAGACATTTCTATAGCTTTTGCTCCACCATCTGGTGAAAGAACTCCCGCTCTACATAAAGGTAACTTGCTAGTTAGCAATGAAATTTGAGTTCTCATTCTTTCTATCTCTCATTCCCTCTTCAGTTCCTCTCTCCCCAAGGAATTATCTAAAGTATTTTTGTGTCTGTGGAACAGAAATGTGTCATGCTTTTCTAGCTGTTGATGTCTAATCATTTAAGTACTTTGGTTTAGAGCTTACCAGTATGTAAAATAAATCTTTCCTGTCTAGTCCCCTAAATAAAACAGGTGGTAGACAATGACCTACAATGGAATGTCTTTGTTAATAAGTTTGACAGGCAGTAAAAATTGCTCGAGAATCATGCCATACATGTATATATTAAGTATGATTTGAAGGCTGCTAAATTTATGAAGGTTTTTTTCTACTAAGACTAGAATATTATATGCATGTTAACAAACACAAAGCATTCAGTATAGTTTGACATTACAAGAACCAACTTTCCTCTTCTTTTTAAAGTAAAAGCTTGGAGTGACTTAAGTGAGCAATGTGATTTTTTTTTTTTTTTTTTTTTCCCCAAAGTACAAATAAATCTTAGGATCTGGTAGACTGCATTTGTATGCTTTTCTTTGTATGAAAATCCATTTCATTCTGCATCTTTATTTTCTTATTTTTTTTTTACATACACTAGTAGTGTTTTCATTAACATCACAAAGGAAATTAACTTTTTTTTTTTTTTGTATCTTTAAAAATCTTCCAGAGGAGGACAAGGATGGAAAGACTCCAACACAACCACTGTTGAAAAAAGGCAGGCATTTTCCACCTTTTTGTGTTAAATCATTCTTTCACATTGTTAATTTCAGTTTTCCTTTTGTACTTCTTTCTACGCATATACATGAGAGAAAGGAAAATACCAACCGTGCAGTGTTAATTAGTTTCCTCATATTTGCTGTTGAATGTCCTTCATGTTTAGGGATTAGGCCATGGAAAAATACAACTTTGTGGAAATTCCTAGAGCAGGTTGCTACTGAGAAAGGATTCTGCATATGTCTAAGATACGAGTGTTGGATTATTTTTTTTTTTAGCTTTTCTTCTTAAGTAACATTTGAAATGTGTTCAGGAGCTGGCTTAGTTCTGTCTGGAGTATCTATCTGGGTCCTTTTTTCATTTAGGAGTAAGGGAAGTATTATCTAGTTGTATAGTGGAAGTGCTCCATCAGTCTATTCAGTAGATCTTCTAAAGCCATAGTTGTTGCTTTATTATTTGGAATTGTTCAATAACTTGCAAATTAAGGCATAATATAGCCACTCAGCAAGATTAACATCTGAAATAATGCAAAATAGTCATTCAGATAAACAGCATTTTGAGAGATGAATTGAGCACTTCTCACTTCCTGGTTTATTTCAGACTTTGCTTGAGTTAAGCAAATATTTTTGCCTTAACTAAGATTCATCTAACTCTTTTTAGTATTTTCTTCATAACTTCAACAGCTAGAAGCTGTTGTGCTTTAACAATGGAAAGTGAGATTACATCTTGAAGCAAATATGACAGTTTGGAAGAAGTCCCAGTATGCAGTAAAGTAGTATATTAACGTAGATCAGTCAGATGTACTCTAAATTTAAAAATTCTGAATAAATAAGAACTGAGATGAGTATCAGACTCCTAGCTCTTGTTCAGACTGAGATTTTAATTAAGGAAAAGGGGTTAGTTTTTTTTCTATAGTTTTTTTTTTAAATATTTACTGGTATTAATCTAATTGAAAATGCCGTTGTTGTTCTCAGCAAATCCAATAACTTTGTTACACACAGTAGTCTATATTGTTATTTAGAGCCTTACACATGCAAAATAGTACTTCTTGCAAAAGATAGGATTCCAATATGCAGAACTAGCTTTTATTTTCACCGCACACTTGAAGAAAAATTGATTTAAGGAAAGAAAAAAAGTGCTTAGAACATGGTATTTACTTGTAAATTAGTATCTGCATGTTTTTAGGGAATTTTTGTCATAGGCGAGAGGTGGCAACAGTGAAGTATGTATGCAAGGTTAGTTAAATTGTCCAGGCAAATGACTGTATAAAGATGTTACAGATCCTTTATTTGTCAATTGTCTGCTAAATCACTTCGCAATTTAAATGTTTTAACTGCTAAATTTATGAATTTGCAGACTTGCTAAATATGCCTCAGTTAATATCCATTCAATCAAAATTCAGAGTGGGATTGTGGGGTGAAGAAACAATTTTTATTTAAACTTAAGAGATATCACAAAATATTAAGAAGTTGCATTTGATGGATTTCGGGGTGATTAAGAAAAACATTTCAAAAATGAAATTTCATCTGTCTTTTTTCCAGATTCAAAGAGCCCATCTTCTCCTTTAAACTTGGCTGACCAAAGACTTCTTGATGCTAGTATTCAGTTTCAGAAGAAACAGGGCAAAAGCAACATTGATGTCTGGTGGCTCTTTGATGATGGAGGTAATGTGCTTTATATTTTAAAAACAAATGTTGAAAAAATATTATTGAAGTGATTTTTAATTGATTGTTAATAGATAACTTTGTCAGATCATATATAGATTACAGATTTTTACTGTTAAACTCTAACATGATGCTGTGTTTTCTGAATCACTCCCAAATTCTGGTCAAAATGTAGGTTTGACACTATTGATTCCATATCTTCTTACAACCAAGAAGAAGTGGAAAGACTGTAAGATCAGAGTGTTCATTGGTGGAAAAATAAACAGGATTGATCATGACAGAAGAGCGTAAGTTTACCTTTAAAAAATTTCATTTCAAATGCTAATAAGAGCACGCTACACAGTAGATGAATTTCTAATAGCCTTCTTTCAGTTGTTCTTTGGTTGAATTTTAATCACATTCTATTCCCTTTCTCCAAAAAACGTTCCATTTCCCCTAGGTTGTTTTGGATGAGATACCTCAAGTTAAACTAATTTTTTTACAGCATTGTCTGACAGTAACATTTTCTTTTTCAAGTATTTTCTGAAGTTGTCTTTAAGGGAGAGCTCTTCTCTTAGTATTATGGTTTCAAAGTTTTTTTTTCCAAAGCTTGTTATTGATTTATAGCCGTATGCCAGGTCAATTTGATTTTTTTCGTATCACATTTAAGTTGCTTTTTTTTCTTAAACTAGTGTTGTTATTACCGAACACCTATCTCTTTACTCTGTGAAATAATTACAAATCCGATCGTGCATAAAAGCTTATTTTTCTGATACAGGATGGCTACTTTGCTCAGCAAATTTCGGATCGACTTCTCGGACATTATGGTTCTTGGAGATATTAATACTAAGCCAAAGAAAGAAAAGTAAGTGTCAAAAAACCCGAACTTGTTGGTTGAATTCTTCATGTGTTTCATGAATTTAGAATATTTCATTCTTCCCTAGATAACAGTCTTGATGGAGTAAGTTCCTATGACATACAGTGTTTCACGAAAATGCAGGGAATAAATTAAGCAATAACTCTTACATCCAAGAACATAGAATTTTGTATTTTTAAATCTATAGCCCTTAGAGTGTAATACTAAACTTAGAAAAACACAGTTTAAAAAAATTGAGTTTGTAGGAATTTTTTTCCAGTCTTCCTTAAAAAGGTAAACACTCACAAAAGCTTCAATAGTCTTTATCTTACCTGCAGTCCTAGTTTACTGTAGAAGGCTTGGTCTTCAAATAGCCCGATCTACTTTTTCTTTTCTTTTTTTTTTTTTAAATGCTTGTACATCTCATTTACACAGGAATGATCATACATGTGACATATCTAATTATCAAGTTTAAAAAAATTAATTGTAGATGGCTTTCAGTACAAAGTTACAACAATGTATAAGACCTAAAATATTATCCTCCTTTCTCTTCCTTTAAGTATGTTGAAGTTGTAAAAATATCTTTTACGTGAGTATGCATGTGTCTCAATAATTTGACGTCATGCAAATTAGGAAATACTGTTTTACAACTTACGTAAATGGAAAATGCTAATATGCATTCTTTTATACCCTGCTCTTTAATCACCTTTTCTTAAATGTATAGATTATATCAAGTGACTAAAAGGGTAGAGTACTTCTGGCACTTGGATCCTTTTGGATGTCTTTGCTCCTGGGAGCCTGCTACTGTAAAATGCGTAAACTTAGAGGTAGCACACATTTATGCATAAAAAGTTGAGATTGTAGAATTGCATTGAATTATTTTTATTTCACAGAAGTGATCCTTGAGTTATTTCTTCTGAGAGCATTTTTTCTATCCCTGTGGATACATTCCCCACAGTATATCCAAAACCTACGATACCCGTTTGCATTATTAATAGGTGTAAACTAAGTGGAGGAAGATGATTTATTTTTAACAGTTGCTGTGCAGTATAATAGAATATTGTTAATGCTTATCCTTTTTGTTTAGCCAAAAAATAGCAGATCACATTTAGTTTTTCACTTTTGATGGTTGAAGTCATTGTATCAGCTAACTTCAGTAAAGACTGCCAAGGGTAGAAAAGAAAAATGGTCTTTTTTTTTTTTTTTTGTAATGTGAGGGTTTACTGGAGGAATGGGAACAACTCAGTTAGAAAATGGGCGTGGGAGGAGTGTTTAACTATATGGAAGCTAACAGTTACATATACTGATACTACATTATATCCTAAGAGGTATTTCTTAATGTTTGTAAAACTTTCCACACTGTAATTTGCAACCACAGAAGATTGGCAATACCTTGTCATTTTTATAAAAAAAAATTCAAGTAGCATCAAAATGCAGTTATTTCATTGGATGTAAGGCATACATTTCCAGTATGTTCCGGTAAATACTTTTTTATTTTTCTTACATCTCGCATGCTGGGGCTATTCAAAGGCAAGTTACTTTCATAACTTGTGGCAGCCTTTGTTTGCTGTTCAAATATCCTAATGTAGGGTAATGTAAGTTGTTCTTTCTAGTATGCCTCTTCGGTCTTCAGAAGGTTTTCTTCTGAAGTTTCTTGCTAAAGTTCAAGTAAATTTAGAGTAACACCTCATATTCTAACAAACACAACAGGAAGACTAAACAAAATGGCTGTGGTTATTTTAATTGGAATGTGGACTTAGTCTGTACTTTTATGAGTAAAAAGAGGCAAAGTAAAAATAGCAAAGCCAAAATCCTAATGGCAGTAGCATGAGACTTGATTGTTTGCGGTTTCTTAGTGTGATATGTAAACACTTCATCTTTCAAATTTAATTCTGAAGAAACTACTGTTAGTTACTATAGATTTTCTAAGGTAGTACGCTTCAACTTTCAAACAGTTGTAGTAAAACTCTAGCAAAGTTGTACCCTTTTTTTTTCCACTGGCTGAAACTTTGTATTTAGTTCCATGATGGAACAGTGAAAGCTCCTACAGATGTCCCTGTTTGTTGAATTATAATGTCTGTGTATACAAATAGCTGATTGATGTTCTAACTGCAATTGGCAGTTAAAAATTTCAGTTCACTTTATTTTTACATGGTAATAAAATTTACTTTGTGATACCATGAAAGTTGTTGCTGACATACAGACTCAATGCTGTTCACTTAATCATTTCAGTATTGCAGCTTTTGAAGAAATGATAGAGCCCTTCCGACTTTATGAAGATGATAAAGAACAAGAAGTTGCAGATAAAATGAAGGAGGATGAACCATGGAGGATAACAGATAATGAACTTGAGCTTTACAAAACAAAGGTTCTGTATTCTTTAGAGTATTACATTAAAGCTTGTTAAACTTTTTTCTCCTACTGCATTTGTTGATGTGATAGCAATGAGTTCACTCGTGTTATATTCTCTCTTCCATAGCTGTTTTTATGAATAGCTGATGGAAAACAGCATCTAAAACCAGTTAGATGGTTCACCAAAAAAAAAAAGAAAGAAATGTTTCTGCATTCTGAGGGTGGTCTAAACTACTTCCCTACATCATTTCATGATTTAATGTAGAATAATATAATCTATATTCAGCTGTTTGTTGACTATTTTTTTACAATCTAACATGTTTTGCTTTGTTACTCAAAAAGGAAACAACACACCACATCTAATTGTGCTGTTAAGGAGCAATTTTGTTGTGACATTTTTCCCAAAGGGTTGTGCACTATAGAGACATCAGAGGTATTCCTGAAGTGCTTCTATGGAGGAGACTTAGGTAGCATCCTATAACAGGATGCAGATACAGACAAGTATCTAAAGAAAGACCAGTTGTTAAAGTTTCAGTGATCTGAAGTTCTTCAAGATGGTCCTGAGTATATTCCCCCCTTATCTTCTTTTTCCTGTCTGGGTTTTTATAACTTCTGTGAGTATTGCAGTAGAGGAGAAATGGGAATTACAGATCATTCTGCATTGTGAGTGTAAAAAAGCAAGAATCTGTTTAACAGGTAGGTACAGATTGACTGGCAGCTGCTGCTGAGATCTCTTAGCTGCATATTACCAAGGGGCTGGGAGAAGATTTTATAAAGTACAGTTACTTTATAGTTAATGAACTGCTTGATGCCTTGCTGTTCCTCATGTCTACAAACCCCACCAAAATTCATTTCAGTGAGATAACTGAAATGATTTATTCTTTTGTCTGCTGTAATTGTTTCTGCAGACACTAGCCCTCAGTCTAACTAGACTTCAGCTCATCTGAGAATGACAGAACTGTAAGAAATGGTTAACTCAAAATGTTTGCTAGAAAGTTAGTTGGTACAATGAGACCTGAAAATTACTGAGGAAGCTACCTCAGTTGTTAAGATAGCATAGGATAGTAAAAAAAGGGAGGCATATTATGGAGATAGGCTTACCAGATGAAAATGGGGCTTTACTTCTGTAAGACCTGCTCAGTATGAGCTTATAGGATATAGTTAAAAGAACCTTGAAGAGAGCATAAGGGGCTTTTGCTTCTAGGAGCTATGGAGGATGCTATCATTATTAGAGGAACTGTCTTAAATTTAGCTTTTTTGACTTGGCTTATTTGCACCCTTTAAGCTTACTGCATTCTTCTCTCTCAGCCTTGCAACCATAGGTATTTCGGAAAAGGGAACAAGTTGCCAAACTGAGGTGGAAGAACATGTTTTCTATAAATGATTCATACTAATTGGTCATAACTGCTTTTCATTTTTCTTGAATAAATGAACTTTTTGTAGTTTTATGTAAAATATCTTCCTAACAAGTTTTATTTTAATTACAGACTTATCGCCAGATTAGGCTAAATGAGTTGCTGAAAGAACATTCAAGTACAGCTAATGTAATTGTCATGTAAGTAAATGATTTATACTGTTACCCAAATGGATATAGAACTGTAATTTGAAATATAAATATATGTAAATACAGATTAGGAAGAAGTCTGTGGCTTGGCATTAAAACATAGAAATACTCAAGGAGGTTCCTGTGCTGCAAGTATTTGTTAGAAGTATGGAGCTACTATACTGATGACCGAAAAATGACCTGTGTAGTTTTGTGTTTCTGATACGCTGCTTCAGGTGATTACATTTGTAGTACAGCTCAGGATTCCCACATTCCTTCCACTCCCACATGCCAACTATTTCCCTCTCTTTCAGGTCCTTCCTTTCAGTTCTTTTTCAAGGAAATCTCCCTAGATGAAGTTAGATCATCATCCTGCTGATGGATTTTCATGGAATTACTTTTGGTGTAAACCAGCAGAATGCAGATCATAGGTTTCTTTACTGTGTTTTCTTTAGGGGCCTGCTTCAGAGCTCCATGACATAGTGAAGTTTGAGTAGGGCAAATAGACTTATGGTAGTTTTTTCAAAGGCATTTCAAATGGCATGTTTTGGAAGTATTTTAAGAAGGAATATTAGACTGCGCTAACCCGGCGTCCTAAGAAAAAGCTGTATTTTAAAATCTTGGAAGAGTCTTTCAGGAAACTGTGTTCAACCAAGGAGAATACTCTATGAAGCTACCTGAATACAAAATGGTGGTATGAAGCAAAAAGTGAGCAATAAATAGACGTAAAGGCCTGTGATGCATAAGATATGAACTCTCAAATCATTAACTGAATTCTGAGGTAAAAACCAAAAACTAAAAACGTTAGGAAATTTGACTTAGTATTTGCCTCTTTGCAGATCGTACTTTCATATTTATAAGATAGGACTTGTACTCCACCGGGCTTTTCTAATTGTTAAATGCTTTTTTTTTTTCCTTGTGAATTGTAGGAGTTTGCCAGTTGCACGAAAAGGTGCGGTTTCCAGTGCGCTATACATGGCCTGGTTAGAAGCTCTTTCTAAAGATCTTCCACCAATTCTCCTCGTTCGTGGGAATCATCAGAGTGTTCTTACCTTCTATTCCTAAGAATTCTGCACATGGGACAGCTACGATGAAATGGTACTTCAGTGCCGGGCAGAGAGTAACTGACATGGGTCTATAGTTTATTAACATCACAAAGGCAAAAAGTGACTCTTCTTTCACTATTTCACTGACTTGAAAGCACACAAGGAAAGTCACTGTATTTCTAAAGTTGTGACATCTTCAGTTTTATTCTATATTTTCTGTAATTTAGTCTTGCTTAATGGGGGAGGATTCCTTGTTAGACTGAAGAACAAGACAAGCTTTGTGTTTGCTATTTGAATAGCAGCAATAAAATGTTTTATTTTTGATCAATGAAAGGATTATAGATTTATAAAAGCCTTTTAGCCTTGAGGTGCCTTCTGAAATTAACCAAATCTCATCCATACATCCTATTTTGTAAATTTATATAGAATGTCAAAATCTGCCTTCAGCTAGGAGTTTAGATCAGACTTCCTTTAGTTTCTAGTCTCTTCCATATTACAATAAAAGTGAATGCTGCTTTTCAGTCTTCCATTGAGCTATTAGTTCTTAGTACTGTATGTTTTCTATTGTCGGAAAATTTTTTGTTTTCTATTACTATATCTGTTGGATGTAAAGGTGAGAGTTGGGGCAGGTTGGCTGAACTAAAACAAATTCCTGATATTATTGTCAAGACTTCATGCTACTAGATTTTGTAACAGTTAAAATAAAACTGATTCTACTAGCAGAGAGGATCATTTTCTCATGTTTAACAATGTGTACTACTTTGGGACTAGTCTAGAGATACACAGCTAACGTTAGTTACCTTGGTGAAGAATACTGGTCAGTCTTTGCTCTGTAGCTCTGCTATGAAACTGCATTCATCTATGGGGTGAGGCGTTTTATCTTACTACAAATTAGAAGAAAAGAAAAAGACCTGTCCTAGTTTTTGGCCTATTATGTTTTGGTGTCACTTTCAACTTACTTTGAAACAAAACTCAACTTAAGGCTTGAATGGGGATAATATAAGCAATGTGATGCTGTCTAACAGAAAACAGTAAACACTATGTGGAATCTTGCTATCCAATACGAAATGTGAAAGTTACAGTTCTCTCGCATTTTTCAACAAATGGTTAAAAGGACCACTAGTTACTAGAGGAGGTGTTTTTAGGTCAATTCATTCGGTTGTCAGAAAATACATTTAGTCTTACTAAATAATACTCAGGTTTGTTCGTCTTAGCAATTTAGATCTATTCCATACATCCTACTTCATACATTTTTCTATGTTCAATAAAGAAACTGCCAATCTTGTGTGCCCTTTCATTGTATATTTTGAAAACTTCATAATTTAGTCTCCTATGAACACCTACACAAGAAATTTCACTTGAGCCTTTGTATAAAGGTTAGTAATGTAAACTGTTTTTTAGATTTCTAATATATTTTGGATAGAAAGAATTGCCTAAAAACATTTCACAAGCCTTTGATATTAGCATTGGACATGCTACTAGATCAGTTTACCAGTGGTTGAGTGACTTTAATTTAAGGATGCAGAGAAAAGTTGTATTTTTATGCTAAATACAAGATCAAATTGAAATGTAACTGTTCATTTTGAAGGACAAAGCATAATTATTGTGTGGCAAGTTAGAGCTTCAAGTTGTGATTAAAGATAAAAATATTCTACACAGTGCAGTATACACTGTTGTCAAGTTCTTGGTAAACTGCAAAAAATCTTTTTGCTGTTTCTGTCAATTGGATTTGAGACTATTGAATAATGTCATTTAAAAAAAAAATAAGAAAAACAAGCATGCATGTTTTGCTGCTAAGTGTGAGATAACTGATGCCAGCATGAACCCAGCTTGTTAAGATAAACATTCTAAGACAAGACAGTTTGCAGTAACAGTGCTGTTTCCTTCCAGGTGTGGGGGTGGGGATCAAACTTACCAACGTATCTGTTACTGGTTTTACAGTGGTTTTTAGGGGATAAGGATGTCACATTGTGAATATGGAATCATTGCCATGTTTCTTCTTGTTTTGTGGGTTACATTCTTTTGAACAGATGGACAGTAAGGCATGGACTTAGTGCTGCTATCTTAAAAAAAAAAAATTTCAAATGTGCACAGGTACACTTATTTAAAAGGTTTTTTGCCCATTCAGGAAACCATTGCTTGTGATCTGTAACACAGAAACCAAATGAAGTGTGTGTATACATGCATATATGTGTATAAAATTATATAAAATTTATCTAAATATGCATATGGGGATAGTTAAGGTAATGTCTGTGAAATAACGTAGGATGCTTTTCACATGCACTCTTTGGAAGTCCGCTAACGCTAGGCACGAGGTGAAGTTTCAATTTTTTCATTATTTGCTACACTAAAATTTCAACAGTTAATGGTCATTGTTTGCAACTGATGGCGGTTAGTGGCAGTCAGTCCAACTTCTGCTTTGATTTTGACGCCAAATTTAGTTGTGTTCCAATCATTATTAATTACTTGAAAAATGAAGTCACTTACACATGGCAATTCATACCTTCTATACATGAGGTTTCTTTGTTATGAGTTTAGAAATGTAGTAATAGCTGGAGAAAATCAATTATTTATTTGTTCACTTATATTTGTATTTAGCTTTCCTTTTACATACGTTCTTTTTATATGCTTTTTCTGACATTACGTATTTAAAGATAACTGCAAATAATTTAAAGATTTGAGCGTTAGTGGGTAATGGCCCACTTGGTTTGAAGATGTAAGATTTGATACTGTACTGTAACTGTCACACACAAACGCTTTTCTAATGTTTTAACATAATTATTGCAGTTAATACTTTGTACCAGGGGATGTCACTGCAATAAAAGGAAGTGAATTCAATACAACTGTCTAATAATGCCTTTTTGTTCTTCATGGGGGGATAGGGAATAATGATAGTTTGACAGATTAATGCTGAAAATAGTTTCTGGTAAGTGAATATGCTTATTGCATGCATCTGATACTTCCCTTTATTGTGGACTTTGCATAGGACCATGAGTAAAACTTAAAGCCATTCAGGTATCTGGTATAAGGAGACAGGTGTTTTGTTCTCGGAGGGAGGGGAATGTGTGCTGCAACTTGGTTAGGAACAGCACTGGTTGCATAAGAAAAACAAATCTTGTTTCACTCTAAAAAAAATTTGTCATGACTTGCCAGACAAGGCAGACCAATTCGCAATACATGGTATGCTGGAACATCACTATCTGAAAAATTGTTCCTATTACATACGCAGTTTGTTTTACCTCTGAGTACAGTGAAGGACTGTCTAACTCCTCTTTGTCCCTCAAAATAATAGTCCACTGGGTACGACTAAATAAGTTGGGAAAATAACTTGTAAGTCTCAGTTGCAAAGCCACTTGTACAAGACCCATTTGGCCTTAACTGCACCAATGCACATTCAACTAGAAACTAATTGAAAAATTTAAGAGCATAATGAGAAATGGCAAGTTGTTATATCAAATGATTCTTAGAACCAGAACTTCCTAACCTTATCAGTTTTGGTGTTTCCCAGTGTAGCTAGGTGACAGATAATTTTTATTTGATAAGTAACCTCTAATAAATTCGATCTCTACTATATGTCCTTAATTTATTAAATACTTCCTGATTAAGTTTTTCCGTGCTTACAAATTTAGGCCTTGAGAGAGTGAGGCTTGGAGGCCAGTGGAAATGGAATGTTTGTTAAAAGTACACTGCTAGCTTTTATGCCATTGGCTCTAACCTGTTTCAGTACGTGAAGAGGTAGAGGAGAAGGTATGTAGCAGTTTTTCTACATCCTCCTATTTGCTGGAGAAGAGATTGATCTAGATAATGACACTGTGCCATTAGCTGAATTCACAGATAAGTGACTTCACGTATGCTTTCAAAGCTAAACAAAGAAATTGGATCAAGGTTGGTATCACTTGGTACACAGTCAGTCACTTGAAGAATCACTGTTAAAGATATGAGGAAAAGTTATTTTAATGTGAATTTGTAAAAAGTGCAACTTTACAGAATTAGATGGCAAGATTTACTCTATTACTACGTGAAGGGAACGTGCAAAGGGAATTGGGTCAGAGTGGTGCTTAGGTGTTATTTACACAGAGACTGGGGAGAGTGATTTATGCAGAGATCGGAGGGGGAAATTGAGTTAGGATCAGGTTGGAGTGATGTGTATAGACATTAGGGAAAAGGTATAAGGAATGCCCTCCTGCTAAGTAATGAGGTTCAGAAACGACTCCCTTGCTTTCTAGACTCCTCAGAGGAGAGTAGGTGCAGCTGGATCCACTCCTAGTCACAGACTTGGTCAACGGTTTATGACTGAAGGAGTGTAGTGTTGGGGTTTCAGTGAAAGTAATTTAACATGTAAGTATGGGTGTTCTGTAAGTTTGAGGTAACAGCAATCTATAGCAGCAATTAAAGGTATATTAACACTATTACAATAAATCATAAAACTTGATTACATGACTTTTACCAATACTTAATAATCAGTGAACAGCAATTAATATAGTAACTTAATGAAAATATTCAACAAAATTTCCTAGATTAAATGGCATGCCCACACACATACACACAGATATAGAGGTTAACTCTTGATTAAGATGTTTCTTTCTCCAAGGATTATAATAAATTTGGTACCAAATAATCTTCAAACATTACAAAGTCAAATTACGGTGAATTACTCGCTATTTCAATCTGTGAAAACCTCACAAAATGCAAGCACTGTGAATTACTCACTCTTTCCTTTGCCAGCTTCTGTCAGCGAACAATCCAAATCACTTTGTGAAACGTTGCAAAAAGCTGCTCTGAGAGGCATCCCAACTCTGAGGGAGATACACGGTCACAGCCTGCTGGGGTCCTGGAGAGCTTAAAGGGTCTCACTTTAGGACCTCTACTTGTAGGATCTCAAGATGATTTACTTTGGTCAGTACTATTGTTCATTGTGGCCATAACTCAGGTCAGATAATTTTGGCACCTCTTAGAGTGGGCTATGATGCGGGCAGGATGAGTACATTTTTCCTGCAACAGGAGTTCCAGGGGTAGTCAGGGAGTGCCCAGTCACACCAACTCACTGTGCTTGCAGTAGGAGTTCCAGATCGCCCTAACTCCCAGTGCTAGTCCTGGGAAGAAGGGTACCACACATTGTTTGATGTCTCAAATCACTGCACTGATGAACAGCGTCAGACAGTGCCACTTTATCTCAGCTCATTGTTCTCATACAGTGTTGGCAGGTCTGACATCACCTTGTGGCCCCAAGGGAGTGGCAGGGGGGCGTGTGTGGGGAGGTGGGGGGGGGAGAGCGTCGATTGTACCACTACATGGGAGTAAAGAAAAAAGAATCAAAATAGATGCGAACTGCAAAAATATAAGCACAAAATTTAAGCATTGTTGCTTGTAGTAAAACATAATAGTTTAAGCACCAATAACTGGGAAATCATGGGAAGTCAAAGCACAGTGCCTGCTAAGAGGAGCTTCTACCTCAAAGGAAATTACATTTTATGGAGTCAATCAACAGCAGCCATTCACAGTATTAACATATGAAATCAAGGCTAACCACAGAATAGTATGGGTTTTCACATGGGGTTTTGGCTAACCTTATACAGAATTTAATTTTACTTTTGATTGCACAGTTGAGTGTTGTTAAGAGTCTGTTCTCATTAAAACATTTCTGTATCAAATAGCAATAGTAGTATTTCAGACATGGTAGGATTTATTGGGAAAACTCAAGCTTTGGCAAATATATGCCAAATCTTACTAAGCACTCCTATCCATGTTATTTTGATTTTAATTGTATCGAATGGTTTGGGGGTTGCTGCTTTCTGGGTTTTGCCATGTTTGTAAGCACGTGGAAAAATGACGCTTGATTCTCAGCTGGGACCTGGGAGTCACCATAATGCAAGTAATTCCAATGGGTAAAACAAAAAACAAAGGTTATGATTACTTGTCAGCCCTGGGAACTGATCATCCTCTCTAGCCAGAAAACAGATCTGACTTTTTCCATCCTGTACTATTGGCCAACCCTGAAACTCTTAAGTCATTCTAGAAAACTGCTTCTTTCCCAGACACAAAACATTCCAGTATTAATTTATGATTTGGAGTCTGTCTTTGCAAATGTATCTGTGTGCTATTACTCCAAGTGCATCATACATAATCAAGAAATTTTCACTTCCCCAGGATTAGGCCAGGTTAGTAATAAAAAGTGTCTTCTCCTACTTTCTCCTGCTGTAGCTTTGACTATAGGTTGTCAGTCTCTAAATAAAGGGCAATAGGTTCTGAGTTTGTAGTCCTGTCCTTGTTCTTACAGTAATTAACCATATTCTATGGCAGCCAGGAAGTGACTTAGTGGTATATTTGGAATTCAGATCGAATCCTGATTTCTAGGTTTTGCTGTGAATAATAGGAATATTCTCTCTTCCCTTTAATGGGAAACACTTTCAAATTACTTCTTTGTGATTACTTCTAACTTTAAAACATTCCTGTTGTTGTAAGGTGTTACTGATAAAGAAAAATCAAATCCATAACACAGCTTGTTCCTTCAGTCCATAAACATAAGATCCAAGCTATCTACTTCCCAAATCTAAAAAAAGCAGGAAAAGATATTATGTAGTGTCACAGGTTTCGCTACAATATATGTATGGATCTTTGAAATTAGTCTGTGGTATATTGAACTTGAAGGAATGACAGGGTTCTTCCTAAGATTTGTGATTTTCATGAAGGCAGTGGTAATGGTGGGGCTGGCCAGGTCACATTATTTCACAGATTTTTGAAGTTTGTATTGTTAGTCCTCACTGCGATCAGGTGGCTTCTTCAAGTTGTCTATTTGAAGTATATTCTGAGTTGTTTATGCATGTGCTCTTAGGAGAACAGAAAGGAATATAAGGTCACCTGCAAAAGTGTTAGAGGCACCCCGTGTCTTGATTTAGGAGTTGAGAGTCAAGAAAATTTAGATCAGTCTGCCACTACAGTAGCCGTGAAATATGTTGAAGCTAACTGGCAGAAGATGAATGAATACCTGTTAATGAGATCCTGTGGTTCTGAGTTTTGTTTTGGAAACGACATCATAATGTCCTAAGGGAATTTTAAGAGAATGGGAATTTAAGTGGAAACCATTAACTAGCACATTCAAGTCACCTAAGGATGAAAGAAAAATAGAACATGGATTGGAGAGATTAGTGGAGTGCATGTCTTGGGTGTCAGGAGAAAATTGGGAGCTCAGAGGATAAGGACACAAGGAATAGACTGAGAAGATGCATGAACCATGTAATAGAACTGGAGGTAAATAGATGAGTGCTGAGAAGAGGAAGAAGGCCATATCTTTGTCACCTGTTTTTCTCTCACTCTTCTGGAGAGAAATTAAGGTCTTGTGTAAGCTGACATAAAAAGGCATTGGAGAAGTGTTATAGGATACCTGGAAGTGCAGATGCAGGGTCTTACTCAAATGAGGGTGCATCTGAAGGAAAAACTTTGTAGTGGTAGTAATCAGCTTAACATTTTGAATTATTTTCCTTGTTATTTTCATTTTCTATCAGAGCTGGTGTGTAGTGTATTAATGCCCTCTGCATACTATGTTTTTTGAAAAAGCAGTTTGCTATGGAAGTGCTTAAATCATTTTGCTATTTTTTCTCTACTGTTTTTCATCTTTTTTTCTTCATAATTAACCATTTATTTATGGAATACTTGATATTTCTTGCATCATTGAAACTTTTGGATTTTGACAGCTTATGTGGACCGTATTCTGGACTCTGCTTCCTCTTGCTTTTAACAAATCTTGTGTTTTTTCTTGCTCACTTTAGGATATTTGTTCATGTTTACTTTCATAACCAGCTTTCATCCTTGTGTGCTTGTTTGATGTAGACTGCATTCCATGACTCACTGCAAGGTTCTTTGATATGCTATTACAGTGGCATGTGACAGAGTGTCTGTGTATTCATGAGGATTGGTGATGGTTGTGTTGTGGTGTAGGCCCCGCTTCCCCCTAGTAACAAGCCACATTGCAATATCAGATCATCCATCACCATATA
>VZSC01018464.1:14947-108209 GCA_013398225.1 Steatornis caripensis
AAAAAAAAAATCGAAACGCTTTAAAGTTGTCTGATTTGTAATTTTCAACGGTGAGCTTTTATTTTGTTCACAGCCTAGTTTCTGTGCCCGGCAGAGGGGCCGCCTGGACGAAGCAATAGTTCACTTTAAACACAAAATGTCTTATATAATAATATAGAGATAGAAACTATCTGCAAGGGATCTGTTGGTGTTTCTAAAAAACCCTCGTGCTTTATTAAATACAGGGGAGACTTCTTAAACTCGTGGACTCTGTGTCTAACTCATTTATCTGTCTTGTGTCGTTGCTCTGTTCTGTTGCTGTTTTGCATTTATATAAGCAAAGGAATGGGCGATCTATTTATTACAAACTTTTACTTATCTGGGCAAGCGCTATTGATAAATACCGCTGTTTGTGCTTCTGGGCTACGCCGCTGGTTTATTGTTGAATCAATTATTTTAAATGAGAATTTCACCAAATAGGTTTATTTTGTAGAGAGCATGTCTGCCAAGTGGGTTGGGGTTTTTTGTCTTTTTTTTTTTTTTTATTGCGACGAGGCATTTGTACAGTTTATGCCCTGTGAGTTTAGGCAGCGATGTGATACGGTTCAGTTTAGATCAGTGGTTTAGAAAAGGGAGGGAGGAGAGCCTGCATTTTTTCGAAGCTCCCACTCCCTTCCGTAGGGGTTGTGCCCGTCTTCAGGAGGGAGCCCGGGAGCCGTTCCCATGCTTAAGGCTGAGCGTGTCCTTCAGTGCTTCCCGGGATCTGCTCTGGAGGCCCCAGCACTTTGCAGATTTGAATTCTGTGCTCTTCAGAGCGAGCTCGGTGTTTCTGAAGACCCTAATCCAGCAACAATTGCACAGTCAAAATTCCTTTTGAAATCATTGTCACGTTGGGTTCTTGTAAGTCCTTGTTTACAAGAGCATTTCCATTGACTCCAGTAGCATTACTTGGGTGAATAGAGGTCTGCGGGAGAAGGGCCCTGAGAAATGTGTGCTGCTTGGATGCATTTTACATGCGCGTATTAGTTTTTTTAACTGCAGCGACGTGGGCGTGCAACATGCAAGCTACATGTGCGTGCAATGTAATTTCAAAAGTGGTTTTAGAAGTAATTACTCTCTTTTGCTCTTTTCTTCCTTGACTGCTGCTGGTTTCGGTGACCTTCGCCTTGTTGCTGTGTCCCAGCAGAAGGGGCAGCCGGGTGACGTTAAATCCCGCGCCGGCCCACGTCTGCTCACCCGGTTTGGGACGGCACCCGTGGCGCGAGCGTACGCGCCCTCCCGGCACGGAGCAGGGACGCTCGGTGTTTAAACGTGCGGGACCGACGACTTGCGCAAACCCCGTGTGCAAGACTGTTTACTAGGGAAGAGCATCCGAGGCAGATATTGTGAGTATTATTCATATTGAGCTAATCCGTAGGAAGGAGATATTTCGAAGGCTAGTCAAAGCGTCTTTAAAATGCCGTGCGTTTCCAGTACCCAGACAACTCTGCTTTTGGCCCAAGCCGATGGCGCGCCGTGTGCCCCCACGCTGTCACCGTGCGATGCGATGCTCTGCGCTTTCCCTTCGTCTCCAGTCACCGCTGGCATCTGTTTGCTCAGGCCTTTGCTCGGGGAACGGTAGGGGATTTGTAAGGATCTGTATCCCAGGAGTAAGAATGCACTTAAATTGCGATTTGTAGACAAATGATATATATTATTTTAATATGTGCGCGGGTACCCAGATGCTGAGCGATGGGCACATGGTACAAATCTATAAATAAATATAATTTAAAAATATGGGTGGTGATTTACACACTTTGGCCATTCTACGAAGTGGCAGATATTGGAGCGTCCTCTCAGGAATGATTCCTTTTGCCACGGCCTGGATTTTTTTTCCCTGTGTTGTATTTAAGCTTTGCATGCTCTTACAGTATTAAATATAAGCGTTTGCAGTCTCCCTTTCTGTTACTACCCTTGGGAGATAAATTCACGTATATTAAGATTAAGCAATAGATACATATCCTTAAATGCTGCCGACGCTGTTGAGCGGGGAGCAGGGCATTGCGATGCTGGAGCAGGTTCTGGAAGGTCGTTTCTTTGTGTCTGCTGCGGCACTGGGGTGCTCAGCGTTCCTCATACCAACAAAATATCTGTGACGTTCTGAATGAAATTAATGGGACCGTTGAAAACATATTTTGATTGTAAATCCTTCCGGGATTGCTATCTTCTGTTTCTTTTTCGATAGTGTTTGTGGTGCTTTTAGCCGTAGGCCACGGGGTCGTGCTCAGAAAGCAGAGTTTGTTGTTGTCTGGAGAGCTCTTCGTTCGTTAACTGCAGAGTTGTGATGCACAAATTGAAGAGTTAATGCGGCCTTACAGTTAGCTGACCTTCAGACGACTAAACGTCTGTACGCGGGATTGCTGTAACGAGTGGTAAGGGTCCTCCGAGGGCGGCCGGTTTTCCTGCAGCGTTTTCGCCGTTTGTGCGTGGGATCGCTGAACGCGCTGCGCGTAGCTGGTTTTATCATGCACATCGTGGTCGGGTTCTCGGAGTCCCCTCGGCCCTCTGCGTAGCGCTGCCGGGGATGAGGGCACAACTGCTCGCTCTCAGGGCTTCGGTTACAGGCTGTCTTCAAATTCAGGAACAGCTCCGCTTTGATGGCAGTCGGTGCCCTGTTTAGAGAGCGGTTTGGGCAACTGTGAGCATTAGATATTATTTTTTTTTCCTGGATTGGTTTTAATACCAGCTTGCTCCCTGCAGAATCTGAACCTTTAAAGAGGCTGACGGTGTCTCACGTGGTTTGGAATGAAATCCTTCGCTGTGCTAATCAGGGAAGCCCAAGTCTGCAGGACAGGTCCAGTGTGATTTTGTTGAAAGGTGAGGATCGTCGCGCGGCACAGACTGGAAAACCTCCCCGCGACTTCTGCGGAGCCGGCGTGAGACGCGTGCCGAGGTGTGGCGGTGAATTGCTGGCAGCGAAGCTTACGGCAACCGCTGCCTTGCGCGGCTGTGCTCGGCGCCTCGAGGGGGGCCGTGCGCTGGCGTCTCTGTGCGCGGGAGAGCGCGCACGTGGGGTTGGCATGGCAAGATGTTTTTGTGGATGAAAAGTAGATTCTTTGCTCTGTCTGAAAAAGGGTCTCTTCTAGTTTTTAAATTGTCTCTGGGTGGCCTTTAAAATTCTTATCTGCTGGAAGCATCTTTAGGCTGTGCATCTATTCAGGCACGCTATACTCATATTTTTAGATGTGAGAACAATTAAGGGTAGATTAGATCTTTAAAGCAATTGTGTTTTTTGAATGAGTGATGGGTTAGGAATATCAGAAATACTCAAGTAAATAAAAACACAGAAGGAAAACAGTAATAAATATTTATAAGGAGCGTGGGGTTTTATGTACATGATCTAAATTTCCTGTTACGTAATTTGTTTTAGCGGGTGGGTTTTATATGTGCTCTCTCCTGCTCCTCCCCGTTCTTTTTTCTCTTCTTTTTTCTCTTTTTCACGAATTGTGACGCTGATTTAAAAAGAAAATCTTAAAATGAAATGGTACGACTGAAATGAAAAAGGTCGGTTTGGAAAATTACATTTGCTAGCCAAAGTGCTGGAAAGATAAGCTCAGCTCCGGCTTGTAGCTATTTTTGGACAGCACGCAGTGCTCCGTATATGGGTCAAATTCTGCCGTTGATAATGCAATTCAATTAAATTCAGTAGACGCGACTCTGGCGCGTGTAATTCCCGTGGATCTCTACGGGGATCCCGTCGCAGATCGGTGCCTGCAGCCCGCGTCGCTCCCACCGCTCTGCTCGCCCAGGTGGGCACCCAGCGCCAGGTCCTGCTGCGCGGACGAGCAGTGAAGTACTCGGCGGCGGTGTCCGAGCGGCTTGACGTTTCCGACACGTTTCTTTATTTATAGATTTACGTAAAGAAACGCTCTGAAAAATGGATTCGTATTAATAACCTGTAATTATACAGGCACACGAGGATGATACGGTCTTTCACCGCCAAAGCTACCATCTAATCTGACAGTTTCCTGAAAGATGACAAGCTCCACAAATACACGGGAGCAAAAGAGGCTGAGCGTGAGAAATTAAAGGCGCTTTTTGGTAGTACAGACTATTCAAAATGCACTTGTTTATCTGCCCTGTGTTTAGGGTGTTATTTCCGTTTTAGCAAACAAGCATGTAAATAAAAAGTAAAATTAAGAGGAAAAATGCCAGAGAAATAACGTCAGTTAGTGTGATGGCTTCTGCTTATAGTTTATAAACAGGCAGAGGGTTTTACAGAACGTGCTGCGATGCATAAAAAGGCTTTTGTGATCGTCTTAAATTAAAATGTATTGATACGATTTTTGTACAAATATTGCCCCGTATGATTACGAGTCCAAACGGCGGCGGCATGGTTTGAGGGCATGTGAACCAGAAATTAAAACCGAGCCTGAGAGTCTGACTTAATTACCCTGCTAAGTGAAAGGCAAAAGAGAGGGAATAAACAGCGAAGAGGGAGGCTCTGCTGGCGAAATGTTTTAACAATCCATGACTTCCGTCCGCTGCGTTTTCTGTTTGATGTCGGTTCGCATTGACTGAATCTCCCTATCAAAAACTGTGAGCCAACAGCCCCTGCAGCCACCTGAGCGCCGATCAGCGGCGCTGGGGTAACCTGAGCAAGCCCCAGCGCGTGGGGGCTCCCCCCTTGTCCCCCGCGCGCCGGCGCAGGCGTGCACGGTGCATGCGTCCGAGCGTAGCGTGCTTTTCCCCCTTCACGTCCGTTGTGCACCGATGCAAGTGACGGCTGCAGGACAGGAAAGAAACAGGTCTATAAGCTCTGTCGGAACCCCTCAAGTTTACAGTTGTACGTATGGGGAATTTTAAGGCATTGCTGGATTTGGGATTTATACGGAATGGTTGTCCCATTCATCTCAGCGGGTGAAACCCCGATCTCACCGGCGTGAGTGGCAAAAAGGCCGTCGACGTCACGAAGCCCGTTTTTTACTCCAAAGGACAAATGCAACTCACTGTGTATTTTTTAGTAGTTATATCGGTTGTGTTTTATTTAACCATCACTAAAAGCCTCTCTCCCTTTATTAACAGAGCTATTTATTATTTGTTAGGTTAGGGCAGAGAACATCCCTTCCTCACCCTGTAAGAGCGCAGAGGTTTAAAAATGCAATTATGCAGGGGGGTCTTGGCACTAGCTCTTTGGTTAGGTGAGTGGTTAGTTACTCCTAAGTAACTCTTCAGGTAAACACTTGGTTCTGCTACTTAATTTTCTATAGATTTTATTTCTCCAGGCTCCCCCCTTTGTTTATAACGGCATCTTTTACTCTGGAAATAAAATACATACAAACTCAAAGAAATAAAAACCAACCTAGAAGCAAAGCCGGGGAAGACATGCTGTACACATCTCCTGGTTTATAAGTTTCCTGTTTTTATAAAATCATGTCGTAGTAAAAAAAAAACCCAGTGCTTAATTTCTCGTTGCTGCAGCAATGGCAAACCCAAATAATATATAATGCAGAGCATTAAGGCTGTCAGTCGTGCTGTGACAAAATAAACACAAACTGCAAAATACAGTTGGAATGGGACTGAGATAGGCAACAGCATGAAATCCAGGGGTCTTGCTTGCAATGAAAAGGTGCGTTTTCAGTAAACGTTAGTTTTTATATAAATTACTCTGGCTATTGCTGTCCCAGTACCCCCTATCACACAGCTTTACAGGGAGGGTCACGGGGTGTTTGAAGGGGGTTTGAGCCGTTTGGGTCAGGGAGGGTCACAGGGCGTTTGGGGAGGGGGTGAGCCGTTTGGGTCAGGGAGGGTCACAGGGCGTTCGAAGGGGGTTTGAGCCGTTTGGGTCAGGGAGGGTCACAGGGCGTTTGGGGAGGGGGTGAGCCGTTTGGGTCAGGGAGGGTCACAGGGCGTTCGAAGGGGGTTTGAGCCGTTTGGGTCAGGGAGGGTCACAGGGCGTTTGGGGAGGGGGTGAGCCGTTTGGGTCAGGGAGGGTCACAGGGCGTTCGAAGGGGGTTTGAGCCGTTTGGGTCAGGGAGGGTCACAGGGCGTTTGGGGAGGGGGTGAGCCGTTTGGGTCAGGGAGGGTCACAGGGCGTTCGAAGGGGGTTTGAGCCGTTTGGGTCAGGGAGGGTCACAGGGCGTTTGGGGAGGGGGTGAGCCGTTTGGGTCAGGGAGGGTCACAGGGCGTTCGAAGGGGGTTTGAGCCGTTTGGGTCAGGGAGGGTCACAGGGCGTTTGGGGAGGGGGTGAGCCGTTTGGGTCAGGGAGGGTCACAGGGCGTTCGAAGGGGGTTTGAGCCGTTTGGGTCAGGGAGGGTCACAGGGCGTTTGGGGAGGGGGTGAGCCGTTTGGGTCAGGGAGGGTCACAGGGCGTTCGAAGGGGGTTTGAGCCGTTTGGGTCAGGGAGGGTCACAGGGCGTTTGAAGGGGGTTTGAGCCGTTTGGGTCAGGGAGCGTCACAGGGCGTTTGAGGGGGGGCTGAGCCATTTGGGTCTTCCTTTCCCAGTCATCTCCTTCCTCGGAGCCTCCGGGGCCGAGCTGGCAGCAGGGACCCGCCGGGGCTGCCGGAGGGGCCCGCGATGAGCGATATTCCTCTGCCCTCTGTAGGAAAACCGCCTGCACTGAACACCGCCGCCCGCCCCGCTCGGCAGTCGTGCCTGGGTTCAGTTCTGTAGCGTTCACAAACAGGTAACGGGCAGGGCAGAATCCTGCGTTGGCACGAAGGGGACGAGCAAGCAGCCCACGCCGCTCGTCTCCGAGCTAGGGCCCGAGCCGGTACCCGCCTCAAGTTGGCAGCGCGCTGCGGGCAGAATCCCAGCGCCGGGCCTGGGAAGGCCGCGTCCCGGGCCGCAGGCTGACCCCCTGAACATGCCCGTTGTGGGGCCTGAAGTTCAGAGCCGAGAGGCGGATTCGGATCCCTGCTCCCGCGTTGCAAAATACGCGCCAACCTCTGTCGCTGTTCCCCAGTGCCAGGGCCAGCCTTGCGTTTTGGGGCCTCCTCGCCCCACGAAGCGGCCAGGAGCAGCAGCCAGCGGGCGAGCCCCAGAGCCCCTGTTCTTGCGAACGCTCTCAGCGGCTCGCTTCGGCGCCGCTGTGCCGCTGCTTCTAGGCCGGAGTTTGGCAAAAGCGCCCCGGGAGCTTTGGTGCTGGCACGGATCCACTGAGGTTGGTGTAACTGTGGCGTAAGGATCCCGCTGGTGTAACTCTGGTGTACGGCCCCAGCTGGTGTAACTGTGGCGTAAGGATCCATGTGGTGTAACTGTGGCGTACGGCCCCAGCTGGTGTAACTGTGGCGTAAGGATCCCGCTGGTGTAACCGTGGTGTACGGCCCCAGCTGGTGTAACTGTGGCGTAAGGATCCATGTGGTGTAACTGTGGCGTACGGCCCCAGCTGGTGTAACTGTGGCGTAAGGATCCCGCTGGTGTAACCGTGGTGTACGGCCCCAGCTGGTGTAACTGTGGCGTAAGGATCCATGTGGTGTAACTGTGGCGTACGGCCCCAGCTGGTGTAACTGTGGCGTAAGGATCCCGCTGGTGTAACCGTGGTGTACGGCCCCAGCTGGTGTAACTGTGGCGTAAGGATCCATGTGGTGTAACTGTGGCGTACGGCCCCAGCTGGTGTAACTGTGGCGTAAGGATCCCGCTGGTGTAACCGTGGTGTACGGCCCCAGCTGGTGTAACTGTGGCGTAAGGATCCATGTGGTGTAACTGTGGCGTACGGCCCCAGCTGGTGTAACTGTGGCGTAAGGATCCCGCTGGTGTAACCGTGGTGTACGGCCCCAGCTGGTGTAACTGTGGCGTAAGGATCCATGTGGTGTAACTGTGGCGTACGGCCCCAGCTGGTGTAACTGTGGCGTAAGGATCCCGCTGGTGTAACCGTGGTGTACGGCCCCAGCTGGTGTAACTGTGGCGTAAGGATCCATGTGGTGTAACTGTGGCGTACGGCCCCAGCTGGTGTAACTGTGGCGTAAGGATCCCGCTGGTGTAACCGTGGTGTACGGCCCCAGCTGGTGTAACTGTGGCGTAAGGATCCATGTGGTGTAACTGTGGCGTACGGCCCCAGCTGGTGTAACTGTGGCGTAAGGATCCCGCTGGTGTAACCGTGGTGTACGGCCCCAGCTGGTGTAACTGTGGCGTAAGGATCCATGTGGTGTAACTGTGGCGTACGGCCCCAGCTGGTGTAACTGTGGCGTAAGGATCCCGCTGGTGTAACCGTGGTGTACGGCCCCAGCTGGTGTAACTGTGGCGTAAGGATCCATGTGGTGTAACTGTGGCGTACGGCCCCAGCTGGTGTAACTGTGGCGTAAGGATCCCGCTGGTGTAACCGTGGTGTACGGCCCCAGCTGGTGTAACTGTGGCGTAAGGATCCATGTGGTGTAACTGTGGCGTACGGCCCCAGCTGGTGTAACTGTGGCGTAAGGATCCCGCTGGTGTAACCGTGGTGTACGGCCCCAGCTGGTGTAACTGTGGCGTAAGGATCCATGTGGTGTAACTGTGGCGTACGGCCCCAGCTGGTGTAACTGTGGCGTAAGGATCCCGCTGGTGTAACCGTGGTGTACGGCCCCAGCTGGTGTAACTGTGGCGTAAGGATCCATGTGGTNACCCCAGCCCCGGGCGGCCCCCAGGGAGCGGCGCTCGACCCGCCGCCACCCGCCGCGCCCGGACGGGGCTGCCTCAGGGATCCGGGCTGCCTCGGGGATCCGGGCTGCTTCCCGCCTGGTTCGGGGCTGCCTCCGGGACCGGGGTTACCTCAGGGGCTGGGCCTATCCCAGGGGCCGAGGCCGGCGTTACCTCCGTGCCAAGTTACCTCAGGCCTGCCCAGGCCGGGCTGCCCCAGTGCAGGCCCTGCCACCGGCCGTGCGGAGCCGGGCTAGGGAGCGGATCCGGCTGGAAACTTCCAGAAAAAGAGACACAAAAGCACAGCGGCGGCGCAGGGCTGATTGCTCTGCCGGTGCACCGCAGCCGGGAGGAGGCTCAGCAGACGCGGTCACTGGGGACAGCCCTCTCCGGCACACCAGGCGCTCAGAGCAGGCCGCAGCATGCTGCACGCGTCTTGTTTGAGGCTTACCAGTCGCTAATTATCAATGTGTATTTTTAATCGAGCTTTTTTTGCCTTAGGTGTGGTTTTTGACACGTTCATCCGTTTCCCCATGACATGTAGGTGGAGGTGTCATCTTCTAAGTTTCCAGGCTGATGCCTGCTGTTTCCTTGACTTACCCTCTCCAGAGTAGAGTCTCCCCACCAGCCAGCAGACCAGCCGAGCCGTGGGGCAGGACCCATCTCCAGAGCACGTCTGTCACACAGTCCCTGCACTCACCTCTTGAGATAGCGAGTTAACCGTCACACACCGGCAGCGGTTGGCTTTGGGAGGTCCTAGGCACCAGCCACGGAAAACGTGCCGGCTAGCCTGGTTCTCCCATACAAGTGTATGTGAGAGCAATAGTATTTTGTAAGCAACGTCGTAGTAACCATTGAGAAAATGAATGTAGTCAGCAGAGGCGTTTTCGCATTTTAGGAAGCGGGATTCAGTTTCAGACTTCATACTTTAGTGGTGCCAAGACTGAGAATGCTGGAAGAGCCATTGAGTGCCACAGGTTGTTCTGCATCTGCCCCTCTTGTCCAGCCATTCCTTGGTGCTGAGCATCGTGCCATCCTCTTGTAGCTGAGGTGACTAAATTCAGACCCGATCTTGTTGCTTTGACTACGAGCAAGAGATTTTTTAACTTCCCCGCGCCTCAAGTAAATACTGTATGTGAGGCATTAACATTTCCAAACACACATTAAAAGAGCACTTAGCGATGTTCAGCCAGTTGGATCACTCAATTGGTTGAACGAAGCTAACCCTGTAATTTTGCATACAGGGTGTCTTGCACATGAATGAAAATAAGGAGGGAGTATGGTATGATGTGTTCTCTTTGCTGGACTGCTCTGTTCCTGTGTCCTGGAGCAGATAGGTATGAAAGAGGATAATAAACGCACTGAGATTATTTTCTCTGTTTAGCCATTCTAAAATGTTTACGTATTTGGCTCATATATATAGCAAGAGGCCAAAGTGCACCTGAATTGCAGTTTTCCTCATTTAATCTGTAAGTGTGAAGTGAGTGAAGGTGTTCCAGCTTTACGGAGTCCTCCACCCAAAGGACTACGCTTTTCATGAGACCTTCGTGAATCTGTGGAAGGGCTCGGATAGGCTTAGTTTGTCTAGCGCTTTGTGCGCGTTCTCTAAAATAAAGAAGAGGCAGGGGAGAAAGTGTGAATGTAGGCAATGCTCGTTCAGAAGAAAAAAACCAGGATTTTTGATGTTTGTTAATAAACATCCATCTCTGTATCGCAGGTGAGCCCTGTGGTACCAAACCTGTGTATGGCGAAGTCCAGAGTACTGAGAGGGGGTGGGAATTGGTCAGTTTGTGTAACATCTCCCTTCCTCCTGCAAAGGTTAACCTAGCAGGTGGGAGAACATCTCTGGCTGCAGAGAAGTCACAGGATGTTTTCTGAAAATACCCTTGGAGCTGTTTCATCTCTTCTGGTGGATCTTAAGTATTACTTTACTCAGTAGTTCCTAGGCAGGACTGGTGCTGATCTGCACAAAACCCACCTCTGAGGCCTTTTTTCTGGCTTTGGTCCCCCAGCAACCTTTCCCCCTTTGCAGAAAATTAGTGTGCTGTCTTTCCTTCACCAGTCAGAGAAAAGCCTTGCTCCCTCTCAAAGCCTAAAAGCCAGGCTTTTATGTGAGGCTGCGTTGCCACCCAGCTCACCTTTGCAGTATATTTTTGTTTGTAGAGCATGAGGAGTTTTCCATGGCTCCTTCCTGCAGGTAGTTCTTCTAGTCTGAAATTCAGTTCAGTTCAGACATGCCTGCTCCTTTTTTTTTTTCCCCCCATAGCTACAGTTGCTAAGGTGATTGACAAATTTGAGGATGAAACTGCAGATGACGTTTTCCCTGTTGGTAATATACGGAAAAAAGCTTCAGCCTCTCTCTTGGAAGCCGATAAAAGGTACGTCGGAAAAGCTACATCTCGCAAAGCCTTGCAGGAAGAACTCTGGGGAGATGCTGTGTCTGAAGAAGGTTCTGGTAAGAAATCTCATTTCTTTCCCCTTTTCACTGGACCTCTCAAAATTTGATGTTAGCATGTTAAGCCATCTGAACCGAGATGACAAACTTTAGATCCCTGTTACAGGGCAATAAACGGGTAGAGTTAAGTTGGACATCTTGAAGTGCCCTCCTGAAATTCAGGCTGTATTTTTTAGCCGGAGGGAAGGGGAAATGCCAGAGAGGAGGTTCACTTCTACAGATTGAGGAAAGAGTGTGATAAGTGTGAGGTGAGGTTCAGTGCACTGACTGAACACTGTGTGGAGAAAAAGAAACAGCTCCCATTTTTAAGCAGACTTTTCTTGGGGACTGCAAGTATATACAGATTCTCATTTTTAAAATGCATATAGCAAATTCTGACTACCTTGTTTGCTTGTCATGTCATTGTTTCATGGGAGAGTTAAGCCGTAGATCTACTAATAATCATTGCTGGAGAAGACGTGAGCGGAGATCTTTGTGGATGTGGCCTTGTGTTTCCATTATTTAGCCGAAACAAAGAATAACGTCATACTCAGGGAAAACAGTTTGGAGCTCGGATAGCCCAAACCAGAAGCTATTGATGATGCATACTGCAAAGTGTTACACTTTGCCGGTAAGTAATTTTTTTCTCTTTTAATTATTAGCTGAAGAAGCAGATGAATGGTACAGTGACGGTGAAGATTCACAAGAGAATGGCAGCTTAGGCAGTAAAACAAAGGAGAAGCCCAGCAGTGCTGGCAGTGACCAGGAGGATGACTTGGAAGACGATGAAGAGACAGATCTGTCTGTCCAGGCCAAGGTGCCAGAGTTCGGTTTTCAGAATATCACAGACTTCGAGAAATTTACGGAGGGGATGGATGATGTAGGGAGCAGTGAGGGGGAGGATGAAGATGATGCCAGCATGGAAGAGGGAAGTGATGACGAGGAATATGGGAGTGAAAAGCATGACAATATAAAGGACACCAAAGACACTGAAGATGATGGAGGGGTGATGACGTTCTCAAAAGGACAAGAGGCTGAAGAAGTAGAAAAAGGAAAAGCTGTGAAGAACCAGCTAGGTTTGTGCATGTTTGCTTTGTATTTTGACAAGACTTTCACCTTGCCAACACTAGAAACTGTCCATGTTAGGGACCACTTCAGCACGTTGACATGCTGTTAGCATACTGCATGTGCATGCTACAGGAGCCCCAGTGATTTGCAAATGTTCCGACAAATCTATGCAAACTGGTGTCGCTGCCGGTATGAAATCTGGTGTTACGAAGTGTATTTATCCACTGGCTTAATTGAACCAGTACTGAATATACTTGTAGCATTGATGGGGATGGGGACTTCCTATGCTGGTAGTGCTGTGCAGTGATGCTGGTAGCACTTCTGTTTCTTTTCAAAATGTAATACTGAATGCAGTTTCTTCCTGTCCGTCCTATTAAACTATCAAACCCCCATTTGCAAAATGACCTTTTAAACAGTAAAGCAAAGGGATGATTTCTTGTTTTGTGGATCACGGAATTACACTCAGGATCCTAGGATGGGATGCATCTTTGTCCAGAGACACCTTGGGTACCAATTTCGTGCTGGGTCAGTGCATGCAAAGATTTGCTCTAATGAGGAGTAACGTAGCACAAAGGAGAGGGTCTGTGCTGCTAAGTCAACAGCTCCTTCACAAGGAGCAAGTGCTCTGGCTTGCCGAATAATTGTTTTATTTTCTCTTTGTTACGAAGCACTGTGGGATCAGCTATTGGAAGGGAGAATCAAGATGCAGAAGGCGCTCGTGACAGTCAACCGGCTTCCACAGCCAGATACTTACCCAATCTTCAGAAAGGAAGGTGGACAAGAATTTGACAATGCTGTTGGGAACTGTAAGAATTCTTCTTTCTACTTTGGGTAGACTCTGCTGTAGCCAATGTGTTTTGCTGTGTGGGGGAGTGTTAATGGGGAAGCGAGGGCTTTGAGTTGTGTGTGTCTGTAGTATTTGCTGTTGGTTTGTATTGCCTTAATCATTAATTAGGGACCGTGCAAACAGAAACCACAAACTGTTTCCTACCCCAGAGAAAGGAAATGTCTCGTATCGCCCTTGTCTCTGTATACCTAGTTAATCTCTGCTGGTGGCCTGTCATCACTTACCTGATGTTGACAAGCCTCAGCTCAGGTCCTGCTGCTATTTCTAGTTCACGTGGGGGTTGAAGTTTGCTTATCAGGTTTAAGTTTCATGCTGGATCTTAGAAACAATTGGTTTGGTTATTGCTGTTCGGTGCAGAGTTGAGATGCTTCTTGGTCCAGAGACACCTTGTGGTACCAATTTTGTGCTGGGTCAGTGAATGCAAAGATTTACCCTAACCAGGAGTAATGTAGCACAGAGGAGAGGGCCTGTGCTGTTAAATCAGCAGCAAATACCTTCTCGTCTTGAAGCTGCTTCATCTGTTTATTTCTTAGGATCACTATTAATGATACTGATCTGATGAGATTTGTAGTAGATGCTCCAGTTGGTAAGTGCAAAGTACTCATCTTCAGTGTGTTGTGGATCTATCTGATTAGAATTGGACACCTTTTTTACTGACCCTAAGGTAAATGCACAGGGAGATGCAATGTGTGTTGTGTTATCCTTAAGAATAAATGCAAACTACTGCTAGTATCAGTGTCCATTTCTCCCTGACATGTTTGTTGTTTTCTGTTAAAAACCACAGAGATGACAATGTTTATACGCAGATTGTTCTTTTTTTCTAATCCCACTGATCAGAAATTAGTGAACTTCATAGGATATTCTTCCAGTGATTTTGAATAATGAACATAAGCCCAGTAACATTGTAAAGCTTGCCAGGTTGGTTTTTAGCTTCTGTTTCTTCTTTCCCAATCTTGAGATACTGCTCGCTTTCCAGAACATTTCAGCTCCGTAGGTGAGCACCCTGTGGAGGGTCCCGAGAAGCCCTCTTCGACGAACCAGTTGGTAGGAAACACCATAGTGGTGCCTACAGCCTTCCATGCTAACCATCAAAGACATCATCCGAGCCGTATGGTTTGCTGTGGTTGTACGTCCATTCAGCCGCACAATGTGCCGGTTTGTAGATGCCATAGCAATACCTGCGCATTGAGAAGTTTTGGCCTCTGCTGGCAGAAGTCATACTAAAACTGGATCAGGAGCTTTCGCCATCATCAAACTTGACCCTGAATCTTGCCCCTACACCAAGTTTTGACTGTCATGTTATGGCTTATACCTGATCTGAACATGGCAGCTAATCAGCTTATCTGGAGTTACAGCATGTGAGATACTTTATGTTTTAAAGTTAGCTCTGCTGCTTTAAATGAAGTGATTAAGGAAAAAAAGGCGAACTCCCAACAATGCTAAGCTGACCTTTCAGTGAAATGCATGTTATTAATGTATTTAATGAGATGCATTACAAACTGCACTGAGCACCATGTTTCATTACAGGTCTAAAATGCAATATCATTAAAGACCTTTAACAGAAACAATGGTTGACATTTTGATATTTCCCATAAGCAAAATACATCCAAGAACATGGAGTATAAAGCTGTACACAGTACAGCAGAGAGGTTAATCTTTCCGTTGTCCAGAACGCTAAAGGAAAACCCACTGTTAATAACTGCGCAGTGGTTCCCTCCCCACCCTCTTTTCATAATCTGGCCAGGAAACTTACAGCAGTGTACCTTGATGTTCCTGATAGCCTGGGTTTGTGTTCTGTCTTTCGTCTGTGAAGACAGCAAGAAAATACAGCTGGAGTGACCTCAGCGAAGTTAGCAGAGGAAGCGCTCAGGCTGCCAGATGGAAAGTAGCGAACTTAGGAACATTCTACATTCTGCTACTACTACACTTGTTCAGTGTTTTCCGGTGTTCTCTAAGGGACCAAAGTTATATTCCTTTTTTTATTTCTATTTTTTTTAAATAAAATCTGTAGTTGTATGATGAAGCAGGTTACAAAGAATAGTAATTTTTGGTGAGTGACACTACTGTGCAATGCAGCTGTCTTTCACTGCCCTGTGAAGATGCTCTTTCCAGAAGTTACAAAGTGCCAAGCATGAAATAAGGAGTTAACTTAGACATGAAGATCTTAGGAAAGACTGGGAATGTAGTCGGTGTTACGTGGCAAAGACCCGTTTCTGTCTCACTTTGCTGTATTGGGCCCTGGGAGAAGGATTCATGTCTGATCAACAGCTAGAGCTTTACCCCATGGGCAGTCTGAGCTGAGTTACATCCTTGCTCACGGAGCTTCTGCGTGGATAACAGGGCTGTGACCTGTCAGTTCAGGAGGTGAAACTAAGTCCTTTCTGAAAATATACATCATCATGTATTTTAAATTCTTTCATTAATTGACGCACCTTGATTTATGAGGGGGGAAAAAATCTCATTTATTATAAATCAGCTTCCAATAAAAGTCCTGATTTTTAGCTGATCAAGTGGTTTAGTGGCTCCTGTAAAAATAAACTTTTTTTACTTGCTTCTGAACGGTGATGTAGTGGGCTGGGTAAACATTTCTGGGCTCCTGAGTTCTCATTGTAGTTGTGTTACCAGCTTATGGGTAGGATCCCATTCTCCACACAGGAGAAATTAGAAGAATTGTGCATGAGGAATTGCAAAGATGAGTTGAAGACAGGACTTTGTAAATACTGAGTCTTGAGGTGGTTCCATTGTATGTGACGCGCTTCAGTCTTGGACAGGATTTGGGGTGATCATGACATTGACGCTCTTTAGGACTGACGCTCTTTAGGACTGACGCTCTTTAGCCTCAGCACTTCTTGCCAAATCCACAAAATAAATTTGGCATGCTTTCATCATCTTTGTTGAACAGAAGGAAATGATTTGGTGCTCAAGTTGCACAAAGCAGTTTGTCAGAAATCCAGGCTTGGTGTACACTGTAGCCCGTTGAGTGTATGAGGGTGCAGAGCTCTTGGCACCCAGCTCTCTCTGAGGTCCCGGACAAGTCCCTCACATCTCTTCGAAAGCTACCCCAAAATGCTTTCAGTAATTTATCCCCAGTCCTTCCATTGCTTATGAAATTTCTGCTCTGTGCTCACAGGAAGGATGATTTTTTTGAAATGGAAAATGGTCCTTCTTACATTTGCCTCTTTGGTATCTCCTACTTGTGACAGCCCTTTCTGCAGCTAGTGGTGGTAGGGAAGTTCCCCGAGGGTTCGAGTGTAATTGTGTTAAAGAGTAGATAGCAATGTTCTATGCATTTGGAGTTTTAAAGACGAATCTGAGCGAAAATGGCAAGATCATGCTTGTTTTCCAAATTTTGAGGTTGGAGGTTACAAAACTCAAGTGTTTTAATTTATTATTTTTGTAATCTTCTATGAAATTTTTTTTTTAAATGATACAACGTGCTTTGGACAGTCTTGGATTCCTGAGATCTCAGGTTCTGGTGGATGATTTACTGCAAAATTGCTTATAAATTGAAGTAGAAAATGTTTTGCAGACCTGGCAGCTTTCAGGCTTCACACCCATTTGTCACCCAGCATTTCCCTTTGTGTATAGAACAAGAATTAATTAGGCTGCACTGCAGGAAAAGTTTATGGCCATAATTTATATAGGATGAATTTCTGTTTAAAGAGACAGCATTGCTTTGTTTGCACTGTCTTACTTTTTCTTTCCTTTTTTTTTTTTTTAATCTTTAATTATTTTCCAGATTTTTTCCTGTCACCGTTTTTACATACAAATTGGAGACCAAACTGTGGTCATGGAGCTCATGTTTATTCCTGTTTTGCATCCATGGAGAAAGTCTGAGTGGTTTTTAATACTGAAATCACAGTGGCTGCGCTCTGAACGCACTGCAAATGTTTAATGTTTGATGCACTGCACACGTGAACTCCCACAGCTTACGTTTCTGAGGTGCTGCTGCCTGGAGTGGTGTGTTTCTCCAAGATACATTTGTATTCTCTTGCACCGTATCTTCCAGTCTAGTCCGGGGCTTGAGATGTTGCCTCTGTTTGGGGTCTTGCACGTTCAATTAATGTTTTTCATAATCAATGCAAGTCAGAATTTGCAATCTGCTCCTGATTTGCACATTAAAGAGACCCATTAATTAAAAATTCCAATCCCTGGCACGTTCCCGCAGGATCCTTGCATTATTTACATAGAAAAAGAGTACAAGGTGCAAGTTTCTGTGCTGTGTCTCTGCGCAGATTGCATGCCTGCCATTCATATTTCTATGTATGTTTTCAAGAGGGAGGAAGGTCGGAAGTGGATCTCATGAAAATGTCACAAAAAATTACCTCAAGGGCAAGAAAGAGCCAAAGAAGAGGTGGAAGCAACATCAGTGAAGCCATAACCAGTGTCAGGAATTAAACGTTTCCTAGGTTTGGGGCTTGTAATGTTAAATCTTGATTCAGTGACAAAAAAACCCGCAGCTAATTGTGGGACAGCGGGGCAACAAGAGCTTTAGGAAATTATATGCCTCAGTCAACAAAGGCTAGAAGCTGTTGTTGTATGTGCCCTGGGTAGCTGTTCCTGCTGTTTTAACTATTTTCTCTGTACAATTTTTGTTAAAAATACTAAGCTGGGAATGTCTCAGTGACCTGTAGTTGGACAGTGATACGTTGTGCTTCGCAAAAAGAGCTGGGAATTCTAGGTTTTACGTAGTATGATGTGCTATTTTCAGTTTTTAATTGGCGAGATGAGGAATTAAAACCGTAGAAACACAGGTGAGACACTTGCAGAAGGCAAGATGCTGATGGAAATTGCAAGACTTCAAAGGGATGAGTAGTTACTATGTTTTCGTGTGTATATGCTTTCACTTTCCAAGAGTTGTGTAGGTCCCTGAAATGCAATCTACTGCTGAATTTTTGTGGGGTGGTTTTTTTATTTTTTTTGCTCTCACTCCATCTGTTGGTGGATTAAGAGAAAATTCTGAGTCCCACGTTTATATTCTTCAGCATAAGCTCAAGTTAAGTTGTTTCAGAGAAATGGCGAGAACACTGGTTTTGGTAAAAGGCAGACATGCAGGGTCTGTAAGAATGGATTTCCTCACTGAAGGAACAAAAGTGGGGACAAGAAATATTAACTGTTATTTACACTTTGTAGAGGTGTGAAGTTATACAAAGGTTTGTGATCAATAAGAAAATAAACCTGAATAAAGTGAATCAGATAAAAAAATCAAATTAAATGCTCCGTGTGCTTGCAAGGCCATTATCCCCAAACCTGCCTGGGTTATTAATGTATTAATGGAGCAGCAGCAGTGAGCTCTGCCTAGCAGCAGCCTGAACTTTTCAGCACGGTGCCTTCTCTGCTGCTAACAGATACAAAATCGTACACAGCTTTCAAAATTCTGTTGGAATTTGTGTGTCTTGTCTCAACTGACAGCGATGCTTGGACTTTCATTTGTATTCTCTGTACTCAACTATATCTTATTTTCCTGATTGCTGTGATGTTACTCTAGATGATTCAACCATGGACATTCTGTGTGGCTGTGAGCTAGTGGCATTGCGCCCATGCGCACGATGCAATTCCTGTGTTCCTTGTGCTCAAGAGGGATGTATTATCCAGAAGAAACCTTGTTTCCCCCATCATTTAGCATTTCTATAGTATCTCCCCTTTGAAATTGCACCAGAAGAGTTGTTGCGTTGGGCTCATTCACACAAAGAGATGAGCTTATATTGGAGACAGGGCGTTGAAGAGTGCTGCAGTTGGCACAGCCGGTTGATAAGCGGTGCTGCAACGCATGGCCTTGTTCACCCTATAAGCACGCTGCACCGGGGCCCGAGGACAGTAGAATAGTGTGTTCTGCCTTCTAGGAGTAAGTTAAATGTAATGATGGAGACTAGTCCTTTTTTGTACCCTGCAAGTAGTCTCTAGTCCTCCTCACAGCCTGGGCGGCGTTACGGATAGTGTGTTTCTTTGTGGCCGCTCTCGACATGCGGTTACACCTTGAGTTGGGAAATGACAGTCGCTGCATGAACAGTGGTTTGCAGTCCTGCCTCTCCTTCTCCGTACTGAGTTTGGACTGCAGAATATTCGTCTATGTGCACCTTTTAAGTCCTTCGATATGTGTTTTAAATGAGGTGCTGCGAAGAAACTTTATTCAAAAGACGTGGAAAGATGAAACAAGGGAAACGAGTGTGAACTACATGTAAAGTTTGCAGGAAGCAACTCACTGTTCATAGTCCTGCTATTGCTAGTTTCTCCAACTCCGAGTCAGTGGCTGGGTAACTTATGTTTCACATTGATTAGTTATTCCCTTAAGGTGTTACATGTCTCAGGTGCAGCTAGCCAACACTTGCTATTCAATTATGTTTTATTGAAAAGCAGAGCCAAAAGGGGCACTTAGAAAACTTTGAGGACATGCCTGGGCCTACACAAGACCGGGTGTTCGGTGCCTTCTGGGAAGTGGAGATGTTTACTCTTCGTTCCTAACATGTGCATCCCAGTCCAAACACTTTGACTGACCCAGAAATGTCTGTTCCTGGGGTGGCAATAGGTGCGTATGTAGTGAGTGTGCCGATAAAGGACTGTGCTTCCACCTGGAGCTGTGTGGACCTTTATAATGATTGCCTGAGTTGGGCTCTTGGTACGCCAGGTTGGTTAACTGCTTCTGTGACAAGTATCTGTGGCTTGTGACTAAACAGCACATTTGTGGACAAGGCCTCTTAAGGATGTGATTAAGAATCCCACTTACATTCATTGCCAGCAGGAGACCTCCAAAGATGCCATGTGTTTCCTGGTTTTACATTCTTGCATATCAAGTGTTTCTGTATGAATGCTTCATACTGAATATCTTTGTTTTCTTCTGGGTTGGTGCTGTACTGTTTTGCCAAAAAGAGACTCAAGACAGAGGGAAAGATTCTATTCACTATCTCTTTAGTGTGTGTTTGTATGTTCTCAGTGTCTTTTTAATAGAAGGTTTTTGCTGGTTTCTGTTACTCTGATTCCTGATCTTTAAAAAAAAAAAAATTACATTCTGTGCAACATCCAGGTAAGTGATGTCGAAGAAGCTGATTAAGTATTGACTAACTTTGAAAAGATCAGGTCTGCTTTTGGTACTGGAAAACCTGTTCCACTTCCCGTAAGAGAGGATGTGTCTGGCAAGGCATCCCCCTCGTCCTCTCCAGTTGCGCAGCGTGCTCCGTGTGATGGGCTCACCCTCTGCCTCGCTCCTTGGCTGCACCTGGTTATCATTTTACACATCTGGGTAGAGAAAAGCTGTCAGAAGAAATGTGCTTTATTGACACAGGCTTGGGTTTTTTCGGAGAAGCCTGCAGAAACCAGTTGCGAATAATTCACTCATAATTTTGTTATCATCTCTATTCGTGGATCACTTTTAAAACTAGAATGTATCCATACCTACATCTGGAGACGATAATGCATTAATACAGAGCAGGGTGGGTGTCACAGGGGAGTGGGGGAGGAACTGAGGCACAGGCAGATTACAGTTTCCAGAGGCGTAGAGCAGTTACAGGATTAATTGGTGCTAGGCAAGATCATTGACTTAAATATATTCTTGCTTTGAAGATTTTACTGGGAGCCTGCACAAATGTGTGACAGCAGAACTGGGTTTCAAGCGTGAGTGTAAATTATTGTGATCAGCTCTAGCCCACTTAGAACTGGTAGTTAATTTGAATTGAATTGTATTAGTCTAGACACTTCATGAAATCAAAAAGCATCGTGCTTGTCAATTCGTGCGGGGTTGAATTTGATTTAAATGGATGTGGATGCAGGTGTCCCCAAATTTCACCTTTTCTCTCTGATCTAATGAAGAATCTATTCAACTCGTTTTGGGAGTGAGCCAAAGCGTGTTGACACTAACGAAGACTTTTCTCTCGACTAAAATAAATGAATGAATCAGACCATTTTTTGTAAATTTTGTTGTAATGATCCAATGCCTTGTAGAGCTTCTGGTAAGAGCTGGGGTCAGTAAGGATGATAAGCTCCCGGGCTCACGGGTGGCCGTTCTGCGTAGGTGCCAGCGAGTGAGAGGGAAGAGGCGCGAAGTGGGAAGCTTTAGACAAAGGCACAGGTCTCAGTTTTGGAGCTCTGTTGTTGTTTGTGTGCGTGTTCAGTTGGGTAATGGGGGGTGTGATGTTTTGTGCATGTGCAGGGTTTGGGCTGTGTGAGGTACCGGAAAGTATTTTGTGGCTTGTCGTTACTGTCTGTGAATTGTTCAGAAATCCTGTGTAGGAGGTAGTGGAGAAGTGCAGGATATTTATTTAACTTGGAGTTCTCAGCTTTTTTTTTTTTAAAAAAAAAAAAAGTCTTGCCCTTCCTCACTGAGTGCCAAGGCATTTAGCTTGTGGTATTTAGTCTTTTGAGCACAATTTTTGTCTGCTTCTCTTGTATCGATGTGGTAAAATTGAAATGCTCCCATTTTATAGGTTATCTCCATAGCCATATGTGTTGGACGCTATTGGCGTTTGAGGTGTGTTTTAAAGCTGTCTTAAACTCCTGTGAGAGAAATGGTAGGGGAGTCCGTAGTTGTTGACCTGATGCACCTGAACTCCGGACTGTGGGATTACACCACACCTCAAACACATCAAATAGGTTTGCCTACGCTTGAGTTTCCCAAGATAATTAATACCTAATTAGATTGAGTTTACTTAAATACTTGTGCATGTTAGTCTGTAGACGCCACAAACAAGATGCAGGGAAACAAAGGCTTGCAAAGCATCCAGACAAGCATGTGCAAATGTCAGCTAACTCGGATTAATTGGCAATTGGTTACCTTGAGATGGAAACTCAGTGCTTGTCATGATAAATGTAATTAATGGCCCGGTATTATATGGGGAGGTCAGTCTAGATGGGCTAATGTTCCCTTCTGGCCTTAATATCTAGGTAACTATGAAATTTCACATTTCCTCTTCCTTTCTCGTTCTTGCCTGTGTACTTGGGGATTCCTGCCTGGCAGAGAGGGAAATGCATGCTGTCAGCTTCTTTACATTTACAGTAATGTAAAACATCAGATTTTATAAATCTCATTTTTACAAGCCCCATCCCCTCCCTGGTCTGGGCTGATATCAAAAGATGACGGTTGAGGCGAATCAGTAGAGCATGAACTTCATGGAAGTGTTGCTCTTTCTTTCCCTTCTCAGCTGTCCCCCTCCCCCAGTCCCCACTAATAAAATCCTCGAATACCAAGCCTTTTATTCCATGATTGCATCTAGTTATTTTCTTTGCTTTTAGTAAACTCATCTGTGTCCGATCCTGTTGTCCTTACTGTCAAACGCAGTAATATTAGAGTGAAAGGGCTAAATTGAGTCCATTCTGTAACTCTTTGGGAGTCAGCCGAACTGCCTGTGCGAAGGGGTTTGCAGCATTGGCTTCTTTGTGCTGAAGGAATACAATTTTCCCCTCTGCAAAGGCTCTTGCATCATTTGCATTCCAATGGAACCAGCAAATTGGACCTTCGGTATGGAGCAGACCTTTTTATTGCAATCAGCAGAAAAGTCGGCCATTTTCCTACCATCATTTGATAAAATTACACGGACTCAAATGTTTTGGGAAGCGTGAAGGGAATGTTGCTCTCGTCGTTTCCTGAAATAACCCGGACAATTTAAAAGTGCTTTGTGCTAGGATTCAGCCGAAGCGCGTGAGAAACGTGTACGTAACTACACCACCTCTAAAAAAATCAGATCACTCTCTGCTGCCGAAGGGCTTGCAGCTAGCCTATAATTTAGTCTAGGCTGGCTCTTGTAGCTTCTGTCTCACGCTTATCAGTAGCCTTTTGTTTCTGTGCCATCTTGGTTTTCGGGCACTGGGACACGCAGGGGTGCGAATCTGGAGACAGTTGGAGTCCTGCCTGCACCGTGTTGTTCCCCCTGCAGTTAGTTACGCAGCGGGAATTACAGAAAAGCTGTTGTCCAAAGCCCCGTGTTTAAGATGCGATACCTGGAGGAATTTTCCCCCGCCTTTTCCTGGCTGGCAACATTGCTCTGCTGTTGGGAATATAGAGCAAGCTCCAAAAGTAATACTGACAGACTTCAGAATTATGATGCACTGGAGCTCTGGCGTAATTCTTTGTTGAAGAAGTTAGAGGCCTAAAATGTTAAGGCTTATTGTTATTCTGAGTTGATAATCTCTGCCTTGCTTTAATAATTTTTCCTCATGCCTGGATAGCCTGCGAGTTGCACAATAATCACTCACACAGCTTTGTAATCAATGCCCAAAGTAATAGGATTCCGCTGGCCAACGGCAATTAATAAATTTGTGTCTTTTTTAAAACACTAGCAAGTCGGGCCTGAAATACGACTGACTGGCTTTCCTCATTTGCATATTTATTGCAGTGGAAAAATTCTTGCCGAATGATTGATGTTGAGCCTGCCTCTTGAATTCCAAACAGCACATTATTATGAAATGAAAAATGCCGGCCATACAGTTGATTAAAGTTGAAGACAGTGGAATCGGTGTTTTTTAAGATTGTGGGAGAATTAAAGGCATATTTTAATAGATGTTGACAAGAAGTGAACTAACAAAAGCAAAGCAAAGGATTTGCTTGAAAAGATTTAATCAAACGTGTTTCTTGGGGGATTAATTGCTGGGGATGACTAGTGCAAGTGGCTGGCTTGTGGATTTGAATGAGAAGTATTGTTCTCAGGCCAGCGTATTGAGTGCCATTTTGACCTGTAGTTTAACTCCTGTCCTACAGTCGTTTGAAAGGAGTGAAAATTTCCCCTCTTCATCTGAATGTTGGGATAAATGCGTGTACCTGATAAAGATACTTTTCATTATGTACAGCTATTAAAAGAAAAGAGGTTTGATTCCTCTCCTTTTTATTTGCATAACGTGACCAGCGCGCTGGGCACTGCGCCTGTTCCGTGCAGCGGTGACACGGTGCGTCTCCACGCTGGCAGGGGGAACTCTCCCAATATTTGGCAGCTCAGCTTCTGCTCTGCATGCTGCGATTCAAACACCAGTGTCGTTCCAGCTTTTCTGTGTGAGCGCTCCTTACGGCCTGTGGAGGTACACGGAAAATTAAAAGCTCGCATGCTGATGATATTGCTGTGATGCCAGATCCTCAGATTTAATTGAGGGGAAAAAGTAGTTAATTTCCAGCTTTGGCGTGGGCTCTGAATTTCAGCCGCGTCCTGCGCGTGTGGTGTTTTGTGCTGGTACATCACAGTAATGGTGCTCCTGTTTGTGATATGCACGGTGCGTACGCAGTAACAGGCGGGCACTGTTCTGTAGGGCAGTGCGGGCACAGCAGTGCCCCATCACGCCAGTTAAGGTGCCGCGAACATACAGTGATGGAGTGACAATCCTGGGAGTTTTGCCCCGGTTTTAAGGATGACGGACCCTGACCGTCGTACTCTGAACCTGCTGGATGGATGCACTAGGGCGAGGCGAGGAGGAGCTTGCCTGGTGGAGTAGTTTTGGCAATCCCACTGGTTGTCTCTCTGTGAATACCTTTGAAAGCCTGGCCTTGAGGCACCGGCTTTTTTCCGTCAACTTAAAGTGTCTCTGCGTGAGGCCGCTCCCTGCTGCTCCGCACCAGCTGCTGCTCTCCGCAGCTGCTTGGGAAGATGAAATGAGACCCCATTTTTAGAGGTCATGAAAAAGAGCGCAGATATTTTTCTGCGCAGGAAGCTGCCGTGCTCTAGGAATGCTGAACGTACAGCAGTGGGCAAGCAGAGAAGCCATCATGCCTGCGAGTCCCCAGCGTGGCGGTGCTTGGGTTTCAGCGGCAGTGGAGGCACAGCCGCCCTCTGCGTGCAGAGAGGGCTGGTGGGGGGAGCGTGCTACGGGGCTGGTGCCCTGCAGCCGGGAGCCACCCCACACCAGGGAGGGGGATGCCAGCAACACAGCTGGTTTGTCCATAACCACTGGCATTGACAGAATTGATTTTTGTGGTTTGAGAACAGTGGGGCAGATTTCATCTCTGGTGGGTCTCCTGACACTTTGATACATGGCAGCGCTATCCCTGAATGGAGCTAAATACTCCAGGGCTACTTTCTGACTGGGTGAAGGGATGTATAAAATGAGAACATATGAGAGAGTATTAACAGAAAGGCACACTTTGATTTACTGATACTGGCTCCCAGCTTTCTCGGTGGATTGATATGCTGTCTGCTGGATCTGGAACAACTTTTTCACTCCTGTACACAAAATAAAGGGGCTCCCATGGACTCTTAAAAGTGGTTCTTACAAGTTAGTGTCTCACCACAGACATGAGTCCCATTTAAGCTGGAAGTTATATTCAGACCACGTTTGCTGTGTTCTTGGAGCAGCTGCAGATGGATCCCACTCAGCATCTTTTTTTCTTTCCCAAAGGGCAGCTTTGAAAAGATTTAATGGGAAGAGGAGTTGCGTGTGGTCCTGGTGTTAGTTGGCCTCTCCTGCACGCAGAGTATGAGTTGTTTTGGGGATTTCGGTTGCTCCTGCTGAAATGCCGTGAAGGGATCCAGCTTCTTTTGTTTTTAAGGCAGTGCTGAGCCACCTGTCCTGAGAAACCACAGGCCAGACATACAGCAGTAACTCCTGAAAAAGGAGATGATTTCAAGATTTGTCTCCCTGATGGTGTATGGCCCAGTGCTAAGGGTGTCAGTTGTGACACCGATGTCGATATAAGGTACAATATTTACCCCAGCACATTGCAACACAGACTATGAGAGAGATGCAGCAAAGCTGCCAGGAGAGAGTGGGAGAGAAGGGGTGGGAAAGGCACAGGCTGGGTTAACTGGGGCGGTAGGCGGTAGGCTGTGCCTGCAGCGTCAGGCTCAGAGAGTTTTACATACAGCTGCGTTTGCAGTGCTGTGCTTGCAGTCTCTGACCACTGCCTGGTGCGCCGGACTGGGAAAGGGCAGCCGGGGTACGTTTAAGCATCTGTAGTTGTCTGAACACAACACCCATTCGTGATACTGATGGCAGAATTAGTGTAGTAGTGCTGGGAATAAGCTGTTGGCATCAGGACCATCCCGTTGGTGTATGAGTGGTGGGAGGGTAGTCGTAGAGCTTCAGCGGCATTGTTCCAGCCTTGACCGGTTTGTGGTGCTCATGAAAACCAGTGTCAATAGCTTCTTGGTCACAAAAGCTTTAGAGACTGGAAATCATCAGGGACTGCCTAGGACCTAACACAGCCTGTGGCAGTGGTAGGACCCCGCTACATGGTCAGGGCTGGCATCGTCTGTGCTCTTAGAGGTATTGCTGGCTTTGTTCTGTGGACAGAGCAGGGAAGGGAGCAGGAGGTACAAACCTGATGGTTATCACATGTGGAAGCTGCTAGTTGGTCGCCTTAATGTACTGACATGCTTGAAATCTGTGTTGTGACTCTTTTCCGTTTAATGTTTGTGACTCTGTTTCAGACAAGGAGCAGCACGGAAAAAAAAGTGTGCTGGGTGGGGGGGTGCGGGTAGGAGAGCAGGAGGGTTAGCGTCCAGCCTGCCTTCAAAATGACACAGTTTGCATCTGTGAACCAGTTTCGTTTTAAGCTGCCTTCGTTCACAAATGGGTTCAATCTTTTCCCCAAAGCAGACGGTGTAAAGGCAGATTGAGGGCATTAGAGGGAAGAGAAGATGAGGAGGGAGAGGAGACTAGGAAGAAAACAATGCCTTCTGGAATTAAATGTGAAACGGATAGGGCAGGGCTGGATGGGAACAGGGCAGGGGAGGGTGACACTTGGCTTCTGAAGTTGAGTTTACAGCACACTTAAGCACCCAACAGTAACAATGAGAATGCCATCCAGTAATGCTATTAAATACACAAGAACTGAAAGCATGGAAATTACCCAGCTGTAAGAGGCTCGTGATGAAGCCACTGTCTGGAATAATTAGCCCTCCCACCTGGTTAGATGCACGGTCATTGTCTTCCCTGCCCTCTCCATCCCCTTCACTCCAAATAAAATTGCTCCCCATCTCCACTTCTGTTGGGGTCCATATCTCATAGCCTGGGGGAGCTTGAGCCTGTCTTTATTCCTTGCCTGCTTGCCACAGCCCTGATATACCCCAGAAGAGCTGAAGTGCTACTCCAGTTGTAATTGACAGGATCAAAGCCGCCTGGGGTGCATTAGCACTGCTGCTGGAGGATAGGCAGCGGGTAGAAAATAAACAGTTTCGGAAGCTCTGGGGACATTTAGCTGTGTTGCAGGCAGTGGGAAAGATTTTGCTGTTCTAAGCTGTGCACTCAGGCTAGGGTGGGGGCACTTTGCTTTCGCAAGTGATGCTTTAGCTGCAGACGCATACAGCAAATACATTTTTAAGGGCTTTTGTCTGTTTGTCTCTTGGAATTGTTTTGATGCTAACAGACGACTGTTTTACAACTACGGCGAACGTAATCCATTAATAGGTTTATATAGAAGAGTGGTCGGAACGTATGTATAATGAACCGCGGGCCGAGGGAAGGTGAGTCCAACAACTGATCTGCAACAAAAATCTTAAAGCATCGTCTCCTTGACATTCCTGTTACTGAGGTCAGGCCGTAATTTATCTGGAGATGGTGACAACTGAGCAGTATCACAGTGGTAACGTGCAGGAGATTGAGACCTCTGAATCCCTGGGCTGATTTCTGCTTGCACTGTCTCTGTCTGACTGATGAAGATTTGCTGTTCACTCTACCCATGATCTCTGTGTCCTCCATTTAGAAAGAAACGAGTTTGGGAGTTAAGAGCTCACGTTAGTGGAGGAACTGGCAGGGGAGGTACCAGGGGAAGCTCTGGGGAGCATCCCACCACTGCAGTGCTCCTCCTGGTCTCCAGACACATCCAGCTGCTCTGTCAGCCAGGGTTACTGCTGCTCGCGAGGATGCTTGTGCTGGGTGCGTGGGGAGAGAAGCCAAGGCTGCGTGAACGTATCCTGCAGGAAAACAGATCCTGAGGCAGTGTGCTGCGTTCCTCCAAGCAGTGCATTTTTTCCCCTTTCTGTGGTACCTCTTTGTAAAAGTAGGAGGCAATACACCAGTGTCAGGTAAACAAAAATTAATGCGCGTGAAGTTCGGTTTCGGTTTTTTGGATAGAAGCATACCGTTTTACCTGTACGAGCTGACCCTGTGATTGATGTGCAGCAATGTACAAAGGGAGAGTTTGTGTAGGCCTAGACAAACACTTGTTTTATATCAGAGTGCTCTGCAGGGAGGCTTGTTGGTTGCCACAAAAGAACTATTTTTAAAGAACAGATGCTGCAACAGTGTGCTGTTAACCCTTCCCACAGTCAGTGGCAACCGTATGTCCTTGGAGAACATAAGGTCATTGGAATAGAGATAGTTTTCTCTGCATCTGCATATATACAGGAAAATTGTCAGCTGTGAAAGCCTTTGGATACACAGCATCAGATCTACATTCAGGATTTGTTTCTGCAAATACCCTGGAAAGCAACCGCTCATCCCCCTAAAACTAACCTTCATACCATGCATTGATCGTTTAGCACGCCTCTCCATCCCAATCTTTTCTTCACTTGCTCTCTTTATAAGGATCTCTGGGCCTGCAGTTCTGTTTTTCTGATCAGAATCCTCTCATTCAGCTTGCCAGGTCATTGTTTTAAGTTTCCCCCACAGATCAGATCTTGCTACATTTAATTTTACTTACAATCTAATTTCTTATACCTCCTGCGTAGTGAGCACAGCGGCATAGAAACCAGCAGTAGTCACAGCCCTGCAGGAGTTCGATTTTTCTTCTTGCCCTCCCTCCTTCTGCTCCCTATAACATGCACATTACGTACAAGAAAGAAAAGTCAGAGGTCAAGTTTAGATGGGGGGTACATATATACATTTTCCCTTGTGTTGCTTCATGTTATTCAACTGAAGCTGGCCTCTGGTGCAGAACTTAACACAGGAGAGAAATGAGGTAGTCAGCAAACAAGGTTGTTGTCGTATGTGTGTGTCATCAGATGCTTCTGCACACAGTACTTGCTTCTTCAGTATGTTAATCCTTTAGGGTGTGCAGTCTGAATGTTTGTCGATGAAACACTAGCTCAGTATCCTCCTGATGTGCAGCCAGGCAGATGTTTAGAAGGCAGTCCTCCCTACCTTCCTCCCTTTTTAGGAAAGAAGTGTTCTTTCCTAGCGTGGTGGTGTTTGACATCAACAGCTGTAAATCAGTTTGAGAGAAAACCACATCTCTAACTGGTTAGAGAAAAACAGTTAATGGGACATGCAGTAGCTGTGGCAGAAATTCAGATTCAAGATGAGAAGCTAAGCACTGCAAAGCTGTGTCTTCACCAGAAGCAAGGGTCAGTGGGAAATTGTCGCTTGTGTCTCTTCTTCTGCAGGTTGTAAAGCCCTGGAGGCGCTGCTGAAAGTATTAGTGGACCTTCAGGATGAGCTGCTTTATCAATACCCAGGCACGAGGCATCTGGTAGATGGAAAGCAATCAAAAACTGAGAGGTAAATACAAAGTAAGACAAGACCTTTCTGAATCCTTTGCTCTCCGACTCTCTGGCAAACAGGACTATGCACAGTCTTCCTGACCACACTCACTCTCTGCTGTTCTCTCAGTTGCTGCTGTATCTGCGTGACAGACACTGGACTCACGACCATTTAAATTCCTTCTGCCAGTGTGAGGAGTCTGTTTTGTAATCTTTCTGATAATAGAGGAGGGGCTAAACCATGGGTCTTCTGGCATAAATATCACCATGGTGTGGAAAATGGTAGTGGAGGGGCTGTTAAGAATTCACACATGTTGTCTTAGAGAGGTGTAGGGTGTTTAGTCTGCATGTTTGTGTTGTAGTGATGATGAAATCCCTAGCAGTAGTGATGAAGAGCAAGTGGATAAGGCTCGGGAGAAGAGGAGGACCCTCCCCAAAAGAAAGCTAAAGATGGAGGACTACCCGGAATTCATAGCCAAGCGGTATGCTGACTTCAGGACGTATCGGAATAACGTCTTGCAGAAGTGGCATGAGAAGATGAAGCTGGCAACTGGCAAAATGGGAAAGGCAAGTCTTTGTTTACGTGTGCTGACATGCTTATTGTTTAGCAGAGATTCGTGGAACAAGTTGCTTTGAAAGTTTTGTATCATGGATGTTCCAAGTTAAGCCAAGAGTGAAATACACAGGTACGCACTTCTCCCCAACCTGAAAGGCCAAATTTACAAAGGCATAAGCTGCTCTCTTTTGTTTTGAGCAGATGGGCACGAAAAAATTTTTCACGGGAAAATGGATTCCCAATGTTTTTTTTCCATCCTCTTGGATAGTCTTGGTGTTCTCCCAACCAGATGTCTCATCATAGCCAGTCTCCAGCAGCAAGAGAGCTCTATGGAAACACTACTATTGCTGATCAACAAGCTATTTATGTTTTATAACAGAACTAGGAGCTTCTGTGGCTCTCCTCCTCCATAAAGTGTACACTTTAATACAGTGGGTAGTCATTTCACCCAAGGATCCAGGGTCTCTTAACATCTGTGAGTTAGTATTAATCATTGAGAAGTTCTTCTGAACCAGAACAGCAAAGGCATTTTATTAAGTGTCAGGTTGCTTCAGGTTGGGAAGGAAAAGAGGGAGAAACAAATAAAAAATCCTAGCAAAAATCCCTGCAACGAAGCCCTAACCTCCTCCTCTTGGAATGCTGTCTGCTTATCCACTGACATGGAAAGATAGAGGAACATTTCTGCCTTGAGGAAAAGCTTTCTGCATTATCTGACACTAGTTAATGTTGTTGCAGGGTTTCGGTGCCTTTGAGCGTTCAATCTTGACTCAGATTGATCATATTATGATGGACAAAGAGAGATTACTACGGCGGACACAGACCAAGCGATCAGTGTATACAGTGCTGGGAAAGCAGGAACAGGAATCTCATCTGGTCCCTGAATCTTTGCCGGAAAATTCGGTAAGGGTATTTTGTTTATATAACTCATCCTGTCGCAGAGGTGAAACTCTCTGCAAAACAATTAGCTTGAGCCTTTAGCGGGTAATATTCGTGTTTGTGAGAGATTTATGAAGGAGATATCCAGGTGTTGATTCCTGTAATGTAATGGCTGAGAAAAAGATGTAGACGTTTCAATTTCAGTTTTATGGTGTTTGCGTTATCTCCTGCGCCAGTTCTTGACAGGGGAAAACAAGGTTTGGTCTGTGATTGTGCCCCTCCTGCGCTGTAGGAACTGATGCCCACTAAATCTGGTTTTTGAGGCAGTGGCTACAAAACTGTTTTTACTCTGGGGTTTAGAATCTTTAACCCAGAAAGTCACTTCGAAAATCATACTGCATATAACCTACAGAATGTGTTAGTAGTAAGTCTGTTATTAATTTAGTATTTAAGAATGAATAAATACTCAATTCTGAGAGATCATGTAGAAATACTGCACTTGCAAGATATATTTTTTTGCCATTACATTAAAAATACCTGTAGTATTTTGCCAGAAAGACTTTCTACACTCCTGTTTATTTCCCCGTAAAGGAATCATAAATCTATTTTGGCATTGGCAGCGTTTCTGCCTTGCCTTTAAATATATTCCTAGTCCTTAAAAGCTTGTAATGTTGGGAGCTTTTCTCCATTCCTTCATACCTTCAAGTGTGTTTACAAGCGGCTGCACGTGATGTCATCAGAGTCCGGGACAGAAGTACGCACATACGAGCTTTCAGTATGTCCTTTGTGTTTCTAGGAAGTCCTCCCGCAGTCAGATTCCAACAGGCACCTGAAGGACATCGATGAGGAGATATTTGATGATGATGACTTTTATCACCAGGTAGGTGATGGTAAACCTGTGTTGGAATTACGGCTCCGGTTGGTTTTTAATACTTAAAGAACTACTGCAGTCGGTTCTGTGCTCTAAATTTCTCTCACCAGTGAAACTCTGTTACCTGTTTTAACATCCAGTATCTCTGTCGATACCTCAGAGGATTTCGCTCTCAACTTTCGATATTGGGCTGTGTGAGCTTAAACTTGCACTGTGGATGTAAACTTCCTGCCGTTAACTGGCATTGCTGGACTTGAGTGAGTCAGGGCTGCGGGATAAGTCTCTGCCCGTTGTTCTCTCTGGTGAACATTGCTACACAAGAGAAAAATCGCTGAATTCTCTAACGGTGACTGTTCCTATGGGTAGAGTCCCTTTATGAAAAACGGTTCTAGCAGATCCTCAAGAGCACCTGAGTTACTCTCATCTCAACCTAAATCATCTCGTCTACCTACAGAATGAAAAAGCTGCAGGGCTTCTCTAGCACTTTTCTTGGAGTTGTGCCAGCTTGGATTTTGGCCAGTTACTCTTTTTATTTGCAAAATTCTTAGAAACAAGGAATCTGCACCCAGTGCATTGAGGCTGCAGCTTAGGGAAGCCTTGTGTTTGTAGTTTAGTTAATAAACGACAGCGCCAGCTTTACGAAATACTGAAATTGCCGTATACTGAGGAGTGTGATTCACTGTAAGTCTGTCCCCAATGGGTGAACAGCTAGTTTTGATCCACAGAGACCTTTAACTTCAGCACTAAACAAGTATCATTATATCATTAGAAAGGTGGAAATTTCTGATCTGAATAGTTACTGGAGTGGCTAGTAAAGTGTTAGGGCAGTGGAAGAGAGCTGTTGCCACGTGGCTGTGCTCCGGTAACTGATTTAACCAGAAGCATTTGAATACTTTAGAAATGTGGGGGTTTGTGTACAGAGCCAGGACTAAAGATGAATTAACGATGTACTAAATTGGTAATTCTTATCTGTGTTTTACAGATAGGAAATTAATAATTAATGCTGCCTTTTTTTTCCCTCCAAGAAGGTTTTCAACACACTTTGAACCCTACCGCTGTAGATGTCCAAGAAAATTTTTGCAGTAGACCTCACCTAGTGCAGAATTAGGACAATTTGAACGTTTTATGTTTGCGGGGGATCTACTCAAGGCAGCTTGCCTCAGAGCCAGGAATGTATTCCAAGCTAGCTCCTCTCCAGGCTGTGTGTTTATCGTAAGAGCGTCTCTGCTAGTATTGCTGCGAACTGAGCAGCATCTCTTGGGCGGGTGAAGATGCCAGGTTCATCTGTGTAGGCTCTAAATTGGAAATCGGAGAGTGCCTGTCTTGGTGGCGACAGTGGTTGAAGAGGTCAAATCTGTAGTGCAATGAGATAATAGTGAGGTGGAATTTGAGGGCCTAGTGGACCCTAAGAACACAGAACAGATTAAGTTAGTATAACAAAGTAGTGAAGTGGTCGAGGAGAAATAGCTGTGATTGACAATCTGTGGACCTGTGCAGAGAAGGTGCTTATTGGCCAAGGAATGTTAAGTTTTTAAAAGAAAAATAGCGATAGATGAATGGCCCGTCTTTCCTTCTAATAACTGTAACTTCGATAAATCGTGATTTCAGAAATATGACTAGTCACAGCTTAGCTTTTCCCCTCACTGGTTAATTGGGGTGCTAGGGTTAATCTAAATTAAAACTTAAACTAATAGAGGTCATCGAGGGAAGAGAATCACCTGAGTAAAACAAATGGGTCTGCCAGGCACAACTGTATCTTGGCCATTTCCCAAGAGGGAAGTGGCAGCAAATTGGAGTTGTTTCAGCATTCGGTAGAGGTGAAGGATGGGTGACACTGGTTTAATGTACGGCACCTCCGGAAACATTCCAGATTGCATTCCTCGCTGTACCAACTGCTGCCTCCCGCGCGCAGTGAATAGGAGCAGGACCAGCCAACAACATCTGGCAGCACAGCAAGGAATGGGTGCAACTTTTGAAACCCCATAGTCTCTAAATATGGTGCTTAGCCTGGTGGAGGCTTTAATCACTTACCACTCTTTGGCAGCAGGCTACGACAGCTTATCCTAGCCTCGTACATCACGCGCAGACATCTGCTGAGCCGCGAGGCAGCTACACATTCATTTTCCTTTCTTGCTTGTTTTTTTTTTATCCCTGCCTCCTTTCGTCCCTCCCTGCCTCCCTCCCTCCCTGCCTCCCTCCCTTCTCCTCTCCTCCCGTCCCCAATATGCTTCTTGGGAGAGATGATCTGTAAAGATTACTGCTTCATTGTGTGCAAGTAATTGTGGGGATGCCAGCCCCTTGCCAGACACTGCGCAGCACCTGTTCCGCTGACCTGGTTAATGTCTTCTGTTGAGTGGGATTTGGCAGAGATTGGAGCCGAAGCCAATTCAGTGATAAGGCTAAAGAAAATGGCTGTATGTTTTCTGTCACCTCCCAATTAAATTGGTTTCATAAAGTGCTTTTCCTTTATTTGTCAGGTGGTAAGCTGAAGCTGAACATTGCATTCAGAAAGGGTGGAGTGCATTACAATAGAGCGCTGACAATACAGTGAATGTGTTTTCTTTCAGATGGGTCATAACTGTGCAGCGCTTTTGTGTGTGTGTGCGCGCGTGTATGATCGCATGTGTGGATATACATACATAAATAAAATGTAGAAAGGGAACCGGTTTTTTGGGAGTAATCGGCAGCAACATCTCTGGTTGTTGGAGCTGAGGTTGCTCAGAAACTCTGATCTCTGCATAATACTTACGGCCAAGTACATGCGTACGTTTCAGTGGGTGCTTTTTTCTTTGTATTTAAATTTAGATCCAGACTTTTCTTTGTATCACTTTCATTTTTCTAAATAACATTTTATAATGATTAGTTTATTGTGATTGCTCCTTATGGTTTATTACAGGTAAACATTCAGATAAAGAAGGAGGTGGGAAACCAACTTCCTGTGTATTTCAGGGTGAAATCAAGCAAGTGAAAAGGAACGAGGTCTGATGAATGTGCACAAGTTAATGATAACAGAATAAGCAGCTATACTGTTTTGTTATAGATCATAATAGAAAACTCTTTAATTAATCTGTTTTTCCTGTGGAAAAACAATTTTCTTGTCCAGGTCTTGGTATTCAGTGGAATTCACCACGTGGGGCTTGTGGCATTTTACGACGATTCAGGATTTAACTCTCTTCTGTCTGCTTATCCCACTTTCCCTTTTCCCATGTTCTTTGCTTGTTTTGTAAGTAATTATAATTTTTATTGTGGTGGCCCGTGTTGAATGGTAATGGAAAGCTGAGCTGAGTAATGCAAGTGAAATATTTTTATTTGGGTCGCACTGGGTGGGAATAGTTAAGTTGTTTCAGAAGGATCCTCATTACTGACAGCAGCGAGAGGCTAGACCCCATTTCCTTCTCTTCTAAACTCTCGTTCATACGTGGTTTAAGGAAAGAAAAAGGCTTTTTATTTTTAGAAGTCGTATTTATGTAGAATTCATTACAGCTGATATTGCAGCATTAAGACTTAAAATTCCAGCCTGCTACCAGAGAGCTGCTGGTCTGACATGCTGCAGTGGAGATTTTATTATTAGGTTGAAATACTCCTCTAGTAAAGGAGAGAGTGGGAATTGGTTTATTTCCAACAGGAATTAGGTTAGTGTTCATATGCTAAGCGTTCCACTGGTAGGAGCTCTTCCCAGAACAAGTGTTCATCATTGATGGCAGCAGGTATGCCTAAGGAGAATTAGGAATATACATAATCCCTTTTTTTCTCTGCTCTCCTGCTCCTTCCCTCCCCCGATTTTGGTTTTGTGGTTTGTCACCACTTTTTATAACAACCTGCAATTTTAAGTTTTGTCTGTGATCACGACAACTTCCAGAAGCTGAGCGGAGCCAAATGGATGGGGAACGTTCAGCGAAATGCTGAAGTCTTCAAGCAGAGCTGGCAGCAGTTTGCCAGGCAGGACTGCCAGTAGGTTGGAGAGCACCGTCATCCCTCAGCTATTGTGTTACGTTGAAATGAACTGTTACTGTCTGGGATTTACTCCCAAGGTGAGCATGCTTGAAGAGTGAGGGAGAGGCTTGCTCCCTTCCTTATCTCTGCCCCAATTACTTGGGAAAGGAGTTGATCCTGTAGAAAACATTGTTTAATAGTAGGACTTGAAACTTTCTCTGTTGCTGTCGCTGGTGGAGCAGCACTGTGGGTGCCTGCCCACTCCTGGCCACGCGGTGTGACAGATGTGGTTTTCAGAGACCTCGCTAACTTCCTTTTTCCTAGCTTAGCGCTCAAAATGCCTGCGTTAATCTCAGTAGCCACAAAATGAACTCTGAAGTCTGAATCTCTTGTTAAGATACTTGTAGGTCAATTTATTTCTCTTCTGTTTGGTGCTTGTGTCTAAATCACATGGCATGGCTTTTTAGAAAACATTAATCTGATGGGATAGATTTCTCCTCTTGTCCCAAGCAAGAGTCGACCTAAAGCAGTTCCTGGGCACACGCTGTGGTTTGCTCTCCCAGGTATTTGATAATGCCATAAACAAGTAATTACTAATCCAGTGAACTATTAAAAGTCGATAATGGTGAAGAATAGAGAGAAGACTGGCTTTCTGACAAGCTGGTTTACCTTAATTAAACTGGTGAGTGATTAATATGGACAGCTGATCTTGTGGCTTTAATTAGATGCATTTAGAGTTTTGTGTGAATAAGAGATGTCTCGAACCATCCCACAGGTTAATGGCAATACAATACTCTTATCACAGGCATGTATCTTTCAAATGGCTGGGTAGATGGTTAATAACACGTTTTAAAGCTTGATTTGAAACTTCTCTTAATGGATTATTAGAAAATACGCAAGTCAGTGCCTATTTTATACAAAACTGAGTTTTAATAAAGTGTTTTTTAAAAAGAGACTGTCCAGTGATTTCATCTTGCAGTTCAGGTTTTTACATTATAAAGAGATTGCAGAAAATTAAATTTTTAAAAAGTGTTCCCAGAGGATTTAAAAATAATATTTGAACTGTGGTCTAGGTTTTCTCTGGTCTTGCTGGAAATCCAAATGGTCTTGTGTTACCGTTGTGTGGGAGCTTGGAAGAGGAGAAGAAACAGCTCGCTTCTGCATCTGGACAGAAAGCAGTGTAAAATAGATGCTGAATGAGTCCTGGACTGGAAGCTACCTTTTCATAATTTATGCTGTTTTAAATAATTGCATGGTGTATAAATATGAGAAAGAGGGAAAAAAATAATGTGATTTACCATGTCTCTCCAAAGACTAAAGGAAAAAAAAAATCAAAAGTATTGAAACTACATCGATGAAATGCAGCTTTGTCAACTTCTGTTCTGTAGTGGAGCAACTTTCCATTTTCACCGGGGAAGAGGAAAAGCCTTTGGTGTTTGTAGTCTTCCTTCTTCACTTGGATTTGACAAGTTGTACTTAGCTTCTCCCTTTTTGTTTCCTTCAGTGATTTTGTTAAAAAATAACTGGTTTTTAAACTGCTGAAAGATAACGTAACAATAACACATTTTTTCAACGTGACATGTCATGTTGCGGCTCTGTGAGGCAGGATTAAGGTAATTTGCCTGAGCTTTTGAAAAGTTTCTGTGTTAAAAGATCGCGGAGCGCCGTTAGTAGACCTTCACACCACAATAGTTCTTTGTTTACTGTCTCTAGCAACAAATACACATTTAGCTATAAAAGTCCACATAAGCAATTTTCAAATGTTTTGGGGTTCCTCACTAATAAACTGAGTGGGTTTTTAGCACAAGGAGTGACAGTGTTCTGGTAAAGGTAAGCAGGTGCTGGTAGACCTCAAGTCTGGGCTTTTCACGTTTTTCTCATTGTTTCAGAACCCGTGGATAGTCGAATCTTTTTCTGTTTCTGTTGCTTTCAGCAAATGGCTAAGATGGCAGGAGAGGTACGAGATTCTGCTTTTCCATTGTTTTGAAATGAACATTGTCGACGCCTTGTTTGATGTTATTATTGGCGCAGGGAGCCCAATCTTGACTTCCTCGTACAGCATCCAGCACAGTGGCTGGGCTGAGACCGCGTCCCACCTCTCTGCTTACCTGACTGGGTGAATTCAAAGGCAGCAGTGCCACTTGCAAGACAGAGTAGGTGGCTTTGACGCGCGGTAGCAGAAATGGCGCATGCCTTTACTGACTTTTCTGAAGATTTTAATAACGTCAGAGAAAAAACGTTTCTCTTGTTCTGGTTATATTTCTAAGCTTTGTAAACTAAACTGTTTCCTGTGATGTACTATAGATCAGCTTTTGCGAGGCATTAATTTAAATTGCTCTGTGAGGGCTAAGAAAAGCGAGCCTTTTGTCATGAGGCTTATTTCAGCTGTACTTAGCCCTTTGTCTCAACTGGAAATTCTTAGGGGTCTGCAAATCAGAAAGGTCAGCAACTGTAGTGTTAGAAACACTGATAGATAGTGCATGAAAATGAGACCTAACCTCTAAAATGAAAATTGACCTCTAAAATGAGAAATGAATCTCTATTACCCTTGAACAACACCCTGATGGCATTTCTAAATCCCTCTAATTTTGTACAAGGTACTTTGTGTGCATCTCTCTAACTAGCGTAGAGAGGGAGTCCTTTTAAGGTGAATTCTTTAGAAAGCACACATCATTGACTTCAGTGTAAATTTTAACAATGGCTTTGGTGTCAGCAAAGGCAGGTGAATACTAACTGCTTCTGAAGCTCTTGTCTTTGGACATGTTCTGCGGGAACGCTGCCTTGCTCTTTGTTAGCGGTTGCAGATTTTAAGCTCGCTCGTGTGCTGAGGACGCAGGAGGGAGAGTCAGTTCCTGTCCACTCCCAGCCCTCCGTGCCAAGGCTTGTGGGTCTTGGAAGACCACGCAACCTCTGCGCGCTTTTCTTTACTTGTGTGTCCTTGGTTTTGTCTAGCGAGTCCGGTTGGATTGGTTTTAGTAGTGAAGCTTTGTGGAGTTCAGAAACACCCGCGCGCAGGAGCAGTCGTGGCAAGCGTCGCCGCTTCATTGCAAAGACAAATAAAACCGATGTTAGCAGCTTTCTTCTGCTTACTATTGCTCATTGTCGGCTTCGCACGTAGTTTGTCCTCCTGGTTCCAGCTTCTGGTAGGGGCAGCTTGGAGTGGGTAGCTGAGCTGCAGACTGCTGGACGTGGCTGCACTTTGTTGCAGGCAGGCAGTTGTGTTCCTTTACGTGGGAGACTGAGCTTAGTTTTTTAAAGTTCGGGGAAGATGTGAAGAGGTGAAGGAGGGAAAGCAAAAAAGGGTATGTTTCAAATCAAAGCCTTTTGATGCTGAAATTGCCTAATTCGAACTCTGTCTTCACACATCAGGGCTTAATGCTGATGGTGATTTACTTACACTTCCTAGTTAATAATTAGACATTCGGAGACACCATATATCACTCCTGATGGAATATATGGGATCTGATGAGAGTTTTCTGTTTTGACTAATAAATTCTAACCAGAATCGCCAAGCTTAATGAAATATTACAGCTTCAGAAGTGTTTTAAGTCTTGTGCTGTGAAAACAGTGTTGCTTTATTCAGTAAACGAATTTATCATTCATTCTGTATCCTGAGCCCTGGCTGGCTCTGGAGCATGGGCTGAATGCAAGACTCTGAACTAGAAAGCGGAAAAACTAATCAAATCCTTAAAGACCGAAGGCAGCGAGGCAGGTCTAGACCGACTTTTTCAGTGGTAGCCTCTGGCTACATCCACTTTTATTTTAGTAACCATTGTTAGCATGATTTATAACTTTAGCTTTAAGACGTACGCTACTTAGATGTAATAAGATGCTTCGCAGCTTTTATTTCTGTTTCCTAATTTCCCTCTTGCCCCTGCTCTTCTTTCACTTCCCCCTCGTCTTTGTGTCCCTCTCCTCTCCCCAGCAGTGTCCCCAGTCCTGCAGTTGACGCTGCACTGAAAGAACGTTTCACTGTCAGCCCCAAGGTCAACAAAACCGCCTCTGCCTCGACTAATGGCTGATCGGCTGGTGGCCTAGTTAGTGCAGAGGAGACGACTGTGTGGAGGGTTTAGTCTCCTACTGCTGCACAAAGCTTTTCCCTCCTAGTTCTGGTGAGAGGATCTTCCGCACACAGAGGAGAGGATATGCCCCCCAGCAAATAATGGGATCCCTGCTGTCGCCCTGCTAAGTGGCTCACAGTTCAACTCTTTGCCCTTCACAGCCGTCACGGGAAACGCTGCCTTGTCGACAGGAGAGTGATCCTGTCCAACCAGATCCTGCCCGCTTCCCAGGGGCAGCAGCGGGAGCCTGCCCCCAAAATGCATCTCGTTCTAACCAGTGTGGACGTATTTCTGAGACCTTGGCGGCACTCCTTAGTCTACCGGTCTGTGGATTTGGTGGGGCGCCAGGAAGAGCGCGTCCTGCCGAAAATGTCTCGCTGCTTAGTTCTCTGAGAGCGTGGGACATCTGCGCGTTACTATCTTCTTGTGCCTTAGCCTCTGCCATTACTGCTCAGCAGTTTTTTTCCTGTGCACCGTGCCAAGGAAGCAAGATAAGAGGCGACAGTAAACAGCGCATTGCCAGTGCAGGAAGAAACCACTAAAACCTTGCTGCACCGTTTCTCGCTGCTGTTAAAACCCTCCCTCCCACCTTGCTTTTGACAGAATATTGACTAGAAACCAAGATCCCATTTCTGCTTAGCCTTAAGGGCAGCTGTTTACAGAGTAGTGGTGTTACATAGGTTTACTGTGTCGTATGTCTGTGTAACACTGGATTTGGATCTTGTATTTAGCTGCCAGAAGTGACTGTGATGAAGTGGGAGAGATAAACTGATAGATTGTGTGCCAGAAAGACGTTGGGAATCAATCAGATAAACAGGGCAGAGAAGTAGCTTGCTGTTTTCTAGTGATAATAAACCAACGACCTGTCTTTCTGGAATTTTTAAATGTAATTGCCGCGATAATAATCTCCAAAAATAAGCAAATAGAAAAAAAGTCATGGTAGGTTTTAATTATGCTTGAATCGCTCTTTTTTTTTGTAATGTGATGTATGCCTTGAAGGAGAGAAACTATGTGGACAGGTATAAATATTATCTCTCTTGCTTGAGTGTCTCTTATTTGGAAATAGAAAAGGGTCATAAAATGATACCCATCTACCTTTATGGCATTTTTCTTTTGTGGGGTGCGTGCCTCGCTCCAGTGGTGTACTTAAGATCAGACTCTATGGGGGTCAGCGAGTTTCCCACATAGCGCCGTGCCCGGGACAGCTTTTGGTGTCAGCTGCGCGCGGCGGGGCAGCGTCGGTGCCTGGGAAGCCGTCCGAGGGCGGGCTGCTCTAAGCACAGTGGTAGTTCAAGAGCTAAGCTGTGCTCAGAAATGCCGTCGTCTCGCTTGAGCTGGTGTTTCCTTCTCCACACCCCTCCCTGGTGTGGAGCTTCTTGCTTGTCCTCTTGCCGTGTCTGGGCCAGATGAAGACTGTAGCCAGGACCACAGCTGCTCCCCAAGCCCTGCTTTCCGTGACTGTTACCATACCTCAATTGACCGTTGTCGTCCAGCTCTCCTACTTGAGCAAAAGTGTAGGGTGGAGGAAAAGCGTCTTTCATCCTGTCTTCTGCAGCATCTTTGTGGAATTGCCTGGACTCGCTGGTTTCCAGGTGGGTCGGTTTTGGGCCCTTCCTGAGCTGAGGCAGTAACTTTCACTAGTCGGTGAAGTGTCGGCATCTAGAAAGCAGCCTGCGCCCCTGTTTTGGAAGGTTTATTTCTGTTCCTTGTGTTAGTATGTTGGCTAATACCCAAGGCACAGCACGTACAATTTACAGTGAGTGGTGATAAACGTGTAGCACTGGTCAAGTATCCAGAAAGGCTGTTCACAATATTCTTTGGCTGCAGGAAGCAAAAAGGACAAAACCCAACCCTCAGGACATGAAAAGAAATAGAAAAGGCTGCTTAAACATTCCTGCTCTAGCTGTAAAAATTATTTTGCGGTGCTGCTCCTCAGAGCGAGCGTTACTGCCCATCAGTGCTTGACTTGTGTTTGGTGAAGTGTTTCAGTTCCCCCCTGCCCTCCCCACTTGAAGTGTGGGGTGAGACCTGTGGGGCAGAGGTCGTACTGCAGATCTGCCTGTGTTACGTCTCTTGCCCATGGGAGTTGAGTACACAACAGCCTGTGAATGTTCAGGCCTTTTTTATGCTTCCAAAGCCCAAGGAACATTACCGGCCTCGGAAATACAAGCTGGGTTCTTCATTTTGCCCCTCCGGCTGAGAAACGACCATCTCATCTGCTCATGTCCCCACAAGTTTGTCACCTCTTTGCCCTCGGTGGGTTTGTACACTTTGCTCTGGGCTCCTGGCACCAGCAGTTACCGAACAGTTGGCCTGTCTGACAATCCCGGCTGGGGCTTTGCGGTGCCCCCGGGGATTCCAGTCCTTTGCTGTTGCTGAGACTTAACATCATTAGTTTGCCTTGCCCCTGTGGGGCTTCTTGTGCTCGGACCGTGGTGCTGCTGCGTTGTGCGCCTCTGGCTCTTCGTAAGCTTTTAGATTCTCTTCAGATGAATCACATGATGCTGCGCGTCACCTAAATAAACCATGGTGCATTGAAGGGAAGACTATACTACTCCTAGATCCATCTGAAATTGTGTACAGAAACTCTTTGTAGTGGCCTTCAGTGTTACGCTCCGCTCACGTATTCTATGGGGACCTTTTTGGAAGAGGGGGATGATCTACAGTTACATAAACTTTTAGCACAGGGTTTTGTTTCCTTGCTTCAGCCTTTTCAGAGCCATCGGCTTTTTCCCTTGGAAAACTCGTGTGCAGAGGAAATGGTTGGTGGCTTGGGGTTTTCCAGGAAGTTTCGAGAAATGAGGCGTACGGGTTCCCTTGGGAACTTGGCCGCTAATTTCTTAAGTCTTCTGAGAACCCCGTGAGCCTGTTTGCATTAACATGTCTTTACGATGCTTCTAAGTGGGATTGTTGTCTTTCTTCTAGCTCCTTCGAGAACTTATAGAACGTAAAACCACTTCATTGGACCCCAATGACCAGGTAGCAATGGGCAGGTAAGATGCTAAAAGATACTAAACAAAGCAATAGCAGGGAATGTTTCAGGCCTGCAGAAATAAGACAAAAAAGCAGAGGAAGGCTGAAAATGCTGGTGTAGGACTCTGCACTGAAAAAGTGCTGTGGGGGTGCATGTATGGGGAGGGGGAGAAAATGCATTAGGAAATTTTGTGAAGGTGAAATAACTTTCATCCTTGTGAAATATTACCCAAATTTTAGCGCAATGTGTCAAATTTATTTTGTGTATGTCTGGGATATTATGGAAAGCTATTCACTACAATTTAACATGATATAGACAAAATTGCGTTGAAGTGGTGATTACATTTTACATTTATCTGACTTTACAATAAAATAGATTACAGTAATTAAGATTATATTAAGATTGCAGTAATTGGATTTTGCTAGATTTTTTTCCCTGATGTCAAGTTTTCATTGTATAAATCAGGTAAGATGACACTCATTTTCATAAAAAAATATTTATAACTAGTAGAAGTTTTCCCCTGCTGAAAACTTCTTTGACTTGATGAGGTTCTGTTTGAGGAGTTGAACCCTCCCTTCTAAATAATACAGCCAAGGATCAGACAGCACTTTCTGAAAATGTTTATTGCTTTTCTCTCTGTTGTAGTTTTGTGTAGTTGGAGCATTATGGAGGGCTTCTTACTACATTTGCCAGGTTTAAGTCAGAGATGACGGGGGGAAATACTTGCATATAATTTTCAGTATACTTTGCCAAACCGAGGGAGGAAATAAATTCAGTGCATCTACTGCATCATGGTAATTCTGTGCATGAAGTTAGCGTAATCTATCTCACTTAAAGAATCAGTTTGGGATGTGGCAGACCGTCTATTCTGTTATGGGCTTTCTGTGTGCAAAACAAAAGTCATTCTAGCAATCAAGGCTGAAACAAAAAAGCAGTAACTTTAAAGACTTTTTTTGCAAATTTTAATGTATTTATGTTCTGTAAAGATTTTCTTTTTAATTCTAAAAATTCTTAAAAAAAATCAGTAATCAAGAAAGAATAAAAAGTGGAGCCAAGCTTGTGGCCTCCATGGGTTTCCCAGCAGGCAGAATATTCTCACTGACCAGTGATTGTCTCATTGGGATCAGCAGGTCTGCTCTGTGTGTCGCATTGTGGCTGGAGTCAGGAGAAGCAGTTACTGTTTAAATGCCCTGGTCATGGACTGAAGCAGTACCACGGGCATTTGAAGTTTCATGCTTGTTTTCCTGAGGTTCTGATCTCCTCCACTTGCGTAAATGCAGTAGGTAGAAGGGCTGGGAAGAGCCTCAGACCCCAGTGTACCTAACGCTCATTTGCCAAGTGGTTCTAAAAATTGCGTAACTGTCATTTTGCATTCCTCAGGCAATGGCTGGCCATCCAGAAGTTGCGAAGCAAAATAAAGAAGAAAGTGGACAGAAAAGCCAGTAAAGGACGGAGAATCCGGTGGGTGTCAGCTTCTGCAAGCAAAGAGAAGTTCTGATTTTGCCAAATAAAGTCTGAGTGTGCTGGGTTGGCTCTGGGGTGCAGTGGTAGACTTACTCACACCTTTTAGGGCAAGATGTCTTGCTCTGGGGCATCCACTGGGAAATCTTAAGTGTTTGAGCCTAGAGTAAGGGCTTGGTTGGATGCAGCATGTGAGCATTGCCCAGATCAGTCTTGGCAAGAGTGTTCATTGGTCTCGGAAAACACTGGAGAGAGGCGTTCAAATGTCCCTAAGTGATTCGGGGCCGTAATTTCCAGTGAAAGCCAATGAACACCTCTTGTGCAATATATATTTAGGTGGCTAAAATGTGGATAGCAGCTCTAGGGGAAGATGTGCAGAAATGCCTCAGTGAGGTAGATGTCTGTTTCCCACTGACTCTCAATGGGAATTTGGTGTCTAATCTCTCTTTATTTTTCTAAGTCCCGTCGTAGCTTTCTTTAGCTTCAAAGCATTTCGCATCCTGAGTCCTGGACTACTAATTTGGGTTGATCTCTCCCGTTGTGTTTCCAGTGGAAGAATCTTCCACGCGGTAAGGTGGAAAGCTAAGCAGTCTGGAGAGGACAGGATTTTTTTTCCCTCTTTGCAGAGCAGATATATTAGTCTCCCTGAGTTTAGCATGACTGCGTGATTTGTAGTGGAGGAGGTGTTTGTGGCAGGGAGGCATGCTGAAAAGCTGCACCGCTTCCTGAAAAATCCGCAACATTAACCATCCTTTTGTGAGTAAACTATAAATCGTGAGTTTAGATGGCATCTGATAGGAAGTCAGTGGAGTCAGTCTGGGTCAGGCCTGGCATAGCAATTTTTAAGATAGATGTCATAAGATAATTTATTAAAAGAGGGAAGAGCTACTTTGTTGGCCTGAAAAGCCTATAATTATTGACTATCAATATTCTTTTCTGTCAGCATCACACATAATTGGATATATTCATGATTCAGTCAAAACTACTGACAACATCACACAACTGAGTCAGACTCGTAAACCTCCAGGAATAATGGGGAAGTCTCTCATTGTCTGCAATCTGTGCGCTTCAGCATTCCTGAGAGATCAGCTATCTCGCCAAGTCAATTGCCTCTTAGATCTTACGTGCCTTTTTTTTCTTCTTTAAATAAAAGTTGCACTGACCCTGCAGGGAAAATATCAATAGAAGAAAAAAGTGTCATTGTCTGTGTTCAGGATTAACATGCAGTTAAGCTCCAGCATCTTTTCAGAATAGTCCCGTAGAGCCCAAGTGGGTGTTTTTAAATAGTTGGTTCTTCCACTCAGAGACTCGGTGTAACCCCAAGCAGATCACTTATCTTCTGTTCTTTTTCCTTCTCTAAAATTGGAGCAGCAGTGCGTAGATTTGGTTTTGCGAAGGACTTTGAGATCCTGGAGAGCAAAGCATCAAATACCAAGTTTCATCTGTCTCTGTAATTCTTCCTTTTTAGCAGTCCTTTAGCAAGCCTTCAATATTACGGCATGCTTGGATGAAATGTGCTAGTTTATTGTAGGGTCTGAGGAGCTTCAAGTGCTTTCAAAAACGGTCGATCTTGCGCTTGACACAAGGACCTATCCCCTTCCTAGACAGGGAAATCGGGGCACTGAGAGGGGAGGTGAGCTCATCCAGAAAATCCCCAGTCAAGCTTAAGGAACCTGGGGCCTAGAACTCTGCTGTCCCTCGCCTGGGACATGCCTTTTCTTGGGGTAGATACGGAGGAGTGATGTGGGCACGCCTTCCTTTTTCTTGTCAGGGATTTCTGGTCCTGTGCTGCTGCAACACGGGATACCTTTCTGTGAATGAAATTAAATATTTTATATCTGCTAGACCTGGATTTTCAAAATCCTGATTTAAAAAACGTGACAGTCGTTAGTTCGGAACAAACAGCTCGTGTCAGAGAATTTATCTGAATTGCTAAGGCCTCTTGTCGCTACACAGGCTGCCCCTGTATAAGCTTTGATCTGTATGAATCCGTCAGTTGTTAATGTCTCATAAGCGAACTGGTCCAGCCTATTGCCCTGTTGTTTGTTGCAGTACTAGCCCCGCACGGCTGTGTCTGTTCCCTGACTTGTTCATTGCAGTGTTAGAACAGGGCAGTTGCTTCCATTACGAGTGACAAAGACCTGATTGTGCAGAGAAGCCCTTGTGTAAGGGTGAGTGTGTGCTGTGCCTGAAGAGCCATTCTGAAATAGTCTTGTGAGCTAAAAATCCCCTCAAGGGAATGTTCCTGCATAAGCAAACAAAAGGGAGTGCAGAGGTGACAAAGTGGAAAGGTGATTCTGGGCAAATGCTTGTGAATCCTTTTGCCTGCTATTTGTCAAGCTCTAAAAATAGCAGCAGCTTGGATAAAACATTTCAGACTTGGGTAGGCAGCATCGTAGAGCACACCAAAAGCCATTGGTTTGGAATCCCCCACCCTTACACACTATGGTCTAAAGCCACCTTTTCATTCGGAGTTTTTCAGTACTCTGTTAAATTTTGTATGTCAAGTCCTTGAAATGTAAGTCATGAAAAGCTACTGCAAGTTCTATCATGGTGTGGAAAGCAGGAAGGGGATCCCGTATCTGGAGGTGCAGTACAGCTTGCAGAAATATTTTGGAGGATGAGAAGCTGAGACAGATGCAGCACTGTATAACCTTGGACATGCCTGATCTCTTCTTTGCGCAGGTCTTTTTCCTGTCTCCTTCTCCACTTGTTTTTACATTCTCCGTTTGTAAGTTAGTCAGAGTAAGACTTCCCAGCTACGGCTGTGGCTAGCAGGGTGGGATTTTGATATCCTTTAGGGCCCTAGATACCACTGAGCAAGGAAAAAGTGATAGCAGATGGATGCTTGAGAAGGTGTGATGATCTGACGCTTCTGCTGCCTGCAGTGGGCTCTTTGGGCACAAATTCCAGAAGGTGATTAAGACACAAGCTGAACAGAAGGCTGAAAGTGAGTTCTTGTTTCTCTGTCTCTGACTTCTTGGGGTTGTCTGTCTGGGAGTCTGATTAGGTACTCGCACACAATTAATGGATGCTGTATGTTCTTTCTAGCTGTGATAAAAAAGGATTTGCTTGCTATTCAGTTCATTGTATCATCTGGTTAGTCTGTCCATGTTATAAGAAAGGAGGAGGAGGGAAAGGAGGGGTAATTGCCAGCTACAACTAGTGACTCATTAGACGTCAGCCACCAGGAAAGCCAGTGCTTTGCATTTGAGCGGCTGGTATGTTTCTGTTCAAGCTGCAACATTTCCTTTTCATTAGTAGTTCCTAATGTGCTGCCTGCTTATTTCCTGCACTATTCAGGTATCATGTCCATAGCAAGCTGGTGAGCTTCATGGCACCTATTGACCACTGTACAATGAATGATGATGCCAGGTGAGTAATAGATTAATTATGTTTCTCAAATGGCTTCATGACAGCATGATATTGACCTGTTCTTCAGTCTGTCGCCCCCTCCATTTCTTCTTATCAGTTAACCATTTGTCACTGGCATCATAGCCTGGGTGTCTTGGTCACATCTGTCCAGGCAGTCTGGCTGAGCTTTCACTCTGTAATTACTGTGACACCAAAAAGGAAATTTTCATAAATCTCAATACCTACATTTTGATTCCCGCTTTAAAAGTCCTCCAATTTTGAAATCTTCTAGTTTTATGGAATTACTTTGGAAACAGACGACTAAGTTATCTGGTGCCTTCAGATATAATCGAAACTTACAAAGAGCTTGTCTTTTAGCAGAAATGACAACTGTTTTAAATTCTGTTTAGTATGCATTTTCTTAGATGAGTTAATAACTGGAATAGTTCAGTCAAGATGCACACAAGACCTAAATGCTCCTCGTGTTTATGTCTATTTAAAGAGTGAAGAATTTTATTGGAAGACTGTAACGTTTTAATGTGCTAATTAGTAAAGAAAATACCAATGAAGTTTTGTGTGTCATTACCAGATGGTTTTTCTACATATATACCCGTATTTCTTAAGTATTACATTTTTAAAGTAAATCTCAAAATGCTCGTCCTTTAGTGGGAAAGAGGTGGAAGAATTTTTCCGGTGAGTGGGTATAGAAGGCTTGAGAAACACCTTACCCCTGGGTTGTGGAACGTGTTTGCACTTTGTGAGAGAGAGATGGTCATTTGTGTATTTGCGAAATGGAAACCAAATACCTGCTGTTCTTAGACTGTTGCCTTTTGGGGTATTGCACAGGCTTCTGGATGAGAGCTCTCTGGTAAGCTGGCTCTGAGACGTTTTGTGTCCATAACAAGACCTATGCTGTTTCATCATGCATTTTTCTCGTAGTTTCTTTGCTTTTTTTTTTCAAGTGAGAAAACTGCTCTGATTTCTAAATACAGTCTAGATCCTCTCACCACAAAAAAAAAATGTGTTGCATGTGTTAGGCGAAGGCTATGCCTTCAGCCACATGAGGCGGTCAGTTCTTCCACCCCCGGACCTGGATCATAGGAAGAGAGGGACGGAAGTGGCTTGGGCACTGCGAGATTAGACGTACACACTTTTGTCTACTTGGCAAATAAATCAAGTGCATTTTTGTTTCTAATATGCAGAGCCTGAGCTAGCAGCTATCTGTGCTTCCCAGCTGTCAAGGACCTCCTTACCTGTATGGAATTGGTGTCTGCTGTTTCGGATAGCCCCACATAAAACACGAGGCAGGAGACACACACATTCCTAGTGGAGTCGTACCATCCTGTAGACGTGGTTCTGGGAAGTGCTGCTCATTCCCCACATCTTTTTGTCTGAGGGTAATTAACAGGTGGCATATGTGTCTTTAGGAAGAACCCGTTCATACCATGTACATTAGTAATACACGATTAGTATTTCTCTGTCGTAGTATTATGGCAGTTGACTGGTTATTACTTATGCTTTGGGAATTTTGAATGAGGTTAGGGTGTCTGTCACTTTTTGCGTATAATAAATATTGCACTGTCCTACAGGTTAGGCAGACATACAGACCCCTGCTCTGTCCCCGGAATGAAGGCAGGCTCAGCTTGCACGGGGTGTGTGTGAGGGGGAGGAAGGTGAAAAAACCAGTGAGACTGATCCTAATAATCTAAGACTTACACTATGTTTGCTGTCCCCAGAGGTGACATTGCCTTCTCCTTTGCAGTCCACTGCACTCACTTGTGTTCCAAAAGTTGCATAGAAAATGCATTTTGTAAGCCAAAATCCTCCAGCAAGTCAATGGAAACATGAAGTGCATCGAAACAGCTGGGACGGTGGAGTTGTTGTGCACAATAGCCTTCTTGGGCCTCAGCTACGCTTCATCTGGCTGCCATCTCCATAACCCTTATTCCCCTCTCTTCTCGAGAGGCACCTTGAGTCCACCACAAGCTGCACGGGGTCTGGCTGACCCTCAGAAGCTATTACAGCTAATAGGATGCTATCTGCGTTATGCTGTGTCGACATAGTTATCATTTTGGTAGGGACAGAGCGTTTGACATTTGGCTTACTGAAAATGTCTCCTGGGGGTTTTCTCCACATTGAGCGGGTTATTACACCGCTTGCATGTTTTACTGATTCTTTGGTGGCAGCAGCGTGGCAGCAGCTGCTGCTGCTTATTGTCTGACTGCGGGAACTTATTTCTTACATTAAGTTTATTAGTCACTTTGGAGGCCCGCCATACTTCCCGTTAATGGCATTTTAGTCACTAAACTATTGGTTTAGCCGTCTAGAGCGAGACTGTCAGTTGGCGTGTTCACACACCAGCAAGCGTGCCTGAGGGTCGTTATCACGTGGGCAGCTGTATCCCGCTCTGCCAAGATCAGCCTTTCAAGCAAACCCTGGACATGGATGGGGCAATGCTGGAACCAGGCTGGGCAGGTTCTGTTCCTAGCTCTGCTGGGGCTTCGTGGATGACCTTGGGCAGGTCGCTCTGTTTCTCTGACTCTGATTCCCTTTCTGAACAGCCGAGGTCTGTTTTTTGAGAAGTGCCTGTAAAAACCAGTGGTTTAATAATAGTAGTAGTAGTAGTAGTTCATTTTTTAACATACATAGGCAAGCTTTTGTTTCAGGCAAGGGTCAGATACACAAGTAGAAGCCTAAGCTTTCCTCACCGTTTGCCAGAATGCCTGCTGGTTGCCTGTAACACAAAGAATATGCCTTACCTTTGCCTGTTGCAGGCATTACAGTCTTCCTGAAGCAGTTTCTCTACAGCTTCCTCCCCACGGGATGTGTTTTGGCATTGTTCGGTCCTAATGTTGAGCTTAAATTTCCCTCTGATGTAATTTAGGCCCGTTGTTTCTTGTCCTGTTCAGTGTGGGCTTGAAGAGCAGATCCTTGCTTCCTCTTTGCAGCAGCCCTTCCACATTGGGGTGGGCGTTCTTGCTTTGCACACTGAAAACCTGGGCGTTATTTAGCTTAGCGTCCGCCCTTGCCTCCCTAGTTCGCACCGTTTGTGTTTGCATCCGGACGTAAAACATATTCAAAATACTCGAGTGGCCAGCGTCTGGAATTAGGCCTCTAGAGGTGTTTTGGTTCAACTCTCCCAAAGTGAAGATTGCTGCTGCCGCTGTCTTTTTTTTTGAAAATGGTAGCCACTCCCTAGGTGTCACCTCACATCCCTGTTTAAGATGCCCCTGCGCTTGCCGTGGGGCATAATACCCCTCTAGCAGCGCACAGCCGTACCGGACCAGGCAAGAAGAATTCAACATCTGCTTTAAACTGCGGGTCAATTAAAAAAGAAAGGACCAGACCTGTACGCATCAGAGGGAAACAGTAATGATAACAGCTTTCCTTTGTGACAGAAGAAGGTAATTTTATTGTTTGCAGGTGTGAATTACTAGATTGAAAATGCAAGTATACACTTCACAGTGATGTGATCGTGCTCTGAGCCATTTTCTTTTTCTGGTCAGGCACTTAAAAGGCATGACCCCCAAATAAATACACATCTGAACAATGGGGTGCTCAGGGTTGTAGGGTGAGAAACTTTAAAGTGTCGGCGAGCTGTATATAAAACAGCGTTGTAGAAACAGGGCTGGCAGAACAGTCCCCATAAGTTCTACCAGTGGCTCCAGTGGCAGGTAGATACCTGGAAAATGCCCGTAAGTAAATATGTATGTGCAGATGTGGATGGGCAGAAGCTTGGGGGGGCGGCCTGGAGTCTGGGGGATGCGCGTGGTGGAGTAGTTCTGGTTCCTCGGCCGTGCCAAGGCCTCACTCCTCGCGATGAACTGCACAAGCCCTGTGTCGCTGGGGCAAAAGCAGGGGGGAGCTGTCTGTGACTGTTGTCTTGCTTTGCTGGCTGTAAGTGCTTTTGAAGACACAGGCCTGTGTAGCTGTAGAACAACTTGCTGTTTTCTGTGTGTTTAATTAGCTAATGCAGCCTAGGAATACGTTTGGGGCCTGATTCTCCTCTACATTTAAGCCATTTTACACTACTCCAGCTGTGCAGAAAGGCCGTAAAGTAGCGCGAGGAACTGCTAGCACTCACCCGAAGGTCTCTGCGTGGTGTTGTCATGGCTGTGGGACACCCAGGACTCCTGGGGACCTGGCACGTCAAGTTTATCACTTGCCACTGCCGCTGGCTGGGGAAACAAAGAGCAAATGCGTGTGAGGAGAAACAGCCTGAGCGCTGCGTGGAGAAGGGGCTGAGCGGTCACTCCGGAATTGTTTTACAGCCCGAATTTGAGGAAGGAAACGTACAAGTACAATAACTGCCTTTGTCAACATCACTGCCACTTTCTTTCTTATTCTTGCTGCTGGTTGGAATAATAGCATTCGTGCAGGCAATTAATCTTCCACTTGCCAGTTTTTCATGCACCCTACGCATGGGCATGGCTGTTTAACCTTGTGCTCACATATATTATGTTGTAATGTGTGGGACACTGGTGGCCTCGAGCCCTCCTCTGTTTTAACCCCTCTTTGGTAGTATTTTAAACCATACACTGGAAAGTGATTTTTATGGTTATCTTGGGGTATATGTTTATAGACTTAAATACATTTATTGTACTCTTGGGCCAAGGTTTTTCTAATCGCTCTGAGGTCATTGTTATGTAAATGTGCCGGCCCTAAAGTGAGGAACGTGAAGGCAAAAGCTTGAATGTAAGTGCCCTGGCTGTGGTCCTTGTCCGGAGGAGAGGGTAGCTGTCTTGGGCAGGAATTACCCAGAATTAGAACGGGGTTAATCTGTCTCTGGTGGTGATTTCCCTGGGGTTTGAGGGTGGCAGCATGTGGGTGCCGCTTCTTGGGCTTTCCGTGAAATACGCTGTTCCCATCTTCATGACCCGGGGTACTTCACAGATCCCATTGCTCCAGTATCTAGCGTAGTGTAATCTTCAATACAATCATCCTTCAGTACCACCATGTGCAACAGAGTTGGGAAGATGCTGGTCTTCTGTGGCTTACACTTTGGGAAATGAGGCACTGAGAAACGATAGCTCGTATCTCCAAGGCGTTTGGGTCCGTGAGTCAGGACCCTCTGTAGTTGAACCCGGATCTTCCGTGCCGTCACCTTCAGCTGTCCTAGCTCTGAACAGCCTCATATTTTTAGGAGATCGGACATCTGTGCACTCTCAGAAAGCTCCTGTGCTGGGTAGATGTGGTTTTTTAAGGGCAAACGCAGGCTAGAGATTCCCGCTGAAGGCCTGCGGGTCCATAGACAAGTGAGCGTATTTTCAGTACGTGCCGAGTTGCCGTATCTGCAGGAGCGGATCCGATCAACAGCCTAGTTGTGGGAAGGTCCGGTAAAGTCTGTGTTCCTGGGAAGAGCTGTGTGTGGAGTTTGGTTTTGTTATATCTCTCTGTCAGCTTTGATGTATAGATCTTCAGATCTCTGCACTGCATGTGTGTGTGGGGAACAGAGACTAAACACAGACACTTTGAAAAAAAAGTGTAATATCAAATTACTGCTAAGTTTGGTGAACATCATTATTTCACCTCCGGAGGATGGTAACTTGCAGGAGAGACATTCTTTAAGGACACAGATGTTTGGTCCAAACACCTTTATCTCCCAAGAGGACTCAGGTTATTCTGACAGGTAAAACAAGATTGTGCAAATATGCAACAGTGATCTAATCAGCTGGAACAACAGCAATATTTTAACTGGCGCTACCTTTTAACAGCATCATTAAGGGCTCTCATTACTCTTTTATTAGAGGCTCACTCTATTTCTTATCAGATTACAGAATGAACATAACTCATGGCACTGATTTGATCTCTTGTTAAAGAGGATTACAGCTTTGCATTAACTTGGATTGACATGGTTTGTAATTTGCTGTTGATACACATGCTGGCGGTGTCGCGTGTTTGACCCCCTCCCCACAGCACTGCTGAGGAAAAGGACACCCATACATCATCATTAAAGATGGCACCCAGTGCAGAAAAGGGAGGCAAAAGGAGGCTTTTCTGCAGTAAAGTCAGGCAGGACAAAAGAGACGTGTTCTCAACTGCAAGCTGAAATTCAAAACGGGAATTTGTAACCGGGTGAAGGTAGGGGAGAATATATTGGCTTTTAGATAGGTTGCTTTTTACCTCGGCAAATGGTTCTTCGTTACGGAGGAGGACTTTGCATCCGTTATGAGCCAAATTAGAGGGAAGAAGATGGCCGTAATGGGACTGTGTCAACCCGTGCAGTTCCGCCTGCACCGTGAGGCACAGAAGCCTTTCCAGGAGCTGGGGAAAATTCCACTGCTCTTCTCAGACCTCTCAATATTGTGATTGTCACCAGCTAGGGAACTGGTCCCTGCCTTTGGGCGGTATCGATCGTACACGACCAGCTGATGGTGTTAGTTTAGCCAGATAACCTGACCGCCTGTGGTGGAAGGTACCTTACTGTCGTGTCCCTGGCTTGTAGGGACCCCAGGCAAGAGGGGCTTCAAGCTCGGGCTACGTGTCCGTGTTGTCTCTCCCTTCTTCCAGCTCCTGTGTGCTGCCTGTGTGTTGTAGGGCTGGTCACGGTGCATTTCCTCTGCCTTTTCTTTTTTTTTTTTTAGCATGCGGTCAAGTGCTGACCAGATATTTCCAGCGCACCGTCCTTAGCATCGCTATATAGATACCTCTGTGTACATACATACGTGTGTAAACAGTCTCTCCACATCCGTGGTGGTACGTTTTGAGTTTGGCTATGGCAGTGCAGACTCGCATGGCAGCAGAACTGGGCTCAGGGCAGGAATCGCTGCCTGAAATCCCACGGCCAAGTGCAAGAAATTAAGCCCAGGACTCCAGCAGTCCCGTTGGCCTCTGGTCATGCTTGGCAGAAGAGCATCCAGCCCGCTCTTGCTCTTGCACAAGCAGACCGGTGCCTGCTGGGAAGCTGAATTAAGACACAGATTATCCAGCTGCCAGTGAGGTTTGGATGAGAGCATTTCCCTTGGATTCAGCCAGGATGCCGTGTATTCTCCCAATCAGCATTCTCACTCTTGGACTTAGTGCAGTTGCTTTGTCACAGCGTGTCTTGCTGCAAGCAGAGGGGGGTACGTAGCAGTAAATCCTGGTATTAAAAGATTAATTTACTTATATGACATTAGAGTTTAATATTAAAAAAATAAGAAAAAAAAGTTGGTGAGATCCCAGCCTTTAACTTAGCTCACTTTGTACTTCGCGTATTAAAACACCACGAGACTAGATTAATGGGGGAATTTGGGCTCTGCGATTGTCAATCCAGTACGTTCACCGCGACAGAAGGCCCAGAAAGGAAGCAAAGCCCTTCTTTCTGCAACAGCTGAACCAGTGGCTTCTGTGCTCCGCAGCACGAACCTCGGGTGACCGCGTCGGCGTGAGAAAAATTATTCGAAGTTTATGCAGACACAGCCTGGAAGAAAGGTTGTGCTGCTTTGTATTGGCTTTGTTTTGGGAAACAAAGGGAGTAGCGCTAACATGCAGGGCAGTCTCTCAGTGTGCGGTGCTCTGACATTTTAGGGAAAACTGGTGTTTCTGGCACGAGGGAGGGCAAGCTGCCCACCTGGGCTCTGCGGCTTCCGGAAGAGCCCCCTGCTCTGGCAGGGACCCTCTCCGGTCCCACGGGGGAGATGTAGGGACTCTCCTGGGGGGTGATGTGTACCCTGCAGCACACCCTGAGCTGGCTTGTTCGGGAGCCTGGTGCTCGATGTGGGGGGGAGCCTTAGGCTTGAGCTGTACTGGGCTCCAAGAAAACCACGCATTGTGCTGTGAAACTAAACCTGCTTGGCTTGACTGCTGGTCCGGAGGCATCGTGGCTTCGATATCATTCTGCCCTTTGTGTATCATTTTGTTTGGTGGATTTTGTCCCTCTAACCTTTGACTTAGCCTTAGAAGTCAGCTTGTGTAGATGCAGTTAAGTATCCCGTATCGCTTTTAACCACAGTTGTTAGAAGGGTTGGTATTTGAACAAGGAGTTTTCGTATGTTTTGAAGCTGGCAGTAGTGAAACGGTGTACGTGACCCCGGTTAGTGCCAATGGGCTGAAATCATCGTGTCCCAACATTTGATGTTTGACATCCCTAGTAAGAAGACAGACGCCTCTGTTATGGAAATTTCCTTTTTAAAGGGAAAAAAAAATAACCTGTTAAGAGCTGCAAGATGATTTGTCGTCCTTCCTTTGTGAGACAATTTGTCTTCTCCTGCATCAAATCTGTTATAAAACAGGCAAGCTGTGAAAGAGGCAAATCATCCTAGGAATATGGGATGTTAAGGTACACAAAGAACGGTCCCCTCCGTGCGCCTGTGCGCACGTCTGCGCGGGGCACTTCACATGCGGCATTACAGTGGCTGCTCTGCTCAAATACCCATCTGAAAACAGAGACGGAGAAGGCAACATTTTATGAATTTCATGGGGAAATTAAAGCTGCTGGAAAGCATGCCAGCGGAGCAAGCTGGAGGTTTCTGAACCTCTCTGTGTCTTGCTACTTCTCCAGCCGCTTGTCCACATCTTTTATGCTTTGTGCTGTAAAAGCTCATACAAAAATGTGAATGCTATTGGAAACAAAATCAGGATGAGAGAGGTTCCGTCTCCGCTCCTTCTAATGTCGTCCTGAGCTCAAGGGTGGTGAGCAGGCGGACGGCTGTGTGCCGGTGCAAGGGGGAAATGTTCAGAATTGGTGACAGATGACAGGTCTGAACCCCGGGTCTGGTTAAGTTTGGGGGATGGTACCTGGAGCAGCGGCCCTTCCGTGCAGTCCTCCCGCTCCCCACCTCACCCCACATCCAGCCTCGCAAAATGTGCAGAGTCCCTTTGTTTAGGGCAAGAACCAGCTTTCTGAAATACTTATAAATCTTGTGCCTGGTCTCAGGAGACAAACCAGAGGTCACATGTCACCTTTCATAATTTAAAGCCGTGGGGCTAAAAGCATTTGCACAGACTTGAAGGACCCAATCCTGACCTGCCTGAGCGAGAGGGAATTGTGGCAGACCTTTCCGAATCTCCTTCAAGCACCGGGCACGGTGATGAGAGCCGTCTGGCTGCGTAATTTATAGCTGGAGTTGTGCGCTTGGGTTTTGGGCCGTGGTGCGGAAGCGAGTGAGAGAGTGCCATCTCGTGGGCCTGCCTTCCTGGCCAGCACCAGGCTGCCCACACCGCACAGCACCGCACCGCACAGCACCGCACGCCCAGCAGCGCTCTGCTCCGCGTTTCAGGCCCATCGCTTTAAAGGACACGAATATTTTAATTCTGCTCTGGTGATCGCCGCTGCTCGTTTTGCTCCGCACCGTCGACCGTAGCATGGGTTTGTCGCTGCGGCAATACCGGAGTGGGGAATGCGTGTTGGAAGGTGTCTAAATACAGAGCCAAATCCCACACCTCACGTGCTGATTTAGGGTAATGCCTTTGACCAGACATTGAGAAATAAAGGGCTTCAGCTTGTTTCCTCTTCCTGGGTACTTGCTCTGCTTGCTGGGCACCTAGTACTCTGAATTTTGCACGGGGTGGATTCCTTAGGATACAGACAGAAAGTTTTTCAAGAAAATTATCGACGACCTGTTCCACAGCCAGCTTCAGTTTTCATCAGGAGGTACGCGTTTTTCATCTTCCCTTTCTTCATGGGGGTTCGTGCTGCATCTTTCACCGTTTTTTGTGAATTAAAAATTCGTTGTTCCCAATGGAGGATGGCAGTAGGAATGGGCTAGGTATAGGTATTTCAGTACTGCTAAATTATCTTTTTTTCTTTTTTGCCTGGAAGAAGAGAAGTAAAAGGTATGTGGAAGAAGGTAGAGAAATTTGTTGGACGGTATTTTTTTAAAAACCAGCACAGCAGTGACTCGTGCGGTATTGCTGTATTAACAGTACCCCGGAAAAAACCCACCAGAAACCGAATTTTCCCCCTTAATATTGTTCTTCTGATCGTTTACAGAACTATCCTTAAAAAAAAGAAGTAACATGAGTATAATTACACAAAATAGTACGGCATTAGCTGTCCTCCCCTCCCATGTGCAGAGATGTATTTGTTTTCCCCTTTGTATATTTGGTGGAGTAGTTCTCCTGCAGATGGGCACAGCAGATTCCTGGGGAGCTGTTAACAGGTTTTATGATTTATATTTTGATGATTCATGTATTTATCAAATGTGCTATTGCTATTAATATTCCCCCAGGGCACTCCTGCCCTCTGTGTGTGTGTTTCCTTGCTCTCGCTTGCAAGGATTTTGCCTATAAAACGTGTGTGGTAGCGATACCTGGGATTTGGAGAGCGGTAAAATCCACTGGCTAATTAGCGCACAAAGCTCCCTGAAGTAGCTGTTCCTTCCATTTATTTATTTATTAAAACCAATGCTGTTGACATGAAATCACCAGTTTTACGTGGTGGGGAGCCGGCCGGCATTCCTGCGCTGCCGTGGAGCCGGGGGTGCCTGCGGGGCTCGGGGCGAGCCAGGCCTTGGCACCTCTCCTGTGCGCAGCCGGATCCTTTGCAAAGCGCCGGTGGCAGCCGGGAGCGTTGCTGTGACCATGCCAAGGGCTGTGCAGGTGTTAAGCCGCGAACGAGAAGACAGTGGAGCTGCTGGCTTGGGGCTTGTGCAGGGAATGCCCTCTGTGGGGTCTGCGGCGCGGTGAGCGCCGCGGGCGCGTCCCTTCCAGGCTCTTCCCACACCACCAGCGCAGCCACGACCGAGTTGCACATTGCACCGAAAACAGGATTCTTCTCACTGCGCAGAGTAAAACGCCTCCCTCGCTTGCACCTTTTGCCTCGGGCTGCTGGTGTGTCCAAAGAACGGGCTCTACAAACTTCCTCGGGGCCCGTGGAGCTGGGCTGGGGTGAGTGCCTGGGCACAGCGCTCCCGCTGCAGCGAGCACCCGTGCCGGCCTCTGCCGTTGGCGTCAGCTCGGGAGAAACGCATAAATAATTAAGCCAAGATCCTTACACACACATGTTTTATGGCAAATGGCTGTGTGGTTCGTGATCATTTTTTCCAGAAACAGGTTTTATGATAATATAGTAAAAATACTAAATTAGAAAATGCCTCACTAAGGGTGATAAAACCTTACTACAGTGGAAATAGGTAATTATCCCCTCTACAGCCTAAATGACAGTTTAAAAGAAATAAAAATGTTAGTGCTCATTACTTGCTTTTGTAGGTTGCAATAAAGGGTAAGTTAAATTTTAATTCAGGGAAGACCCCTGTATCGACCTGCTTCTTCCACGCTCTCTACCTGAGGTGTGAGTACTGTTAATTACTCGCAGAGGTTATTCCTCAGCACGCTGCTCAGACCAGTGCCTCTCTGTGCTAAAGTCACCTTTCCTTCGTCTGCAGGTAGTGGACTTGCAGTGGGGTGGGTTGTTTCAACTCAGCGGCTCGGGTCTGATGTTGAACACGTGTGGGTGGAAGAGAGAAATTTTGTATTTTTTAACCAAAATCCAAGTTCATTATGCGTAGCCTTAAGGGGGCTGAAAGTATTAAAATCCACACTTACCCTGGCGAATTGAAACAGAGACAAGGTTAAACCTGGAGGATTGATGAGTTTTACTCTCTGCATGGTTAAATCCTGCTGAGGGGAGATGCTGTAGAAGAAAGGTAGCCTAGATGATGAGAAGAAGGGGAAAAAAAAAAAAAAAGGTTGGGCTATTCTTTTTTTTTGTAGCAAGGTAAAATATTTGTTCTGTTTCGGAGGTGGTGGGGTTACCTGATTTCCCTTCTCCTCTCGCTCTGCCACGGTGTCTGCCCGTGCTGTGATACTACCCGAACAGCTCCGCTTGCATTTTTTAATTCAGCAGAGGTTGCCAGCGTCGTGCCTGGCAGGATGGGGGTGCCGGGCTCGGCGCTGCACGGCCCGGCTGCGGGTGCAACCCCTCTTTGCGCCCATGAAACCTGGGGCACAAGTGTCGGAGTCTGTCAGTGCTGGCAACGTTTCTCTGCCGAGGAAGACAAATTCTTGCTTGAAGTCTCCCTGGGCCCTGCTCGCTTGAAAAATGACTGTTTATTTAAAATCTGCAGGATTGGAGCAAATTCAGCATTGATCCCTGAACTCTTGTACCCATCAGAAGACTATCAGAAAGCCAAAAATGAAGACACAACCCTGCGGAGACTGGTTCTCCACCCGTGGGAAAAGGCCAAGGCAGGCTGCAGAGAAACATCCCTTCTGGCTTTTGCCTGCTCACCCGGAGAAGACAGAAGCTCTTGCTGTCGTTGGGTGCTTCCTGTGGGGTTCCCCAGAACGTGCATGTTGTATTTGAACTTCCTTAGGCTACTGGGGACTGTAAGAAAATTAATGAATGTATAAGAGGAGAAGGGCATACGTAGAGAAGCTGCAGAGGGGAGCCCCTCACCTCTGGAGGTGATGTTTGGGAGCCAGTCCCCTTTGAATTTCGCAAAATGCCTTTGAGGTGTGTTCGGCAAGCAGCCAGCGGAGCCGGAAGGTTTGAAGCCCGTTACCTGTGAGTGAGGCTTGTGGACAAAATAAAAGCAGTTTCTGTTGCTCACTGGCCCCAGGGGGTGGAAGAGGAGCAGGAGAGGACATGCACGCAGTCGGCTGCGAGCGGTCGGGCTGGACAGGGTCTGCCTGGGAGCGGACCCGTGCCCCGGGCAGTGCTTCCAAAAGAGGATTTCTTCAGCCCAGCCTTTTGTGTTGCCCAAGTGACTCAGCGGCCGGAGGAGAGCGTGGGTTTACAGCCAGGACAGAGAACATCCCCACGCTGGGCCGTTCGCATCAGTGGAGGGCAGCGGAGCCGCTGGCAGTGGGAGCGGTGGATCCTCCCAAGTTACAGCCATGTCTGCAGAGCCACACGATGGATCAGGACCAGGATCTGGAACTGTGTTCAGGTTGGCTGTGCAAAACCTGTGGGAGAGCGTACAGTGTATGGGAAACATGCCGAGACCGTGTCGTTCCTTAGCAGAGCTCGGAGGGATGGGAGTGAGTCCGTGTGCCGGAGCTGTGTGTTGTTTAATAGCTGAGAATCGAACTCGTCTGGTTAGTGCCTGTGCCTAGCACGTGCGTTTCAGCAGACACTGCAGGAGCTGCACACGCTAGAAGCTTCGAGCCCTGAGCAGGTGCAACGGCAGCATCCTTGTGGTGGAAGGGAAAACAGAAGCTACCCCGAGAAGAGCAGCCCGAGACCCTGCCGGCTGCTGGGGCGTTCCTTTGCAGAGCTGCTTTCCTCTGGCACGGAGAGGACAGGCTGGAGGCTGGCGCTGTCAGCCGCCTGAGGTCTCGCGTGGCTCCCACCACTGCGCCTGCGGGCTGGAAACCAGCAAAGCGGGTGCATTTGGTAGTGTCGGTTATCTTCGTTTTCCTCAGTGTGATTAAGCCGTCATATTTAAAACAAGGCATATACCAGGGAGCGGGGAGAAAGAACGAAATCGGTGATGTTCCGTCGAAAGTACCCAAGCCGCTCAGCCGCCCGACAGGAGCAAGCCGCGAATGTTTGTCAGCTTTGCCCGCCTGAGTGTGAAATGACCTTCTATCAAAACACCAGTTTCAGCATTTCCCTCTCTGCTCCTGACACGTGAACCCCGCTGCGGACAGGAACCGCTGCGCGCTCCCTGGGAATTCCCCCGGGATTGCAGTACAAGTGGAAATGTTGGCTCAGTGTAATGATGGGGTCTGAGCCGAGCCGGCGAAGCAAGGCTGCAGGGGCCCTGATTGTCGGAGGACTAAACAGCACCGCTCGGCATTTTCCTTCTGATCACTTGACGGAGCCTTGAAGTCGCAGTGTCCGTTTTGGCAGTAGTGCCGCTTGGCATCTGATTTCCCAGTTGAAACAGCAAAAGCGAGTTACGTTTATCTGTTAATGGTCAGGAAAGGTGGAAAACGTTGTAGGCTTGGGTGAGGCATTCCTCTCCCTCCTCCTTCTTTGCTTTCCAGTGTCAAAGTTTTGAGCTTTTCAAGTATCTGTTGTTTTCTAGAAGCGTTTTGATTTTGCGTTTGTGTTAAACTTGCCAAAACCTGCGGGCACGCTCCTGATTTAACACAGAAACTCCCAGCTGTGGTTTCCTAGGCTCGGCTGAGCTTTGCGCACACAACACGGCGTTGACCATTTTGTTGGGTAAGGAGACGCAGCCCTTGCCACGTGCTCATTTTCTGAGGGTAGAGCAGCTGATTGGTTAATTAGCTTCTAAATTAAAATTAATTTAAGAGCTGTGGCCCTGTGAATTTGAATGGTTTCTTGTCTCAGTGGTCCGTGTGCACCTGCCCAGCCGCCTGCGTTGCTGGAGCGGATGCTCTGCTCCTCATCTTCCTGGGATTAATGGCTGGCATTCGTCTGCCATCACTGTTCAAAAACTAGACGTGCCTTCTTTCGCGAGGCTGACGAGTAACTTTCTGCAGTGGAAGTGTCTGCAAGAAGCAGTTTTCAAACCTGTTGCTGTCTTTTGTTGATCTGTGAAGGAGCAAGGCATCGACGCAGCCCCTAGTGAGAGTGGTCCCTGTTGTGGTCTTAACTGAGGAGGCAGCCAAAATCACGGTGTCTCTGTCAGGTCTGGATTTTGTCCTTCGAAGCCATATTTTGCTCATCCTAGCGGTGGAGAAGTCTCTATTCTCTGCCTGTCCTGGCAGATTTTCTGACGCGGCTTCTGCAGCAGCTGCTTTCCCGGGTGCTGGCCCCGACGAAGCATCGAGACGCCGGCCCATGGCAATGGGATCGCTTGGTCATTGCTGTAAGAACCGTGGTGACCGTTAGCATGCTCTGAGGGAAAAATCCTGTCCTCCGTGTATCCAGCGCTCCGCTCGGTGCGCGCCGTCCTCTTACAACACGCTGTTGCTTTAGAAAGTGCCCATGTAGAAAATAAGGCTCTCCTGATGGTTTTCCTCGATTTCCAGAAATGCGTGATTTATAAAAACGCTCTCTCCTTTCCCCCGTCTCTCTTCTCGGGTTACCTTGGGTCTAAAATTCAAGATAAATAACACCAGCCCGCTTTTTTTTAATTAAAGGGAAACTTGCTCCTGTTATCAGAATTGCTGCATATGTGATATTAATTGGAATCTCGTTGCTGGGTCGTTGTCATTGTTTTTCAAGTACCACCATGTCCAAGAAAATGTATGAAAACTAAATTACAGTCCCACGCAGACTGTCTGATTGAATCCTCCTATGGCTCCGCGGTCTCGTACGTTCTATTAAAATATTCAATCTTGTTTTCTTACTTGAAGAGCCTGTCTGTAAAGGGCAAACTTACAGAAAACCTCATTCTCTAGAGATAAGGTATCCAGCCGCACCGGAATATATACATACTGCCGTACTGCGTGTGATTGGTCTTGCGCAAGTTCTCCCCTTTGCCTGTATTTATTAATAAAGATTGTCAAATGCATTTTTAATTATACGAGGCCTTTTCATTTCAAGGAATGGATGGGTTTGCTGGCAGCCTCTTACTTCCATTTCGACCTTGGAAAGTAACTTTCCTCCCTCCTCCTTCCTCTTTTCCCCAGGACGGAACTTTACCGCTCGCTGTTTGGAAAACTCTCGAGTCCCGAAGAACCTGAGCAGCATTAGCATCGGGCCTTCGCGCCAGGACTGACCCTGCCGGGGTTCCTCTCCCCGCGCTGGACGCTGCCCCATCCGGCAACATCTCCTCTGCCTGGGCCCCTGCTGGCGCTGCCCTTGTGCAGTGGATTACAGCTGCCCCGCAGCACCCGGAGCAAGGTCTCTCCAGCTGCTGGTTTGCTGCTAAAAACCTCACGGAAGGGACATCAGATATGGCTACTGCTAAATGAGACGGCCTCGGAAAGAGGAGTGGGGGTAAGCGCTTAGCATGGCTCTTGCCTGGCTCTAACATGAACTCTGCTTCCTCCCAAAGACAATCCGTTTTCAACTGTTCTCTTTAATTTCCTGACCTTGATTTTGCGATCTACTCAGCACAGCACAGCGTTCTGCCGGGGGTGGGGGGTGTGCGCGACTCAGACCAGCGGGGACCACCAGGCCCCCTGCAACCGGGTCACCCACGTTTGTATTAAATCCTCAGAGGTTTTTATTTGGGAGGATTGCCGGTGGGTGTTTAAGCGCGCTGTTCTGGTCGTTGGCTGCGTATCCGGAACGTGTGACTTCATTTTTCGCCAAGTCAAGAGGATTTAAATGTCATTTACATAATTAACATGGCCTTAAAACAGAGGAAAGGTGCTCTCCCTTGCAGACAGCCAGAGCTCCCCACTCACGCTCCTGTTTCTGCGCGAGCGCTTGCTGGGCATGGGGACGTTTGCTGACTGGCAATGAGCGCAACACGGGGGTACGGCCGGGGATATTTCCGCAATTGGAGCGTATTGGTGAATTTTTAGTCCCGCATTGATCCCGTACACTTAATTATTTCTGCTGATCATGACTCTGAGCCATCCTGTCTTCACCACGACAGACTGTTGAAGGATGCCAGCACGAATGTAAACTGGCCAGAGACGACTCACTTGAGGGGTTTTGTGGGGTTCTGATATCCAAAGGTCAGAAGCTGGAAATTAAACCCCCGCAAGGGGAGTTTGTTAGCCTGCTGTGATCAATCTGAAATGGAAGTTATCTCGCGTAAATAATACGTGCATATATCTGTGTGAAAGGTGGCCGTTGCTCGTGACTACGTGAACTGCGCTGTCTTTGTTCTGCGTTTTGCGCGATCTAATTAAAACGCTTTGTAAACCGATTGTCCACGTGTGATCAGTGCAGAAAAGCCGCGGCCTTTCTTAGCCCCACCAGCGCCGTGTTATTGAACCGGTGTCTTTGGTGTTGCTTTGCAGAGAGCTGCAGCTGCGCGAGCAGCCAAGACGCACAGGGAGTTTTAAAGGTGGAGCGGCCGGAGCACTGCGGGCCTGGGGCTGGCAACTTTCTGTGCCACTGGAGCTCATCCCCGGGGGTCGGCAGGGGCTCCAGGGCCGCTCAGCCTTGATGTGGACATTTCCCAGGGATCAGGGCACCGGCGAGAGGAGCCGCTCTCCCCACGAGTGCCCACTTGTGACGTGGGGAAGCTTCTGCCGGGGCCTTGCGTCTGCGCAGCCGTACGGTGCTGTGGGCTCATCGGTGCTGTGGGCTCATCGGTGCTGTGCACTCATTGCCGCCGAGCTGAGCAGCTTTCCCGGCTCCTCCAGGCACAGGGCGGCTGCTACAGCTGCTCGGCAGCAGTGGGTGGTGGTCAGTGACACCCAGCACACGGCACAGAAGTGTAAGGGCTTTCATGTTATTGTTCACCAGCTGAACAGCCCCATTTCTGGACTTCACAGTAAGACAAGGGGGATTTTGGGGGGGTTTTTTCCCCTGCATGTTACAGCCTACCAGCTTTTCAGTGGGCAACTGTAAATTAGTTTTTTGTTATTAAGCTTAAATAAGAATACATTCCGTTTTTAAGCACGTCACAGGTCAGAGCGGAGGGAGGGAAGCCTACTCCACGACCCCAGGCCCCGTGTGCGGGAGCAGGTGATCCCCCCTCGTGTCTCCCGGCGGTGATTTCCCCTTTCCCGCTGCTCCTGTCCTGCCTCTGCTTGAAGCAGGACATGTTGCAACGCAGTTTTATCCCTTGTTTTTTTCCTCTTTTCTTCCCTTAGAAGAGTCTCTGCAGCCGCATTGGTGCATCGTGGCCCTCTCGATCAATGGGGGAAGGCGGCAGCGCAGGGCAGGCTCCCTGCCCCGTGGGAGAATGCCGCATTTTTCTTGGCTTTAGAAAATAAGTGCCAAGGTAAGTATTGACTTTGTGTGCAAAACATACGTATCGTGGATGAATAAATCGCCGTGCTCGCTTGCAGCGAAGCAGTAGCTGCAGCTCTCAAGGAAGAGCATTGATTTCTCCCGTCCCCCTCCAGCTCGCAGCTCTCTGGTCAAACTTTGCCAGGCAGAAACGCACTAAATGTCACCGCTGGCTCCTCTCTGCTGCCCTTTCTATTTCAGGATCCTGCTAACGACCTCACGTGCACCAACGTGCACCCCTCCCGTACAGCTCATGCAGGAGTCGGACGCAAAGCACTGTCCGGGGAGCTGTGGGGAGAAGGGCCCAGAGGGTGCGTGGCTACAGGGAAGGGGTGATTTTTAAGACCCCGTACCAGAGCGTGCTGAGCCATCCTGCGTTTGTTAGCGAGCCAGTTGGCTGGGTTTAGTGTGGTGCCTGTCACGGGAGTGCTCCAGTGCAGAGGGCTACACCCCAGCCAGTATGGTGCTCCAGGACCGGCCGTCTGCCGTGGCAAATCCCAGCAATTTCCCATCCTGTCCCTTCCGCCCACTCTCCCGATAATTCCGGGTGCCCAGCAACAGGCAGAAACCAGCACAACGCGGCAGCACCCTCCACCGTATGGTGCTGGCACCCTTGGTCCGCCGAGGGCCAAGGCGCGTGTCCCCACCCCTTGAACCGCACCTGTACTGGTTTTCTGAGCAGCAGCAAAGCTGTGTGGTCTTCCAACATTAAAATCTCATGGTTTAATAACCACAATTCTGAAAGGCATCGAGGGGAGTAAATTAGCTGCTTCCAAAGTTTGCGTCGGTGGAATGGTTTCACGCTGCTCGCGCTGTCGGTGCACGCATTAAGGATGTTTAAGAGAAAGCACCGTGGCCGCACCCCGCTCCGGGGGTTGGCAGGTTGTCTGGCCCCTCGTGGCTCCGGCTCAGGCGCTGCCACCCCTTTCCTGTTTGACTTCTGTGTCCTTTAAAGCTGCAGCACCAGGGCACTTGATTTTTTTTTCTTTCTTTTTTTTTTTTTTTGAGAGAGAGAGAGTGGGGCTGTAATGTTAAAAGGGGAATATGCAACACTTAAAATGTGGTAACTTCTCATTCGTATTGTTTGAAGAGATAAGAGTCAAAGCCCTACTAAGCATGCTTTTGAATTTACTTATCAGTGTTTAAGCAGGCTTTTCTCGCTGCCATCCCCCCCACCACCTGGGTGGTGCGATACACGGGGAGAACCTGGGCCGGCAGCGTCAGCTTATGAGGCCCCTGTTTCATCTGCTGACCTTGCTGGTAAGGGCAGTGCTTTATTCCTGGCATGAAAACGGTGCCTCGCCTGGATTTGATTATGCTGCGGGAGAAAGTGCAGCCTGTGTAATCCCCGAGTAACAACTCATCAGAGGCACGGCCCGGAGAGGCTCCGGCAGTGACGTGTCCGTGTCGGGCAGCGGCGCAGCCGGCGGCTCTGCCGTCACGCGCAGCTGTGGTGGTGGGTGCCTTGCACAGCCCCGGGGACAGCCCTGGCCCTCGCAGCCCCCACCGTGCATAACGGCTGCGGAGGGGTTACGTGTGCGGCTGAACTGGGTGTGCTCTGCTCTGCTCACCCGGATCCTGCTGGGAGCGGGTGGCCCAGCCGCAGCACCAGCTGCTCTGGCGGGTGCTGAGCAATTGCATCTGGTATTGCGGGGCTGGGGCACGGCCAGAAGCATTGAGCACTGGCTAACAAGGGCACAGATAGCCAGGATGATTTCCACCAAGTTTTCCTAATGCTGCCAATTAACAGCGAGTGAGACGATAGATAGATATCCCCCCACTCCTGCCATTAGAATATTAATTCTTTATTAATTCATGCTACAGCTGGTAATTAGTACCTACACAACCGGGCACTGTACCTTTGCAAAGCACCGCACAGCGACTACAAGGTGTGTTTGGGAATTACGCGTGTGATGGAGGGGACGGAGGGGTTGTGTTAATCCTCTCCCCCACCCCAACCCCACAATAGCAAAGAATTTCAACTTTCAGACAAACAACTTCATTTACAAGTGTGTCTCTAATTAGCTGCAGAATTAGTAAAGCAGAGTTTTCCCCCCATAGATCGGCCAAACCCCTGAGGGAGGCTGTGGAATAGAGAGAATCGCATTTCCAATTATTTTGTTGAATTGCTAATTTAGTTATTGTGCCTGGCGTAATTGTGATGGGTATTGGGTGTGCAATTCAATTTGTTTTAAATATTTGTGGGAAGGCTGATCAGTAATGGAGCTGACCTATTTCATGGCCCAAATTGAGAGAAGAGACTAAAACAAAAAACAGCTACAAAGCCACAGTTTGTCTCAGTTTTTATTTTGATGTCTCTCATCCCTCTTAAGACTGTTGATGCAACAAAAGGTTTACATTAAAAGATGATGGCACTTTGATCTCGGGCTTTTGAGAGCTTACAGCTTTGGTACTTCTTTTCTTGGCATTTTAATATGTAGATATTTTAGGCTAAAGAGTTTTAAATGCATTTCTGGGGTTCAGTAGGGTCCGTCCCCTCACCCGCTCCCCAATTATATTATGTTTGTTAAGGTGATTTATGTTCTTAACTATCAGGATTCCGGTTTGAGGAATGCGTGAAAAATAACCACCGGGGTTGTGTTTGCCGACGCGGTCCGATTTAGCGCGTCACCTGTAACGTGGGGAACGTCTCAAGGGCGTTGGTGCTCACCCGGCTCCCAGGTTAGCAGGTGTCACCCCTGCACCAAAGGTCCTGGCCGTTCATGTCCAGTGGGCTCCTGCTGACCAGGTCCCTGCCTACGGCACAGCTCCGGCGAGAGGGCCGCGGAGGTTCTCCCACCGCCCTCAGAGGCAGTCGCTGGGGCTGGGTTTTTCCTTTCTGTTCGTTTCACTCACTGTAATGTTAAAGAAGACAATAAATCTGTGGAGGAGGAGCAGGGCTCGCCAAGGGCTCGCTGGCGGTTGCGCCTGGAGCGTTGGGCACAGACCGGAGCCCGCGGTGCGATGAGGAGCTGGGTCTTCTGCCCTGGCCCCGCGGCTCCAGCACGGCTCAACGGCGGCCGTCCAGCTCCTCCCGCCGCCGAGGATGCAAACTGGACACAGTGAAGCTTGGAGAAAGGTAAATACCCATGCCCATTCGTGTGCGCGGTGCTGGTCTCCGGCTGGCGGAGGCATCAGGATGGGCTGTGCCCATCTCACGTATTTATTTCAAGCACGTGCAGGGTGTGAGCAGGGACAGGAACGAGAGCAGCAAGGGGCGCCCGGCGAGAGGCAGCACTGTGCGAGGAGCCCCAGCAGCTCGGTGAGGGGCACAGCACGCACCGCAGCGCACGGCGGCTCCACCCTCCCGCCCTCAGCAGCCACCAGACCCCGTTCGAGAGGTGCCACGTGGAACGCCTTGTTCTTGCCTAAAGGAAAAGCAGAGCTCCCCAAGGGTGCTCAGGACAAGGGGCGACAGATTTCCACTCCTCGCAACAGAGATGTAATTCATTCTTTTTATTAAAAGAAATTGAGGTAAGTGAAATACTTCAGCACCAGCGAGAACCGTATGTACCGAGGGTGGTGGCCCCGCCGCCCCTGCCCCGCGCCGTAACCACCCCGCACGTCTGCAGCCCCGGCCCTGCGGCCACAGCCAGGGCTGGGGGAGAACGGCCGGGACGGCAGCCGATGACGGTGCTCCTGCAGGCCCGACCCTCCACAGGGCTCCCGGGGCTGCTGCCAGACTTTGACTTCAGACCAGCTCCAGTGTTACCCAGCAGCTGGTTTTTTGGGAGCTACTTTACCCCCAAATTCAGCGCAGCCCAACCCAGTGCCTGTAACAGTGAAACACAGGGGTCAGCTCTTGCCCAGCGTGCAAGAGACTTTGGCAGCGACAGCTCCCACCCCAAGCAGAAGGAACGGAGCAGTGGGCACCGGGACATTTCCCGTAACACCTGCAGCCGCCCGGGATGAGGGGTTATCTGTGACACCACCACGCAGGAAATCCTGGCGACAGCGGCGGGACCCAACGCGTGGCCTGTGCTGCAATCACCCCGCGCGGCTGAGGCATTCCCTGCCTGTCCCGTGCCCTGCTGCAGCCCACGCAGGCGGAAGTAGAAGCATCTCTGGGGGTTGTTCAGGGGCTCTGGTGGGGAAAAAAAGTCTTTTGGATGAAATTAGGGTTCTTAACTGTTAAAAAAAAGCTAGTCCTCGGGTGAGACAGGGGCATGGGCAGGGCTGCACCTCTGCGGCTCGTCCCTGCGGAGGAGGGCAGTGACCCTGGGGCTCCACCTCGGTTTTACAGGAGCTCTGGCACCACACGCACAGAACAGCTGCGCTGCGCTTCAGAAGTTAACAGTACAGGTGTGAGGCACTGGCATCGTCACTAATTAATTCTCTCATAAAAACATCCCTTCGGCGTCATGCTGTACTAAAAGAGGAATTGTAAAATCTGAAATAATACTTTTAAGACAATCATTGGTGTAAGCTCTCCAGTACGACTTAGACCAAGTTCTGTAACAAAATCTATGTGTTAGGGGTTGACCGTGCTTCCCTCCACCATTCCAGTTTCTTTTATTATGGCCAGGAGGCCCATGAAAACAAGAAAGGGTAGAAATAAGCCAGGGGCCTGGGCTGGGCTCAGCCTGTGGTGACCTACGCTGCTGCCACAGCTCCGGCCTGGCTCAGCGCCGGCACTGCGCTCACCCGCTGAACTGGAGACAATTATTGCTGACCGGCTGCAAACAGTCACCGCTGGAACAGGTGAAAAAGTCAGCTGGCGCTAGGGAAGGGCGTTACCAAAAATAACTTTGCTTATATTTCCGTCTTCCCGCATGGCGATGGCGGCCCCGTCCCCAGCCGTGCACGAGGGCCAGCCAAGCGCAGGCTGCTCCGTGGCGGAGGTGGGCAATGGAGAAAAAAAACTTTGCTCAGATGCGTTCAACGGAGATTTCCTTTCCCAGTTCTAACCCGTCAGTGTATTTGGCTCTGTCCTTTCCCCTCCCTTACCCTGGCGGGCTGTATCTGCCATCATCTGCTTCAGTTACCTACTCGTGCGAAAGGCACCAGCGCTTACACGACGCACGCGCAGCAGTGGGGCTGCCCCAGGGCTGTTACCCCTCAAAACAAGCAGGGAAGAGCAGAAATGGCTGAACAGCTGCGGTTTGGTCTCTTCTATTTTACCTCCTCCTAGAAGGGCCTTTCACAGGGCTCACTGACCGGTTCGAAAGGAATTGGGCACAAAGGCAACGCAAGTGGGGATTCAGCCTCCAAAATCCCTCCCCTGCCACTTTCACAGTGCAGGGAAGCCTGGGAGCCTTCCCTGGGCCACGGGGACAGCCCTGGCCCCACCGGCTACCAGTGCTGCTCTTCCGCTACTACTGAGTAACAAGACAGACATAGGAAATACAAATCACCGCTGGCTGCCAGCGAGAAGGGGGCTGACTCGTGGTGGGCTCCACTCGCCACGGGACGCCGGGCGGGAGGACCCCGGGCTCCCACCCGCTCCTGGGAAGCAGAGCCCGTCCTCGGCTGCAGCAACGCTCTCGCCTCGGGGAACATTGGCACTTGTCAGCACAAAGCTGCCGCTGCGGGCCGGGTGTGGGAAGAGAGGTAGGCAGGGGCACGGGGGCGTAATTTAAACGAGCCCCTGCTTTGCTACGCCGAGACCTCACGGTACCGGAGCACCCTTCATTGCCTGGCCGTAGCGCTCTCGGGTGGCAGCCCAACAGCGACCCGATGCATTGGTCCAGTCACGCTTTGTTAAATAAATAAGGTACAGTTAGACAGCTGTAACTCAGTTCCGCAGGCGCTTGTGTTTATACATTTTCCTCGTGTCTCTGGCCAAAGAACACACTTCCTCTGGTCAGTCTGATTTGAAAAAATAAAAATGTCACTCTTGCAGTGTCTCCCTGAGCCTCCCCGTCTCGGTACAGTGGTCGCAGTCGAGCAGACAAAGGGCAATTCTGAGCTTCCTTTTTTTTTTTTCCTCCACTGTACCAGGCAGGGGAGAGTGTGGGAAATCGATGCTCTTACGTTGAAGAAGGCGAGTCCATTGTGGAGAGGATCCGCACGATCTCGGCTCGCTGGGTGGGTGATATATGCTGGGTCATGTGCACTATCGAATCCATGGCAACCTCCGGATTGGCCTGGACAAGGCTGGAAAGAGGCGAGAGTTAAGCGACGGCAGCCCCGGCACTCGCACCGGAGCGCGCCTGCCAGCTGCCCGCCAGGGAGGACTGAAATACGGGGTCTGTAAGAGAGACCGGGCCAGGCAGTGGGCGCTCGTGTGAGCTGTGAGCCGCGCGAGGGCCGTGCTCGCCCGGAGGCCCTCGTGCCACGCGATTTGCCGGGGGCAGACCCGCTTAGACACGCACGGAGGCTGAAATCCCGAGAGGCTGGACCACGCGGACCCAGGGCGGCCACGGGGAGGCCGCGAGCTCTGGCGCGTGCCTCGACCCCACCAGCAGCACCCACACCTCCCCCTGCCAGGTGACGCAGAGCCCTGGCGACCACAGCACGGGTGGAGAAACGGGTGGAAATGACGGGAAGAGACACCCTACGGCGTCAGACAGGACACGGAAAGCACGGCAGCTTCGCGCCGCAGTTCACTGCCCTCCCCCAGGTGTCACAGAGGCAAAGCTGCTCTGAGAGACCCCCGGCCTAAGACAAAAATTATCAAAATTACACCTGTGCAAGTCCAGCAGAGCGTTTGGCTCACGAGGCTTTAACTGGCTCCGCTGGCTGAATGTCTGTGCAAGCGCACACAACTCTTACAAGCAGGAGTAGATACGCTACCAACGTCTTAGTGTTTCGGGGGTTATTTGGTGTAGTTCTAAACCACAGTGAAAAGGAACTGGGTGTTTTATGGCATTGAGCACCACAGAAACCGGGCACCTTGCCTGGGCACCTGGGGCTATGGAAACAAAGGGATGGAAGCCGTGAGGATCTTCTGGCCACGTGTGGCCAACGTGCCACTTTCATAGCGGGAGCCCAGCTCAGAGACCTGCCCTCTCGCCGTGCTTCACGCAGTACGCGGCCCCCTAAAATAATTTTCCATTATCTATCTATCTCAAATGGAGAAAAGACACAGGAGCAGTGGAATTTCTGTGCCCTGGCTCTTCACGGCTCCCGTTTCAGGAGAGGGCGGCCATGGCCAGGGAGGCCTGCGTACCGCTGCTTGGCGATGCCGCTCCAGGCACTGGCGCATACAGAAGCACTCCAGCCTACGCACGAGCACGCCATGCAGGCTTGGCACAAACCCCTCCGATCCGCGTTTGCCCCCACATTTGCATTTCCAAAGGCAACTGCCCGTCCACATTTCGCTAATGTGGAATGTGTACGGAACTGGCCGAGCCGCTCCCCTCAGCTGGGGCAGCGCACGTGGCCAAGATCGGAGCCTGAACTTTTTCAAATCCCTGTTCTGCAGGGGCAGAGCATGCGTAGCCGGCTTACCTCCGGATCTGTTTGAGGATGTAGTCCCTCGAGATGTATTTGATGTTTTCATCCACAACGGAGCGAACGCCTTCTTCCTCCGTCAGCTGTTTTTCCAGCCACTCCACCAGGTCCTTATTACTGTCCCACAAGTACGCCTGCGAACAAACCACAAGGGTCACCGGCGGCTCCCGGTGCGGCGCGCGCTCCCGCTCCCCACGTCCCGTTCCCAAAATTTAACTCGTGATTTTTAGCCGCCGTGGGCAAAACGCGTGGCTGNTGTGGCTGGCATCGCTCTGCGGTTTTCCCCATGCATGAGGCTTTTACAAACACAGCTAACAATTAGCAGAAGACAAAAGCTGATACATTTCTTTTGCATCTCCTTCCGCAAACGTGACTAAAGGGGAACCGCGGGGGCAGCAGCGCTGCCAGCAGCTGCACCAGCCCCAGAAGACGTCCCAAGTAAAATCCCAGCCTCCTGCTGCAGTCACGCACCCAGCTTCTGGTCGACACGGCCTCCCCTGAGGTGAGGGTGGCCACGGCCGCAGCCGATCTCGGCCTTCTCCCGGTGCTAAGCTGTCAGGGGACCCACGAGTCCCTGTCACCGAAAGCCTGACCCGGTGCTGGCGTCCCACAACCATGACGGGGTCCCTGACGCAGGCTCGAAACCGAACAGCCCCTTCAGCAGGTGTGCCCCCAGCAGAGGTCGGGGTGTCCACAGCCCTGAAAAGCCTCTGCAGCAACCCCCTTTTTTTTCCCTGTTGCAAGATCATTTCACCTGGTATTTGCTAGGTAGTTGACTACATAATAATTCAGGAGTGTGTTAGACGCCTAATAGCCTTCTCGCTCCTCTCTTCTCCTCTCATTTTCTTTACAAATCATTTAAGAATCGTTTTGTTAATGGTTTCCGGAAAAGCAAGTACCGCCATTAGCACTCATTCATATTTATGTCATTTTATTTGGGTAATTAAACACAAAGCTCGTCATTTAAAGGTGCACTATCCTTCTCTGTTATCACTAACGAAGTCGAAGTCAGAATGACAATGAGCTCGGGGCAGCAATAAACCGTGGGGCGAGCGGGCGGCGGGCCAGACCCCAGTAGCCGTGGGCAGCAGAGCAACCACTGCTCCGGCCGGGACCCTTCAACACCTTCGATCCTCACGCGGCCTCTGCGGCCGGACTGGGAGCCCGGTGATTCCGGGGGCTGGCTGGAGAGCGGCAGGCAGAAGCACACGATGGATGCTCGTGCCCGGAGGTGAAGCCTCGGGCCGGGGGGGCACCGTGTCTGCTAAGACCCTTGGAGCAGCGGCAGTGAAGCCAGCAGAACACCTCCCCTGCCAGGACTCTGCTTCGCTGCGTGCAGCGGGTTCCTCTGGCCACCCACGCCCCGGCTCTCCCACCAGAGCAATGCCCGCGCCCCGCAGCGCCTTACAAGCCTTCGCAAAGCGGATTCTCCCCCGTCCTTGCCGACACCAGAGAGGAGCGCTAAGGCGGCGCTCACGCTGCTGAGCCTCCTCGCTGCTCACCCTTTATTTATACATTTAATTACCAGTTTCTGAAGTCCAAGAAACTGTTTCCCTCTCCCTGGGAGTCTCACAAGCAGCGTTCCTTCGCTGCGTTCCCGAAGGTTGCTGCACCCGCGGCTGAGAGCCGGCACTGCCGTGAGCAAGCCCGAAGTGCAGACCCCACTCCAGCCCCCAGTGCCAGCCCTACCTGACACGCTTTCGTAAGAAACCGGGGTTGGTTTTTTTTTTTCCTTTATCGCTATGCACACGATTGTCTTAAATCAGTGACGTCACGTCAACCTCAAGATTTTGCTTGTTTCGTTGGTTTTTCTTCTTATTCCTTTAAACTGGTTAGGTTTTGCTCCTTGCTTCTGCCCCTAGACGTGACAGAAATGCTCCCTGCATACAAAGTAGGGCACAGCGGAAGATTTCAGGGAAGGGGGGGAAAAAATAAAACCCCGAGAAGCCGCCTTACGGTTGCAGACCTGCGTAAAGCTAGATTTACCCAAGAATCCCAAAGCTTTTAGTTTAGGAGAATATTTAATACTCTTATTAATCATTTTTAATCCGTTTGCTTTTAATTAAGAAACAGCATGATGCTTTCCTATCAACATATGCCAGGGAGCAGATTAATTGTGGCTTAAGATAACTCTCCTCGATTGGTGTAATGTATTAGCTAACGAGATGCCCGCTTTTAAAGACGCTCAGACGCTACCTTGGAAAGCCTGCTGCCCTCCAGAGAACCCTCCCCCCTCTTCCCTGGAACCCCTGAGTGTTTGTGACTTTAAAAATAGAATAGAGTAAAATAAAATAAAGAGCTCAGATTGGAGGGCTGTGACAAAAACAACCTAAGAGCAGCTCCAGAGTTCGAGCACAATTAGAAGAAATCCTCAGCACAGCCGTCAGACGAGGGCTGCGGATGGCGCCGCGCGGCCCCCCTGGCCCAGCCCTGGCACTCAGGTGTCGCGGCCGCTCCGTGTCCCTGCCTCGGACGGCAACGCCGCTCCGCGCGGCACTAACGCACGGCGCAGCGTGGGGGCCACGGGACGCTCGGCGGAAGAACGGCGGGGACTGCCCTGGGCTGAGACGTGGCGACGGGCGGCCAGGCACGTGCGATCTGTCCCCACCGTCCCGGGGAAAGGGAAGGCAGGCGAGGGCAGCCCAGGGGAACTGGGGACAGCATGGCCGCGGTCCGCTCTGCGAGCAGCAGCACGGGCGGGTAGGGCAGCCTGCTTGTACATGTGCCAGATGAAACATCTGGATGCAAGCAGTGAACGCCCGCACCCTTCCTGGTGTCAGTGGGACGCAGCAGGGTTGAGGATATAATTCGTTATGAAAGAATAACTAAAAATAAAATAAAGCCCCTGCTTTCACATCACAGAGGATCCCTCCCGAGGGTACGCAGGGACCGGCCTGCACAGCTGGGACGGCTCCTCCGTAACAGCCTCCGTGACCGCGAGCAGCTCCGCAGTGCTGTTCTAGAGCTCCGCAGTGCTGTTCTAGGCACGCCGTGCACACGAGCGAGGAGACGGAGATATTCGGGGCTGGCGTACGGAGCGCGTGCTGTGACGCCTGGGATTTCTGCTGCCGGTTCTGCCAGACAGCAGCACCTCCGCGCAGCCTTCAGCCCGCACACTGCCCCGCCTCGCTCTGCTGAGCGAGCCGTTCGTCTTTGTAAGCTGCTCAGGTTTTCCTATCAGTGGTGCTACACGCTTGGGGAAAAAAAATTATTTTGCTTTTCTGGCCTGCTATGAAAAGCGTCCCCATAACCCACCTCACGACCTCGTGCAGTCCCCAGCACTTCTTTCATCACCTAAAATGTCTTTGGGCATTACAATTAAAAACCAGAGATCAAACTCTGCCTGGGAGAACTTCACTGCACTTAAGCCCAGGAAAGGCTACGGCCTTGGTGAAACTGCTNAAGCGTCCCCATAAACCACCTCACGACCTCGTGCAGTCCCCAGAACTTCTTTCATCACCTAAAATGTCTTTGGGCATTACAATTAAAAACCAGAGATCAAACTCTGCCTGGGAGAACTTCACTGCACTTAAGCCCAGGAAAGGCTACGGCCTTGGTGAAACTGCTTTTTCACTCACTTACCTTCACCGTCCCTTCGGCTTCCACAAACCAGCGTCTCAGCATAGCCTGGATCTGCCCATCAGTCAGCTCCGGATTGGCGTCGTGGATCTTCTTTTTAACCACATCTTCTAGAAGAAGACGCCTTAATCTCCAGTAGAAGAAGGTACGGGAAGTTTTCCATTCTAGAACGTCCTGCCCAAGACAGAAGCGGAGGAGGAGAAATGAGCGAGGGACAACATTTATGAGGAGAAATATATGTGCCTTATTCCCAATGGCAAAAAAGGACTTGCACTCATTGTACACTTAGTTCTACCGCTTGCGCAAGAGAAATACAAAGACGCCCACGTCTGAGCTTTGAAGACTTCCACCCTGCCATACCATTCAGCCACCAGAAGCCACCTCCAGCCTCCTTGGTCTCCCAGAAGTCTGCTCCCTTCTGCAAGAAGAGACACAGCTCCCCGGACGAGCAGCACAGCCCAAGATCCCAGCATCCAAGGGCGGACGGAACTAGGAAAATCTAATCGGCCAGGGTTCAAACGCTGGCACGGCAGCAGCCCTTCCCGTCACTGCGGGTCGCCCCGCGGACAGCCTCACCACCTTCCCTGCCCTCCCCTTCCGCCAGGGCAGACCGCAACGTGCTCTGTGGGGTTTTTGATGGGATCGCTAACGAGCTACCGGTGCAGCCTAGAAAATGCGGGGTCTCCAATAGGCACGGATCGGGTAACGGTGCTAGAAAACACGACGCGCTTGCGTTCTGGGACCGGAAAACACCTGGCGGCTGGAGAGGGTTTGCTCCTGTGGCAGGAGGCACCGGGGCAGAGGTTTGTTCGCAGGCCCGCGGGCTGCCCCAGCAGCTGCTCGCCCCACTGGAAATCGCCGTTTCCCCCGTGTCAAACCCTCCAGCGATGTCCCCAGCGAAAGCCCCGTGATACTCACAGTTATGGCACCCTTCTCCTGCATCCGCCCGGGCGTGTCGTGCAAGTCAGCGAACTGCATGGCTACCTGGTGGTAAATGGGAACCAGGAATTCCTCCCGCTCCTTTAGCTTGGTCTCCAGCTCTTTTCGGTCAGCAGGGCTCAGCTCGGGGGTACCTGCAACCAGGCACGGCCGCACGTCACACACCTCTGACGGGGCAAAGCAGAGGGGTGTACGAAGGACGGCGCGGGGGGAAGGCGAGCAGCGAGGGAGAGCGAGGGTTCTTCTGTCCCTGCACACAGGTGAAACCCAGACCGCGTTTGGCCACGGCAAACGCCAGACCATCACTCCCAGCAGTGCCAAGTAGAGTCTTGAGGCAAATCTAAGTGTTCCAGCCCAGATTTCCTGCCACCAATATCCAGGCAAGAGCTTCAAAGGAGCTTTCACCATGGAAACTCTATTCCATTTAAATGCCAATGAGCTGAGCCATCCATTAAGTGACATTTACTGGACTTACTCCTAAAAAAGAATAATGTCCCGACACGCAGTTCATTTACCAAGAAACACGGACAGTGTAAAACCACCTACACAATTTCACGTTTTCCTGCAGGCTGGTTCCTGCCAGTAGCTCTTAGAGCCACCGCCTCACTGAGGAAAACACACGGGTCCTGCTAGAGATGCCCAAACCGCTCACGTTCAGTTTACTGGGGATCGGCACGCACCGGTCTCATCACGGAGCACCGTGACGCACAAGAATACAACTGTGTCAAGAAGATAACGTCCTGCGGAGTTCATCATTTTTCGGTTATTTTAAAGCGTTCAGCTCAGGTAAAGCGAGCTTTGACTAAAACAGAAATACGCGTTAAACAGTTTCTGATTGATTTTGGAACTGCCCGACCCAGACGAAGCCAGGCAAGGGGAAACGCGTCGTGTCGCGGAAGCATGCCGCCGCTCCGGCCGCTTTCCGCAGCAGGACAAGGTGCTCCTTCCCGTGGCCGCCCCTTCATCAAACCAAGAGTGTAAACCCCCTCGTCTCCCTCTAACAGGCCACAGGGAGAGGAACCGTAAGCGCAAGTCTCCACTGAGCGCGCAGTAATTTACACCAGGTCAAAGCTGGCCCAGAGGGAGGTCGACGCTTCTCCTACGCCGCCTCACCGATGCCCGTGCAAGAGGTCCTTGGGCAGAGGCAGAGCATTTAGAGCCAATCTTAGTTCAATTTAAGCAAAGATTGCAATCTGAGCCAAATTATACGGTACTGGCTATTCTGCTGAATTGTGCCATTTTTTAACCTCCCACCCACACCAGAAGCTCTGGTTGCAAGTTCACTGCGTCACAGGCAGCTGCCTCCCACCCCGCCTCCCCTTTTAAAGCCGAGGTCGCCGGCAATCTGAAGCCGGGTCGCGGAGCCTTGCGCCGGAGCACCCGTGGGTCGTAACGTTCGACTGTCCTAGGGCACCTTCCATTCAAATGTTAATATAACCCCCCCTCCCCGTGCGCCTGGGCGACGCGCAAGCGTCACTGCGTCTTCGGCGTACGGAGGGGAGCCAAGATCTAAACCAAGGCGGCGTCCCGCCCGGTCGCACGAGGCGGCAACTGGAGAACGCGGAACAAAAGCCGGCGCCGTGATTCAGCCGCAGGACGGCGCTCCTTTCCTCGCCGCCTTGCAGGCCGGGTACCACGACTGCGTTTTGTGGCGCGCGAACATCACCAAGCTTTTTTTGTTTCTAATCTTTAATCGTTTGCGAAGGAATGCCAATGGGATTAAACGCAACATCTACTACAGCGACAGCTATTGTTGAAGCGCCCCAATTCCAGGCTGGGTGAGGTGGAAGGCAATGGCTGGGGAGAGGCAGGAGGGCGGCTGCGCAGTGGGGGATTCCACAGCTCCGGAATCGCGGCAGGAAGCCAGAGCAATCCAAGTGCCTCCCGACAAAACCAGATGACATCAGCGGGCAGAAGCTTTACAGAAAACCCCAGCAAGGGAACACTTTCCCACTGCCACGGGAGATCCTGAGCACCAGAAGTACAAACGGGCTCGCGGAAAGCGATGAGACAAATGCATGCAAGGGAAGTCCACCACGGGCTTCTGAGCGTGAAGGTGCAGATCCGAACCTGCTCTCAGGAAGCCTCTAAAGCACCGGGCTGCTGGAAGCTGAGAGGGCACCCCGGGGCCGGCAGCGCACTGCGTTTGCGTGATGCTCCTACTCTTTGCGAGCCCCCACGGCTGACCTCCCACAGATACGATGATCCAGGGCTGACGGACGAAAGGGCCCAGCACCCCAGTGGCTCTCACCGGTGGGCGCAGCACCGCAGCGGCTCATGCACAGCGCCGTGGCACCGGGCTTTGGCTCAGACCCACCTTCAGGGGCCCACTGCAGGTACGCCCTGTTCTTTTCCACGTTGCACGGTACTATCAAGGTTTTCATCTCCTTCCAGAGCTTCTCTTCCAAGTCAGAACAGGCGTGAACACACACACACACACACACACGCACATTTCCAAGCCCCCGGCCAGCCAGGCAATGCTTCTTTCGAGGGAAGGAATGTTTTTACGTGCCTACCAATATAAATGTTACCTCACCTTTCAAACGCTACTAAGAAGGTTTTAATTAAGAGAAGCTACTCTTACAACCTTCAGAATAAAAAATCGCATATATTTATCCGTGTGAAATTCACCGGCCCCTACGCCTCCCTGTTTTAAATGGCGATGCATGCACCTAAGCCAGCAACGCTCACGTATTCCGGCCCATCTGCCACGCTCGCGGTGTACAGTCAGACCAGGCAGGCCCAGTAATGATTTAGGTGAGATTAACAAATATGTCAATGTCTATTTTCTGCTTAATTTAAAAGCAGCGTCTATAAAGATTTTTGACTTCTGAACCCTGTTCTCCTGGAAGAAAGAAGGTAACAATGAGGAGGGGGGATAAAGAGTGATTATCCCATCATCGATCGTTTGTCAGGAGCATTTCTTATTCACTGGACTATTGTAAAAAGCTAAGCTCTCGATCAATCCTGTAAGCCCCCTGTACAATTAAATATCTTGGAATGGTTTTCTTTCTTTCCTAGTCAGATCTCGAGGCCTCAGGGTTTTTCAGGAAGCTGGGGCTTTATTTATTTATTTCTCGGAAAAAGAAGTCTCCTTCCACAAATCTTACACTGGCAAGGAGAGGGGAGTTAAAATATGGGATTCCTTTGCTCTAAAGGTACTTGACAGTTAATGAAACTGTTAAAGTTTAAATCATAGGAACATTATAGACCTCTAGGTATGGATCGGCCGCTAATCAATAGAGAAACAAAAGAAGCAGCGCTCCGAAACGGCCACATCACAATGCGAACGCCGAGCGTAGCGCGTTTTGGCATGCAGGTGGGGCACGCAGGTAGGACACGACGACAATTTAAAGGAGGAAAGAACACGCGTGACCTTCCTAACTTGGCAGGCAGCACAGGACACTTTCTAAGGCAGCACTCTAAGTGCCATAAAATGTCACATTTATCTCGGATTGCAGTTTGCTCTGCAGTCTCCAAGTGCGCTTGTATCTATATATAGTGCTGGTACGATCGCAGCCGTTGGCATGATCGCAAGAGGCCAGGGAACTGTCTTAATCTGGCTCCCCACACCTTTAAAGCCTACCCACAGCGGCAAACGCACCAAGACCTCTTCATTCTACGGTGCCGAGTCTTTATTCTTTTTTTTGATCAACAGCAAAAACGCCTTAAACAAGTTGAAAAAAATGCCCTGGGGAAGCAATAACGTTGGGGGTACCGAAACCATCAGAGCGTCTCTTCTGAGGTGAGAAGAGCAGTGGCCAGCGTCTTGCCGAAATGCCCTTCACCCTACCAAATCGTTCACGAATAAACAGGCAAGTGATTTGCCCTTGCTAAAACCCTTCACTCCAACAAACCCGGTTAAACCAACAAAAACTAGCTTAGACCCACACGCAAGAAGTATTTTGCCTAAAACATTCCCAAATGCTTCCTGGAAGGCGCCGGCAGCCGGTGCCTGCCTCTCTCCCCCATTGTCCACCCGCCGGCCTCTGCCCATCTCTGCCGTCTCCCCGCTGGGTGACACCAGCCTCCCCACCCAGCTGCTACAACCCGGCTTTCGGGGTGACAAACTCTTTCTTCAGCCCGTAACAGGCCCCCGAACCTCAGGTAGGGGCTCTCGGTACCCGGGTGGCACAGAACAGTGAACGTCAACAACTGCGGCTGCCAAAACAGGCGCTTTAGCTGCTCGGCAGAGCAGCACTCCCCGGCCACCGCAGCAGGGACCCGCAGGCGTGCTCTGCAGCCCGCGATCACGGAGGAAGGCGTCAGGAGTGGCCGTCCCCGCGCAGACAAATGGAAAAGCTGCCGCGATAAATCCACGGAGAGATCTCTCCTGTGAAGTGCTCCGATACCGAATGTCAATTTATACTCCTCTCCAAAAGTTAAGGGAAAGCATCGCGGCAGGGAGAGCAACGTCTAAGCTATTTTGATTTGCGCCCATTCAAGAAAAAAAATCTCGTCCGAAGCGAGCGGCGTCTCCGAGCATCCCTCGGCTGCACGTGCTTGGCAGAGGGAGCCATCGGCAGCGCGGTGTCCTGCGGAGACGGCAGCCTGCTGCGGTGGCAGGGCGCGGGCTCTCTTTAATAAAGTTCCTGCCAGACGGAAATGGCTCAGCAGGACCATGAATCACGGCTTCCCATAACATTTAGTAGCAAAGTGCTTTTTTTAAATATGACCAGTTTAACAGGTTAGACAAAATGACTTCAAGAAATGTTATTGTAGGTTCCCTGATTGCAGAAAGCCAGGCAGCTTCTGAATCAATTTGATGGTTTATGGTTTCTGAGCTGTTGAGATGTGGGATTTTCTCCCTCACCCTCGGCACGGCCAAGCATTTACTTGTCCATTTTTTTGCCTCTTCCTCAAACATGGGCTCAAAGACCTGGGCAAAGCCCAGCATCAAGGCCTCTGACCCTACCGATTTGTGGCGACGGCCTTCGCGCTTACGCTCAGGCCCTGCATGCTGAGAGCCGGGCACAGCAGACGGCTTCCACCCAGGCTCCAGCCCATCGCGCCCAGGCGGCGACGCAGCGCGGGTGTGAGCAGCTGGGGAGCGCGGGCGCGCGCCCCCGTGACGCAGAGCCCCCCGCGGTGGCCGCAGCAAGCCTCCTGCCCTGACCGAGACGCCGAGGACGTGCCCGTGAGCCGCCACCGCAGAGCCCAGGCGCGACCCGTCCTTTGGGGCCTCCATCCAGTTTGCGACCCCAGTTGCTCACGTACACGTTTGCCTCTGGCGAATTACCCCGCACCTATGATTTTCAAAGATGACTTTTACAACATAAATAGTAGCTGTGTTTCCAGGCGACAAGGGAGCATTGATAACGATTGACTGTCTCAGCGTTACAATTACTACAGGCAAATTTGGGGATTTTTTTTTTTCCCCCTAGGTAACACCAAAAAAACCCCACGTTAAGTTCAGCTTATCTTGTCGTCTGCTCGTGGTCATCCTTCACAGCAAAACAGTTAAATCCGACTGTAGCATGTGCTGGGAAGAGTCCTTAGGAAAGGAACTCCGGAGAAGTACACCGGTTGCTCTGCATCCAATGACATAATTAAATGGCGATTTTAACCCTGGGTATGACTGTCCCACCTAATTTCCACACCTGCAACGATAACCCTCCCACCTCAATCTCACCTTCTCTTCCTCTGCCTTTAACAAAGCTCTTGCCAGACAAAAATTCAGCAAAGGCAGCAAGAACGCCGGCGGGCGTCCGGGCTGCCCAGGCAACGCATCTCCCACCGCAGCTGGAGGGAGCAGCTCCAGCGGGCGGAAGGGAGGTCACTCAGAGTCACTCACGTCGCTGAAGAGACCGGCGTTTTTGGATTGTCACTTGTTTCTTTAAATGAGACTGCTTGTAATTGCTTCACTAAATATTCAGTAGGATTTATGTTGTAAAGGCGCAATATGAAACAGCGGCGAAGGTCACACACGCTCACGGCATGGGCTTGAAATACCCTTCCTTGTACAACCGTGCCGCGTGGTGTTCCGCCCCGGTCCTTTCCAAGCCTCTGCTCCTAAAGCCCCACACTGGCGTCAGAGCAAATGGGCAAAGTGTGGCGGGTACGCAACTCCAAAAAAACTCCTGCTTTGGGAGAAACACCTAGAGCCCTCCTGGGAGGATATCCAAGATGCCAACGGTCATGAAGGAGCTGACTGAAAGCAGTGCTTGCTCTTCGAGACTCACGATTGTGAATTAACAACAATTGAAATGCAGCAGCCCTTGCGCAGAGAAGCCGTCACCAGAATTCAGCATCGCCTAAGAAGACACCGCACTGACCGCATCTGTCCCAAGACTTCGTGAGAGATGGAATCGCAAGGGCAGCGTTTTTCTTAGTTGTTGCTCAAGAAAACAACCGGCATTTTGATGAATTACGACACCGAACAAACCAACCCCCTCCCAGAAAATAATTACGAGGCTTTAGAGCGGCAGTCTAACTTCCTGAGCTAAGGCTCGGAATGAGACAGGTCTCACTGATACTGAAGACTTAAAGCGGGATGGAAGTTTTCAGCCGCTCGAGAAACAAGGCTGTGCCAGGGCTGTCCCCAGGTCGCCAGCGGCTACAGAGGGGAACGGGAAGGACCCGCGGGTTCAATTCTGGTGCTGCGCCCCGGCACGTTCGTCTTCAGGGAGGAACTGCTATGCTGAAGCGGAGTTACGGGTTCGGTGCTTGAGTGTTCACTCACTATTTGGAAATTTCAGAAAAGTTTTGCGCGCTCTTTAGCCGAGTAAAGCACGAAGGAAGCCAGCAGCACAGACCGGCTGGTAGCATACCTGTGCAAGGCCGGGGGCTGCTCTACAACGTCAGCGTTTGTGCAGAAAACCACCACCGCCTCCCGCTTCGCAAAGCGCTGCTGTACAGGCGGAGCCGCGTGCTCCCCTCTCCCGCGCAGTGCGGTGGACGCAGGCGAACGCAAAACGGGCATCCGATTTCAAATAGCGTTAAAGATGCGTGCCAGCGCGCGGGCAACCGTTTCACAGGATCCGCTGAGGGGATGTTCACACCGCTACGACACGTACCAGGTGAGGACCAGATGTTTCCCTCTTACTATGAGATAAATACCTCCTAACAGGAGAAACGTGAAAACGCAATATCCAGTCTCGCTCTAACTGGAGCCATTTTGCCATTCCTTTCATTCACACTCCGCCAAATTTTCGCATACGTTACCCTGTGCATCTGACGCCCAGAACCTGCATGACAAAGCTGATTTTTATTCTACTCCTACACGTCTTACGCTAATTGTAAGAAATAAATAAAATCGAACCGAATCTCCATTATTTTTAGCTACAGCCTGACCCGCTCCTGCATTCGTAGGCAACCACGGCGCTCCTCGCGCACCTGCTCCGCGTGGAAGCGTGCTCTTGGGCAGGGTAAGGGCCACCCTTTGCTCCGCGCTGTTTGCTGGTAAGACATTTTAATAAAACATGGGGCTAATAAACATTTCAGCAACAGCGCTGGAGAATTGATAATGAGCAGGTTTATGTCAAATTATCCAGTATGTGCTGGCCTTCTCTGCTCTCCCACGCTCCCCAGCCGCCAGTTCAACCCCAGCGTCTCAGGACGAGGAGCCCACAGCCACCGCCGTTTCCCCACCCGTCCGCAACAGGCACACGTTTGCGAGCGTCTCCCTTTCCCCCGCTACTCAGCAGCTCCGGGGAGGGATGACAGCCATTCAGGGGTTAAAGAGAGGCAGTGAACCCCCAGCTAATGAGTAAGAATTCAGCAGGCAGTGTAAGATAAATGGAGCTTTCTCTGCTTCTGCTGGAGTCAGCATGAACTGCGGCCCTGCGGCTTGTTTGTGGCAAATGGAGTGCGCGAAATATCAAAGGGCAGTGATCCAGAAGAAGACCGACTTTGACAAATTTTAAATTGGCCAGAAAGAAAACCAGCAAAAAAAAAAAAAGAAAAAAAAAAATTATGCAATTCACTGTGTCCTGCAATCTTGGCTTTCCTGCTACCGTAAGGAATTAGTGGCAAAACAGCGATGATCGCCCGATGTTGGGAGCAATTACGAGCCATCTAAGTGAGATGCTTATCAGTGACTGAAGCTTTTAGAGCTCTCTGTACGTACAGTTGTAAGCGACTCGCTCTTGTGTTGCAGTCATTTTAATTAAAGTGTATGGAGTTTGCTGGGAGTAATTTACCCTGCAGAGGAAGAGGGGGGTAAAACCCCGAACAGGCTCCTGCTTCCTCACACGGTGCGGCCTTTGTTTTTTGAGACTGTCCATGGAAAACTGTATCCCCTCTTTCTCCCTGTATTTTTGTCTGGGGATGCCGGTGCTGGTCCCACCGGTGCGATTCAGGAGTGCTCGGCAGGCGTCCCGCACCCACCCTGCGTGACCGACCCTCCCGGACAGCGACTGAGCTCCTGTTCCTCTGCTCGCCCCCGTCCTCCACTGCTTCAGGATTTAAACACTCCGGCAGCCCTCTTTGCCCACAGCCAGTGACTCTGCTCCTGGGAAAGGATTCACCCGGCGGTCGCCGCACAGAAGACTCCGTTTCTTTGCAGAGGCAGCAGGCTGGTTCGTTCGTCAGCAGAGCCGGTGCTTTTTATGGTGGGGTGAAGGTAAGTACTCTCAGAAGCGGCGCTCCTGCTGTACTGCCATTTATCTGCACGGACCAGAGCTGACTGCTCAGCACATTGCCTCCTCTAACCACACATCTGATTTCTCTTTCCCCCGGAGACTCGCGCACCGGAGAGGCAGCTCTGCTGCGTCGGACGCGGAGGTGGAAACGCCCGCGGGAGGTGCAGCTGTGAGCCCTGACTGTGTAAGGAACTCGACTGCGGCCTTTAAACTGTGAAGCGTGAAACACCTTAGGGGAGCATTTGTTGGGACCCTGTGCTGGGTGGCCGCAACTTGGTACAGCCGCGCTATCCGTTTGCTCCTAGAAGGACACTGTCAAGCCTGACGCTGGTCAAAAGCGAGGTTTTCTGAAAGAAATCTCCTTGCTGCAACTACAAACACTAAAACCGGTTTTTAATCCCAACGGACACGGGCAGACAGGCCAACGCATCCATCCGTCCGCGTCTCCGTGTCCGCTTCCTCACGCGGTAACACAACGTACGTGAGCAAGATCTCAACGCAGATAAAACTGCTGCCCTGTGCGGGGCTGCAAAACTCAAACACCTGCTAACCTGCTCCTTGTCCAGCAAGCAGTCGGCCCGGTGAGAGAAAACAGAGTGTCAAAATACTATCATTGAAAAAAAGAGAGAAAATGTCTTGGATGCTATCGAAGTCATCAGTAAGAACCTGGTTTTCAGCAAGCAGACTGATTCTTGACACTCCCCGCACCCTTCACAATTACTATTCCCTTCCCAAGACATACCAGAACGCTTGTTTTGTACGTAAATTGTGGCACTGCCATAAATTAAAAAAAGTCAAATAATAAAACGTAACTGCAGCAATAGCCACGATTTATCAGTCATTTGCAGAACGCTTTTTCCTCCCGACGGATCCCAAAAGGCTTTATAAATCCAAACCATCCCCACGTAGCATGCTGAAATGCAGTCAATTTTGGAGGTAAAAAGAGGCTCTGTAAGATTATACTTTTACGGCAAGAGCTAGTAAAGAGCTATTTAAAGAGTCTATTCCCCTGAGAGAGTACACATCTGGTATTAAGTGCACTGTGCTGAACGCTCTGCATTTTGGGCTCTTGGGCGTATACCAGGCGCTGGGATCGTTTGGAGCAAAAGGCACGGTAATAATGCAACACGCGCGGTGACGTGCTAGCCACTGAGCACTGCAGATCACCCTGCGTTTCACTGAGGGGGGGAAAAATAGTTTTTATTTTCTTGAATCCTCAGACACACAGCGATCGTCCGGCAGCCCCGAATGCCTTTGACCAAATTCTTCTGTTACGCCACATGGCAGCAGCTGAGGGTTTGGCCCACGACCGTTTAGTGAGCTGAGCAACTGCTGACATGGAAACTAGGCTCAATCGTCTGTAGTAAGTGTCTGTTGTAAGCCTCATTCAATTAAAAAAAAAATAGAAATCAGTTCAGAAAGACAGTATGTTACACGCACCCTAGGTACGCCAAGTGCACACGAAAACCATCTCTCGCACACGTACATACATGCAGCTTGTCTCATCTGGTTTTCTTCCCAAGTTAGATGACAGTAAATAAAAATTATCATGAATTTGATAAAACGCCTCAGTGCCCCTTTTTAAGGTCTATAAACACATTCATTAGCCAGCAGCTGAACGGATCACTGCTCCGCCAGCCCCCGCGCAGACGTACCTAGCCGCTCTGCCAGGTGCATGTAGATGGGGTCCACTCGCCTCATCGTCTTCACCAGATCCTTCCTGCGGAATTTGATTTCTACCGTCCCCTCTGGTTCCAGGATTCCTCCTCTGATGAGCGACGGGAAAAGAGAAAAGAAACGCACTTTCAGGTCATCAGACAAGGGGAAACACAAAACGGAATGGTGCAATGTTATCTAGAAAGTACGTAAAAAAAGAAGAGAAGGCGGGGAGGGAGACAAAACAAAGAGAAAGAGAGAACAAGAAAGAAAGAATCTTAGCTATTATTTATCCAATGCCACAAACGCACACCAGGCTTCACAGAAACACGTCTGTCCAACGGTACGTAGCACAGCCTGGAACAAGCAATGCTCTTCGGCAGTCTCTTCTAAGCCGCGACCTAAAAGCTCTTTCAAAAGGTAGGCAAGCTTTATGAGACAAACCAATGAATGAGCCATTTTCATTAGAGAACCTGCCCACTTCCCAGGTCAAAGACAGAGTGATTTGAAACTTGGGCTTGGTAAATAAAGTCACTTTGGTCTTTAACGGTGAGGGCGGGAGTAACGATGAGGAGGAAGGTCAGCGCTGAGGGTTACGGAACAGCCGCAGCGATGAGAATTAGTACAAATGCGTAACGGTACGTAGGGATAGGATGACGTGCTTTGCAAAATAATCTCTTTCTTGGCTACTGGAGCTCTAGAGTCCAACTACAGCTCTGCAAACCACCCACTGTCCTTCCTGACGGCTTGCAAGGTGGGGAGCTGGCTTGCGATTTCCGAGGGGCGAGCTCATACGGCCGGCATCCTAGAGAGGCACGGGGCAGAAGCAGCGGCAGGGAGTTGTTCCTGCGTGCACCCAAAAAACCACTCGACGGGGAAGGAGCCTGTAGCAATCCCGCTCACGCTGTGTCTGACCGTGAAGCAAACAGGCTCCACATTTCTAAGTAGGAAAAGAACAGCAAAAACTTCTGACTTCGAGGAGGCGGCTATTCGACAATGTCAGCTCAAGATGCAGGAAATACCGGGGCGAACAGCGTCCAGGGCTCTGCGTCTCGCTTCTTTAGAACAGAGAGAGAGGCAAGCATCCTGTCAGGAGCAAAATCCAGCTGGGAAGGGCAAGGGAAACGGGCATCTGGGAAGGGCATCTTCTCAACTCTTCCCTACGTACACTTTTTTTTACCCCCTGGAGCAGCTGCCTGGGATTTTGCCGTGCCGAGACGGTAGGAGTTGAGAGGACGCCCTGGTAGCACAATATTCATGGTGTCCTCCTGTACGCCCTCCTCCCGTCTGCTACAGGTAGCCCAGGCAGGGCTGGCTTTTTCCTCCAAATGACGCGGTATCTATGTTAGAGATTCTTTAAAATATTTTTTAAAATCCGCTTCCAAGAGTTTGCCTGTAGTTTTACATCCTGGGTAAACCACCAGTAACCAGAACTTCACCACTTACAAAGCTGTGCTTAATTAAAAAAAGGCAACTGCCCAATTGCCCGTACGGCACAGAGTACAACACTCAGGGATTTCAGAGCGCACAATTACTTACACTTCCTTAATTTGCAAAACTGTACACACGGGCACTTGTTTCACAGCACAAAGCGGTATGCGGAAACACCGGAACAGTGAGATAACCCCGAGCGCCAACATCTCACTGTGCTTTGTGAACGTTAGTAACGAACCTCCGCAGAGGCTGGCTCAGAACGGCTACAGAATTTACCGCCGTCTAAGTCCAAGCCAGGAGACTGCCCAAACCGCCCTAGCTGTGACCACCGCACAGCAAACTCCTCCGAGGGACGCGTTACAGCTGGAAGGGGGTGAGCTCCTTTCAGTAACGAACTGCCACACTCTTTAACCACGAGCTTCTCACTCAGCCGGGTCATTACGCCTCAAAGCGGGCGGTTACGGAGGAAGGAGAAGGTTGCCGTACCTGCTTTCTCGGTCTGCATACATCTCCATGTGACGAGGATTAATGGAAGGGTCAATCACAACCCAGGATCCTCCTCTCAGCTCTGCTTGCGGTGGGATGTAAATAAGCACGGGCTGACGATAATCTCTCAGGCCGTCCACAATGTAGGCACCGAACTTGAGCACTTGGTCATACATGTCTGTAGAAAAAGGACACAGCACTTGGAAGTCACAGCGCGTCAATGCCTCAGCCCTGCCACGCTTGGTCAAACTGGGTTAAAAACATGATTATTCAGCTATTCTAACCATGTCCTGCTACAGTACTGCAAGCTCTGGCTGGTGTTATCGGGACCTGGGCAAGACGGACGGAGGAAGGGGATGCTCCCACATGAGTCCTGCTCCCAGACAGTGGCTCTCCACTCCGGAAATCTGCTCTGGTTCCTTCCCGTGTAACCGCCTCTCTTCACAAAACATGAACCGCGGGGGCCCTCAGGTCACACGAGCCCGTCCTACGCCGTGTGTCCTGGAGATAATCCATCCCTTACCTCCCAGCCAAGCCAAGGGTTTCAGCAGTTCTGGAAGCCAGGTCAGGCATTTCTGTACTCCGTACGAGCACAGCCGCCCAATTTCAGACTTACTAGCGTGGACCTCTATCACGATTCACGTAATGCGCGTGGCACACCTAACGGCAGCAGATCTTTCGCAAATCTTTATTAAAGTTAGCGTGCGGGAAGGGTTTAAATGCGAAACGACATTCTTCTGGCATTAAAATGTGTTTAAGGCATTTTGCTCAAAATTAGTAACAACAACTCCACCGTGTAAAGACGATCACATTGAAAATGTTGCCCCAAGTAGCAAATCAAATATACAAGAAACGAAAAAGACTTATTAGGATCATCTAGTCCTTCTCTTTGCTCACACAGGACTGTATCCTATGTTTCTTTCCCAGTGCTTTTTAAAGCTTTCGTTCAGAAATCCCAATCAATCAATCTCCTACTTCTTTAGGGGCATTTCCACAGGCAAACAGATGACATTTCCCTCAGTATTCAGCCAAACTTCCCCTCCTCCCTCATTCCCATTAATTTCATATCACTACTCCTCGCATCACCCTACATAATCTCTGCGTTCCTTCGGGCTTGCTGTGAATAGCAATAGGCTTTTCAGTGGGTTTTTTTCCTTAGACCCACCGTAGGGGTTCATGTCTCGTGCCTCCCAGGACAGTATTCTCACCCCCCTCCATCACTTCTGGTCTTTGCTTAGCATCTCCCCGTTCGCCTAATTCTTGCTGGCCATTAAAATACCAGTGCATAGAGCAGAAAAACTAAGCGGGTTGCATATACGTACCACGCGCACATGCTGCCTTTCGGTAACAGCCTTAAAAGACACTTTTATTCGTCTACAATCCTCACAATCCCCATCATTTCCGGGGAAGAAAGAGCCTGCGGCCCAGGTGCCCTTGTCATTTAAGCCCAGTTTAATGTTAAGCATCAATATGAACAGTGCAGCACTTAACTCTTTGGGAAATACACACACTAACATATGCGGAGCGAGGGAGCGGGGTGTATGTACAGTGCGTACGCACATATTAGCACCGTCGGCACCGGTATGATCTCTCCAGTTCATTTGCAAGGTCATTGTGCAAGGAGCCAAGCAAAGGAGCTTCCCGTTATTTAGGAAATGTCGAGTGCTGATGAAGAGAGGAACAATTTATTTCCTCTAATGGCGAATAAACGTAAATTCTGGAGGAGACAGTGGGGACTGAGAACCAAACAAAACTCCAGCCTTTTCCTTTGTCCCGGGCAAAGAAAAAGACCTCAAAAGGGGTGACAAATTTATTACTAATTACACAATTATTTTATTATGTAGTGCTAGTAATAAACCACTTGAAGTACTTTCAGCTAATTCTAGTGTTAAGAAAATAATTGCTTGATTCAAATTATTTTAACTGAATTAATGCTTTACTAGACATTTTTTACTAGTGCTACATAATAAAATAATGGCGTAATTAGCAATACATTTTTCACTCCCGCCAAGGGTATATATTTTACTCAGGTTAAGCGTAGAAAAGAAGCAGCACTACTTGTTTGAACAAGGCAGAGCGAGGAGGAGCAGAGAAATTGAGAGAAACTTGATGCTTTCTGCGCCTAGCTCCAAATCTCCTTCAGCTTTACCAGGTGGCATCAGCAAGGCCACGGAAGGATTTCTGTGCCTGCAATACCTTCAGGATCCGCCTTTCCAAGCCGTCCAGAAGCACGAACTTTACCGCCATGCGGTTCTGTACACGGTTACTCCTTTGGGGACCCTGCAGCGCAGCACTTCGTTTTCCTCGGACGCCCTAGCAGCCTCAGTTTAATATTTTATATATGGATTTACGTCAACCGCTGGCTTCTCTCGCACGTTCCAAATCTCCGCTGAGGTCAGAGGAGCTGCTGCTGCACTCCTGGGCTGTAGCCACACCTGAATACTTTCAGATCTGGCTGTAAACTCCTCTGCTGTAGAGGATCTCCCCTTTCCTTACGGCAACGGCTTTCCACTAACAGAGACCGAGTTTTGCTCAAATAAAGAAGAGACGATCAACCTGGCTGCCACCTCCGCAGGGTCCCCACGGCACAGCTCCAGACCACGGAAGCTGCTGAGCTCTCGCGACGAGCCGAGGGGAACCGCCGTGTCCACAGGCTACGGAAGGGTTCCTGCTCTTCTGCAGGGTTCTTTCCTCCCCGCCATCTCAACTGTTCAATTTGCCTACGCTTACCACTTCAGCAAAGCGGAGGCTGTTAACGAATGTATATTTTAAGAGGTAAAAGGCAAGTAGCGCTGATGAAGATCATAAAAATACCGCACAGACGACCCACGACACCTGCCCGTAGTCCCCACGCCCAATCCCCAGAGCACATAACCCCCCTGATTTACGACAATACTGTGAGTGTGAAACGATGAAACGTTCACCGTGCAGTGACTATTGCCTCTCATTTGCAGTTTCGCTGCGTTCTCCGTTCTTACCACGGAGAACAGCGCACCGACGTGAACTGCTGCAGGTGGTGAACGACGGCAGGTCGCAACGGCGTCCCCTGCTCTGCGCCCGTGCCGCCCTAGTGCCTCGGTAGGGTGCAGACCTTGTAAACTGTTCTTACTGCAACAAACACACTTCCTACACTGAAAACAAAACCCGACCACTTCCTCCCCCACGCACGCAGCAAGGACCACCGCGTACATTTAAAGAGCGGGCTGTCTGCACAACTGTTCTTGCAAAGAAGTTGCTTATCTTGAGGCTGGAAGAATTAAAATTAAATATTCTACTTCTGGGGCAAATTTAAGTCCTGTATTAATTTAAACCTCGGCATAATAAGCCGCTAGCAAGCCAGAAATGCTGCAGAAGTCCTCTAGGAAGAGCAGCGTTTGTTATCCAGAAGGGCGGACGGTGTTCGCAGCACTTTCCCATTCTCTGCCTGCCTGCTCAGCTGCAGTGTGTATCAGCGTCTACTACAGACAGACACGAAATCTGCTGGAAGCTGTTATCATTACACTGTTATGTGTAAATATTGGCAGTCAGATGCATCAAGCATGCTAGAAAGGCTTTTTGCATTTCCATAGTGTCGGGCGGCGTGCCCTGAACCTCCAAAGCTGGAAGGGATCTCATCAGCTTGGCTGGATTATCAGATAGGACCTGAAGGTAAACACCAGGCGTATACTGGCTGCAGACACATAATGCCCCTCGTAAACCCACTGCATACAAGCAATACCGTCATTCAACATCCAGGTAATCAGAGATTTAAAACAGCCTTTTCATTCTGCTGATTTTTTTTTTATTGTTATTTATAACCTGTCCCAGGAAAAAATAATAAGTAAAACATGAAAAACCAACTGCGAGTGACCCTGTAGCACAAGCAGCGCTGCAGTTTAATGTCGCGAGGATTTGCATGCTATCAAACTATTCATGCCGAGTCCAAGACCCTGGTGCTAATTTCCAGTAAATTTCACGCTTGATGTCTCCCCGTTGTGGGTCACTGCCGGTTCGCCTAAATAAACCACTTCCAAACGGCTCCGCCATCTAAATATTCAAGCCAGTTTTTATAATTTAATTTTGCATTATGCTGAATAGCCTTCCGGCCAGACAGAGCTCGTCAGGGAAACCACCACCACCGTTGCGATATGCCTTTATTTATGTCACTTATTTATTTATTTTACGGCTTGAATTAGACCTCCTAGGCTGACGAGTAAAGAGCGGCGTGGGTTTTCTTTC
>VZSC01018464.1:108372-122767 GCA_013398225.1 Steatornis caripensis
TTTTTTTTCCCCCCCCCCCTCTCTTGTTTTTCCCCCTTCTGCTAATGTCAATTTTCAGCATAGCAAGAGCTGTCTCTAATCTTTTCCTACTCATTACACACAATTTTGGAGTCATTTTACCCACAGTGCAGTCGGCTCCTGGCAGTGTGTTTGTGTGCACTGAGGGGTGGCATAATTGTTTATTTTCCCTCCCTGCATAATCCCCAGCCAGCACTGAAACCAAAACTGCCAACAACTCCCCAAGGAACGCAGAGAGCGTCAGGAGAGCCCAACGTCTGCTGCGCGGGCCCCAACAGAAAACAAGCCGCAGGAAAAGGCACGGACCGAGGTGCAAACTGCGGCGGCTCTCTGCTCCTGCTGTGCCCAGCCGAGCCGCGGCTATGCCGGTGAAATACCAGCATCCTCACAGTGCCTTTTCCACCCTGGGCTTCTGGTCCCTACTCGGAAGCTAAACTCAGAGTAAACTGAGAGGCACCCAGCAANGTCAATTTTCAGCATAGCAAGAGCTGTCTCTAATCTTTTCCTACTCATTACACACAATTTTGGAGTCATTTTACCCACAGTGCAGTCGGCTCCTGGCAGTGTGTTTGTGTGCACTGAGGGGTGGCATAATTGTTTATTTTCCCTCCCTGCATAATCCCCAGCCAGCACTGAAACCAAAACTGCCAACAACTCCCCAAGGAACGCAGAGAGCGTCAGGAGAGCCCAACGTCTGCTGCGCGGGCCCCAACAGAAAACAAGCCGCAGGAAAAGGCACGGACCGAGGTGCAAACTGCGGCGGCTCTGCTCGTCCCTCCTCTGCGGCGGCTCCCTGCTCCTGCTGCGCCCAGCCGAGCCGCGGCTATGCCGGTGAAACACCAGCATCCTCACAGTGCCTTTTCCACCCTGGGCTTCCGGTCCCTACTCGGAAGCTAAACTCAGAGTAAACTGAGAGGCACCCAGCAAAGGGCACCGGCAAAGCCGACCGATCTCGCAACACAGCAAGGCAAAATAACATTTAGCGAATGCTTGGTAAAGTTACCTCAACAAGGTAACGGGTTTTGCAGTAGGGAAAGCACGTCACGCAGGGAGTGCAGTAGCAGCACATGCAGGAGAAACCGTCCGGAAAGGTCACAGGGATTGTCCAGAGCAAGGAATTTTGCCACCTTTTGTCTTTGCATCTGCAAACTCCACGGCATTGCTTTCCGCCTTGCTAATGAGACAGCAGAGCAAGACAGCCTTTATCACCCTGCCAGCCTTTCCAGAGCAGGAACTTTTACCGTGTTAGTGCATCCGTAACTCTTCTTCTGTGTTTGTGAAGTGCCACATGCAGGTAAGAGCCGTCATCTTTCACTTCTTTAAATTTTATAGTATCCATCTCACATTCCTGGCACTTCACACAATTTAAAGCAGCGGTATGTGGCGCAAAGATCTAACTGCTGGTGTATTAACGGAGCACTTTTGTAACTGTTCCCTTCATATGAACATCACTGCCACCACAAGAGTCAACCGGGAGACAGTCCTTGATGGGACAATATTACAGTAAGAAAAATCGTCAGTGAGACAGTGTTTCCACTTGACAGAACATGCCTATACATTTTTGATATGCAACGAAGCTGGCTTATCCAGCCCCAATTTTAAGCTGAGGCAGAAGGATATAAAGCTTTCCGAGCAGAAGGGGTTTCCTGAGATTAGTGTTTAGTTAGCCCAGGATGGCAGCTGTAAATTTGGTTAGCAACTAGACCACTGCTGACACCCAACTACCTATTCTCACTGCAGATGATCTGGCCAGTTCCCACAACCGTATTTGAGGGTACGTCCTAAAACACAGCTGCGTTGCTTATTTTGAAAAGGACTTGCTATCAAATCTGCTCCTCGCACACTCTATGCTATTCCTCTATGTGCCCATTAAAGACAAGGGGCACACACGGGGAGGAGAGGACCGAAACCCTCCATCACCACAGCTGCCGCAGCGCAGAGCGTCCCTTTCCTCCAGCTGGTTGTGCCACAACCACAACGAACCTTCAGCAGAGCTGAGCCGTGATCTCAGAGGGCCGACGTGTCCAAACACTCTGGTAGGCCTAGAAGAGTATTCCCTTATTAGCATTTCTACGGGAGATCACATACTTGCCGTGAAAGAGGGGGGCTGGACACAGAAGGCACCGAGGAGGGGTGCAGCAGATCCACTGCGCAAGTTTACGGGTACAAGTTATCACCACAGTTAAGCCAATCTAACAGCTAGCTCTGCTCAAAGACAGGACCTGCCTCTGTCCCTTGCCACACACTCCCAACCGCTGGTCCGTCCCCAGAGAACCGCTTCAGGATGCTAAACCAGCAGAGCCGGTGCCATTGGGTACGCCGTGGCGGGGAACGGCAGCGGTGCCCTGAGCAGTAAAAGACAAGCCACTCTACGGGACAACACTGAAAGGCGATCCAAACCGACGGTTACCTTTCATTCCACCAGAGAAGCCTCTCCAGTTAGCGAAGACCATCAGAGGCAGCCCTTCTCTGTTAAAGTCACTGACAGCCTGCGCAGTCTTAAAGGCAGAGTCAGGGAACCACACCTGACCAGCCTGCTGGATTATCTGTTGGGAACAAAACACACGATGAAGCCTTGAAACACATTAACATAAGAGTTAGCATAAAAATACAGACATGGATGCAACGAGAGCTGCGATGCGGAATTAGCAGCGAGGCACGCAGCGTCTGAAATGCTTCGGATCTGCCTGCCTACAGAAAAATCGGGACAATCCTTTTGTTACCAACAGTAACAGGAGCGTTCCCGCTCATTTAGGTAAGAAGAGGAACAGAGACAGTATGGAAAGCCTGACACTATTCACGCTGTAAGAACGTGAAGGAGAAGGAGAGAAAAGGACAAGACCCAGAAGTAATGATGTGGGGCCAGAGCTGTGAAACCAGGAAGGAGAAAAGCAAAGTGCCAGAGCGGAAAGAGCATTAAACACTGCGGTCATAGCAAGAGAACAGGGAAAGTTATTTTTGCTTGCCAGATCTCCTGGGCCCTAGTCCGCCTGCCTCACCTAAGTCAAAGAGAAGCAGGACTGCCGGGGAACGTGTCTCCCGTACGAACGGCCAACACAACTGCCCGTGCGCTCCTCCCAGCAACTGCCACGCGTTAGCACCCCACCAAGGACTGGCTATGCTTTCTGTCCCACGTTTGGGGAAATGAAGTCCCATCAAAACGAGCGCTCTTTCCACAGAGACATTTGCACAGGACAAACAAGCAGCTGAGCACACGTTCAACCTACCTTGGCCTCCGAGTCCAGGTTTGCAGGATCAGCAGGGATGCTGAGCTCCACCGTTCTCGTTTCTACGGCAACTACTCCTACAGGTATTCCTCCCAGCCTGGTAACATGCGAGACAAATGAAAATTCGTATGTCTACTGTTACACAACCAGGCACGTTTTCCAATTTGCATCAGAATACTCAAGAGAGACAAATAACGCAAGCAAACTGCGGAAGAAGCATTCTTGTCTTGTTGAAGAGTTTAGGGACGCGGCCAGATTTCAGAGTATTTACGGTTCTCAAAGCAAAACCTAGTTCTAAAAATTAGCACCTACCTAACTAAAGATGAAACACAATAAACCAAAGCCCAATTTTTGAACAGTATGGCTACATCTCCACCACCCTTTACCTGCTGCCATACAGATTTTGGTACCGATGATCCACAGAAAATAAATATGAAGACCCAAGGCTTCCCAAGCCCTGTGGTCACACGCACTGTCAGCCCATGAAACACAGCCACAGGCTGCGTGTCTAAGCAATGCTCATGTCTCGGCCACCCTAACCTCCACTGCTCATAAAAACTCGCCCTCCCAAGAGGTTAGGGCGAGTGACGGGTAAAGGTTTGGGTTTGCCCGTCCATCTCGTCCGCAGCCCCTCCGCTGCAGGGTGGCTGCAAGAGCAGGAAGGACGCAGGGACAGAGCGACGGGCAGGGAGCGTAGGCACAAGGGAGGAAGCTCAGCTCCGCTTTGCGCAGCGTCTAACCGCTCCTTCACACAAAAGCCATCTCGCTTGCGATGACGACTGCTTGCTCCCAGGACGGGAGTCCCAGCAGAGCCCACGCTCTCTCCTCAACCTCCTCAAGCCGGATGACATGCGCTGCAGGCGGAAAAAGCGACAAGGCCTATGTGCGCTAGGGGGTTGAAAATATTCCCATTCACTATGATTAAGAGTCTGCCTAGAAACCCGTAATTGCAGAAGCCGTCTTAAATCGGTAACTTATAACTTCTATATTAGGGCCCATGTGACCTAATAAAGAACATCTTTATCCAAGTATTACAGTTATTTATTGAACTTGAAAACAGCTCAAAACAACTTCTGTTTTCCATTATACTTCATATAAATTTTATCAGGCTAGCACATGAAGATGCTACATCTTGTTTTATAGTGTGTCCCTGGACAAGTTGCCATAGAATAATAAAAGACAATTTACAGCCACCAGCACACGTATTCCAAACATACATACAAAAGATGAGTTTTGGCAGCACTTACAGTAACAATCCCAGAAGAATACGCTCTTATTTGTTTTTTCAAAATGCCACTGCTTTTGAAAAAAGTCGGTTTCATTTGTATTATATATACCTGTACGCGAGGGTCCAAAGCAACTTGGAATTTGTCAGAAGAAAGGCACTGCGAGCGAAGCTGAGCACGGGCCTGGATGGAGGCCTTCTAGCTTTGCCGAATCATTGATTCCTCCCCCCTGCCCAGTATACTAAAAGCCTTTAAATAATTACAGGACGTTGTGAGATAGAACTTCGGAGTGTCAGGGATGGCAGAGAAAAACACCAAAGCGGATCAAAAGGTCACAGGGCATCCCAAGGTTACGTGCTACAATTCCGAGTGGAGTCAGCAGGTATTTTGGCTGCCTTCAACAATGTCTAAGGATCAGACAATATCCTGAGTGGAAAAGATCTTTAGAGGCAACGGCACTCAGACCCCTGGGCCCAGCAGCGGCCAGAGACATGAAACTCCACGAAGGCAGAGCTGAGCTGCCCGTGCCCACGAACGCCCCTTCGGCTCAGCAGCAGTTCGGCTCTAGCCGGCCTCGTGCAGCCCGTGCACCACCACGCTGCTCTCTCTTGAGCACGGATTCCTCCTCCTGCCCTGAGATGACCCCTGAGGAAACGGTTATGTTTCTCCGTATTACATTCTGCGCTAGCATAGCCCAAAGGCAGTTCCAAATCCATTAAAGATGCCAAAAGCCTTAAGAAAAGAGCAACAGAGGGACATCTTGCTGGGCACGCCCTCGTACCGGAAAGCCTCCTTCAGTTATTATGCAGCACTTTGTGAACGTATTAACATAGCTCCTGATGGCCATTTTAGAGACGACCAGAACAGACGCAATCCTCTGAGATGCTGCACCTGAGCTCCGGTGAATGCCACAAGCTTCGCTATCTCACAGCACGACCTCTGGCTCTCTGACCCTCGTTAGGAGGGCTCTGTAGAGCTGTGCCTTTAAAGAGTCTAAAAGAGTAATGGGAGCTCCCAGCGCCAAATATTCTGGGCCCACGTGTGCTATCAACATAACGGAGATAAGAACAGCATTGATTCATGGCTACACTGGCTGGGAGCCTTGCTGGCTGTCCCAGTTGCGCTGTGTGTTTCAGGACAGTGGTGGCTCTCCCTGTCGCCCACCGGATGCTCCGGTGATCAAATACAGCATCACCAGGGATATGCTGGCACTACGGTCAGTCCTTGCGTCACCAATGTGGTGTGGCTAGAGGCTCATGGAGTCAGACCCCAGGGGTGGCCACACGATTTCCAGACGACCGTAAGCATTATCAGGTAATTTGGCTCTGGATTGCTGGCACTGTGATACTGACACTACGGGAGGTGAAAGATCCGTAAAGAGAAGATTTTTCTCTGATGCAGACTTCTGCGAGGAACTAAGGCGCTCCGAACGCCCGTCATGCACGGGCACGGCTGTATCTCATTAAGCGTAACACCTTAAGCCTCCAGGATCCCATTCAGGCACTTCAGGTTTTTTTCTCCCCTCTCACTTGTTANGGAACTAAGGCACTCCGAACGCCCGTCATGCACGGGCACGGCTGTATCTCATTAAGCGTAACACCTTAAGCCTCCAGGATCCCATTCAGGCACTTCAGGTTTTTTTCTCCCCTCTCACTTGTTAACAAAAAAAAGAAAAGGCTGACAATTAACCAAACCCACTGACATCAATTAGGAGCCGGGAGCCTGCTGGAGGCGAGAGTATGAAGCTCTGTCTTGAGAGGAGAGCTGGCGGTAGTCTGAAGAATGAGGAGTGACAAAGGATAAGCACGCTGCATTTGGACAGCTCAAGCACTTGTAGTGGAAACTCAAGGGAGATAAATGTACTCTTTCAACAGGGCTTTATTCTGAGAGGAAGCAGACAATCAGATCAGGAAACTCACAGTGCCGTTTCAGAGGGGGCAAAAAAGTAAAGAAACTACAAGAGACGTGACTGGGGGGGTTTTGAGCCCAGCCGTGCTCCGCAGTCTGTCAAAATGCAGGATCCTATCGCCAGGCTTCTGCTTCCCAGCTCCGAGAGTTCACGGCCCTGCAACACCCAGAACGACTCGGGCTGCAAATATTTTTCAAGGCAGGGGTCTAAATCTTGAGGCAACGGGGAACGTTCTAGAATCCCGCGCAGGTGCCGCTTCGCAGCAAGGTAAGGGGAAGCGACCCCCTAGGGAGAAGGTGAGTGCCACCGGCCTCCGGAGCTACACGTCTCCGCATCGTGAAAAACAACTAAGATCAGGAGTGGTGGGTGCTGGTTTGGAAAACGCCGCAAGTTATTCCATGCAAACCTCAACGTTAAGCTCTCCTCTATGCAAAATTTCTTGCAGTTTGCTCTGGTTTTAGCTGAACTTTTCTTGCAAGTCAAGTAAGGCTGCAAACCGATAAACTGCGTAACGCACCTTCGACAAGTCAGAGCAGCGTGAAGGCCTCGCTATGCAACCGTGTGCCTAGGGAAGCATGTATTGCCTGCCATGATTTTTAACAGTCTCTCTCTTTTTGGCTTTTGTGCACGTTAAAGCTGTCACCTCCAAGCAAAAGAGAAGAAACGGTCAGACCACGCTTCATTCGTGTGCTAAAGAAGTATCTTACTCGAGTAATGACTTATTCTTACTTCTAGCCATCGACTTCCCAAGGAGGTTCTAGAAAAACGCAAAGCATAACAAAAACCTGATTTCTACAAATGTCTGAAGAGCCTCTTAGAGTTTACCTCGCTCTACCAACCACAACCGTCTGTGCCCAGGGCTGCATGATCTCCAGGAACGAGCCATTGTCAAAGAAACCACTCAGCCACTGTCCTTTTTGACCTAAAGGGAAGGGAAAAAAACGGAAACATCAGAAGGGGGAGGAGGGAGGGAAGAAGGAAGAGAGAATATGAAAGGAGCAACTGAAAGTTGCTTAAAAATGCCAACCGGAGAACTTGGCGCTGTCTTTTTATTTATTTATTTAAAAATAGATTGTAATACAAGGGAACATTAGACAGCTGAGCGTTTGTCTGCCTTCAGCCATCATGTCTTATTTCATTTGCTAGTCTGCATAAAGACAGTCATTTATCAGCAAAAGCATCATTTATTGTTAAACGATGGGGTTCGGATAGCAGAGGGACTTTGGATGCTTTTAAATAAATAACTGTTTTTTTCAAGACACCACAAACATTTGTCAAAAGGCAGTAAAGTCATTAAAGGTGTTCTTCAAAATGCCTATTTCTATTTTAAAACTTATCTCTCATTTTTCTCTTGATTCTGCCTAATCTTTCCTTTAAAGAAAGGACGCTGAAGAAACTCAGGAGCTAAATAAAAAAAAACTCTGTGATATTTTTAAACTAGACCACACATCTCCGCATGTTCCCCACATTCCTGGAGAACTGAAACGAAGTGCTCCGACACCAAAAGCCCCCTTGCTGCACAGAAGACCCAGACGATGCACCTCCCTCTAAACGAACACACCCTTGGCGAGCCACCGCCCTGGGTGAGCCCATATGCTACCGGACCTGTTCTGTGGCCCGAAAACAGCAGCAGCTTCCCAATGCTTGAGCGAAATCAAACCGTGCCCGACGAGCACGTTACCAAGATGACTGTGCAGTTCTAAGAGAAATAAACTTTTCCCGACCCTTGCAGACAATCGGCTTCCACCCTGAAGTACGAGGGCTTGATTACCCTCATCAAGCTAACTTGGAACTCGTATTATTTGCCCTTTATAAAGCCAGTGCAGCGTCAGACTTGGGTTCCTCCCGCATCACAAGCTCAGCGTGTTCACGGTGTATTTGCGTACATTCCACCTGTGCTTCTTCAGCGGACGCAAAAGACGCTACGAACGAGTTAAGCCTCACGCTGCCGCCGCGCAGTGGCACGGCACTGTTTGCACTCTCCAGGCAGGAAGACCACGGCAGGAAGGTTTTCCAACATTTCAGCGTGGACCCTGCTCCAGTGAACAGGTAAGGACACGACAAAGAGCTTCTGCTTGGGCTGACTGCTCGTGCTGGACTGGGGAGCGATGAGTAGGATTTGCAGACAGCTCGCTCTCTGCAGTCCTCCAGCTTGGATAAGCTGTGTAGCCCAAAGTCAAGGCATGGAGATACTCTACCCACCCAGACAACTGCAGAAACCGCAACTCTCTGGGGACACCTGCATTCCACTGGGGCTCTGCAACCGAAAAAAAACCCCAAACCCAAAGTCCCTCCCAGCTTTACCCCTTGGCACACAGCTTCCGAGGAATGCTTTAATCCGAACGAGCACCTCTGCTTCTGCAAACCCAAGTCCAAAAGCAATTAAAAGTGGAGATCCAAGCAAGCTAACCTCTGCTGACTTAAACAGGATGGAGAGTGTTTTATCAAGACCAAACTTGTAATTACTGTGTTCTACATTCCCTGCCTCTGTGGCCCCACTGTAAAATGTGACCATCCATTTCAAAATTATCTCTTTATCGTGAGCCCAAAGCTGATCGTTTAGATTCTGGCCTCGTGTCGGGCGTCAGTTTGAAGAATATCACGGCAATATCTCCTCTAATAAATGGCTTTAACTTTTCACCTAGGCGATATCTGCTTTAACTTATCACAGGGAATCATCTGCTTTCCTTAACGCTTCCACTAAATTAAAATCTGAAGTCACTCGATTTGGAAGCCAGCATTAGCTGCACTCAGACAGCTGGATGAATTACTTGAGAGACGATGAAAAAATATTATCCAAAACCAGAAAACTTAGTTTATCACAAATCTCATTTTAGACCCCCAAACTCATTAATAACAGCAGGCATAATGGTCACCCAGTTTGCAGCCTGCACACAGGCTGCACACCCCCAAAAGCAGGCATGGGAGTTCAGGGGTTTGCAGCGTTCCCAATACAACTATTCTCCAAGTTCTGCAGGAATACTGTGATTCCTTGAGCGTACCAACCCTTTGTACACGGACTTCACTCTGAACCATGAAAAAAAAAAGAAAATGTGTCAAAGTAACTAATAATGGTAAGTGTTCTCAAGCACTCAGAATTTACGTGCTATTTTTATATATTATACCCAAATCGTTTAGAACTCACTGCTTTGTAAACTCTGAAATATACGTGGATTACAGACACAAAGCCTTGACAAACAGTCTTCAAACAAGATGTATTGTCGCGTATCCTGGCCACCAAAGATCTACGTACTTGGATTTGGGCGTCCGGCCAGCATCCAGCGAGGATCGTAGGGGGTCTTGGTAGGAACAAACTCTATGGTTCTGTCTATAGGATCCTTGACTTTGAGGATAGGAACAGGGCTGTAGACACTCTAATGGGAAAAGAAAATATTGAAGGCAGTAATTCTCCCGCGTGGCTTTGCGCCAAACACCAGCTCCAAAGGACCAGGTCAGAGTCCTCTGACCCCAGCACTGCACCACCCTTCAACTGACGGGATCCCAGAGGCTTGGCAAGAGCCTGAAGAAACTTCCAAGGTGCTCCGTAGACTCTCTCAAGCCCTCCTTGGGCATCATATGGCACACACTGTACTTCATCTGCTCCTCACCTTCGGGCACAGCCCGCGTTAGCAAGGGGTTGCAATTTAATTTTTGAAAGGTGACCAGGCCACCTGACTCATTCTACGCCCTCTTTCCTGAAGGAAGGTGACCTCCGTGTTCTTGTTGCTGCCTTCCTGGCTGCACAGCAGCTTACACATATACATCAGCTCCTACAAATTACTGCCTTAGAGGGGAACTTTCAGAGTCTTTCCAGTAAAAGACAATCCGCCGCTTACATAAAACCCTGCTGCCCAGGGCACCGAGCGCAGCGCGCCAGGGGAGGGATGCGAAAGCACCCAAGGCAGCGTCAGGCTGCCCCGCACCCCCGTTCCCGCAGCACTTTGAGACAAAAACTACTTTGTGCATTTCAGTAACATAATGCTTAACAGTCCTGATCACGAGTCTAAACGATTTCGCTAGGCACCACGCGAACACAGAAAAACCGCAGACGCAGAGAGCTCCCCACCCCCCGAAACACTGTGAGCAAAGCAAGTAGGTAGCGGCACTTTGCGCTCCTGCGGGGCCAGGAATTACCTTTGGCATGTAGGAAAGCCACTGCAGAACAGTGTAGACTCCTTCAAAATCATCACAGACGGTGCTGTGTGTCACTCCGTTGTTGTGCATTATGTGGATCCCACCCAGCTGGTTGTTGGAGGTATAAACTTCCCGTCCAAGCACCTTTGGAAAGAAAAACAGCAAAACCGTCAGAGGATGGCACGTGACAAGGAGGTGTTGACCACGGAGATATGTACAAGCCCATCCCTGCGGCAAGTCGTGATCGCTTCGACACCCAAGCACGGAGCAAACCGCTCACAACCGCCCTTCCCAAGCCCTGCGCGCAGGTACGATCTTACGAATAGCGATCCTGAAGGGGAACGATACAAGGGGGGAGACTGAGGCAGGAGGTAGGGATGTGACTTGCCCTTCCCCAAGCCGCAAACGGAGCTGACACACGACTACGTCTCCTGCGTGCTGGCCCGAGCTCAGCTCACTGATTCAAAATTGCTCCGAGACGGCTGGTAGGGCGGCCCTGTTTAAGCCTTTAACTGGGGAAAAAAAACCAACGCCGTGCACAAAGATGAGTACAGCAAAGACAAAGCCCCACCAGCTCCTTAGAGGGACTGGGAAGACTAAGAGTCTGACTGCTGGGCTTCCAATTCTCTTGCACAGCTCCATCTCTAATCTCAGCCCAGGCACCGCAGCTCTTTTCTCATTCTCCTGCTGTCTCTTTCCATTTGCCCTCTCACTGACTGATACACTGATCTCTCGGTCACTCGGCTTTCTGCTCCACTGAGTCCATATTACTAATAACACCTCTGCCACGGCCAGTTTACCTCATGAAGGCAGGAGCACATCATTACAAAATAAACTCATAACTTTGACATTCTAGCAAATACACGCCGTTTGTTATTTTTATGGGTTGAGTCTTTCTAACAGACAGAGGGCATTACATACCTGCTTCATTTAGATCTTAAAAAAACCTCCTCAAACACGCACAAACAACCTGCCCTCCCCACCAAACAACCAGCGCAGCTCGTTTTAGGAAGAAGGGCTACTGCCAGAGACGAGCAGCCCCGGAGCTCAAGGCGATCTGGTGCTTAGGGAAGGGATGTTTGGGTCAGAATCCTCACCCCGACATCCTACAGTGAGCGCTCAGCACGTAACTCATCTCGCTCACAGCACGGAGGAACTCCGCGTTTCTCAGGATTTGACCTTTGGGGCTGAAAGTAAGAAGGTGCTAAAGGGATATGAAAAAAGAAGATTTTGATCTGGTTATAAAACTACACGGGATCAATCAGCTTTCTCCCTGCACAGCATCAGTTAATCACGGCTGCGGCCAGGGAGCCACTGTGCCCACCTAAAGCACTGCCTTACCCGTAAGGCACCGCGCGATCACTTGCTAACTCCAAATTTATTTCCCTTTGGACGAGAAAAGGCCCGGTGGTTTGGCATTTCACAAAACTCAGCGCTTTACAAGCACCGGATGATCCTCACGAAACTCCCCGTGAGACAGATGTCAGTCGAGGTTTACGCACAGCAGAACTCGAAGCACAGAAGTTACGCAACTAGCCCCAACATGCAGAAGTCAACGTAAGCACTGTGGTTTTACACAGGGATGTCCCCGGGTCTCCCTTCCGAGCCCAAACACCTTCACCTTCCTCGAACAAAATCAGTGCCATGAAAAGCCAGAAAAGCCAGCAGCACAGATTTAGGTTCAAGGAAAGGAAAAGCACAGGCCTCGAGATGCCAGGCACAAGCCTAGCTAAATGCTTTCCACAGAGGAAAATAAAAATAAAGAGGATTTAAACTCCCCACCTATGAACTAATGCAAACATATGCACATGCAAAATGGGCCTCTGCTGCTGCTTATCTAGAGACACTGTAGACAGCTCAGGTTTACCGCTGCTGACAGGCAATGAAAACAGTCTAATATACCGCCTGCTCTCGCCCTTAAATCCCTTTCTGGAGATCAAGATAAATATGCAGTTCCTTTTCCCGAGTGCTCCAGACATTTCAGTGAAGTGGCAGAGCATGGTGAGGGGCTGTGCAAATGAAATCCCTCTGTAACACTGCGCGAGCGTAGTATTTACTTGTCAGTGTTTGTCAGCGGAGGCAACGTAGTCCCAAGCTGCATTTAAAAGTTGTGCCGATGAGCGCTCGCTGCCTTCGTTCGTATGACATATATGTCCACACGTGCACTTGCACCCGCGCTGAGCGCGGCAGGAGGGATGTGTAACGCGGGCACACGCAAGCTCTAAATCAGACCCTGACTTCAGCACAGTGCGAACGCAAAGCAAGCTGCTCCGCTCCCCGGCGCGGAAAGCGTGCAGCCGAGGGGTTAAGGGGCTGTTTTCCAGGGATACTGCTAGGCTGGGCGCTGCTCCCCGAACCTGCTTCCGCACTCGTGCTCTTCTGTCTTCCCAGGAACGATCAGAGACCCTGCCAACTTGTTCCACACATACAGCTGCAGACTGAATTGGGTGCCAGAGGTTAAAAGGCACTGAAGGGCTAGCCAGCTTATAGACAATGATCACTGGGCTTGAGACAAAAATGAATGCAATAGCTCATCCATTCAGCGCTGCTAACCACCTCATCTCTGACCTCGGAGGACTACATTTTTAAAGGCTGACAAGTAATTCAATCTCCAATTAACAATCTTAAATGGTGCAACGCATATTGCTGTATAAATGTTTCTGCAAGAAAATATCCAAGGGTGAAAGAGAACACATCTGCTGGAGAAGTCCAAAGCCGATGCTTCTGCAATTAGGGCATTCAGATGTTCCTCAGTAAGACACACGGTCAGCAGAGTGGATTTGGAGATGTTGCTCAATCAGTCAGGCAGGTACTGCTAGATACACGCTCGCGGGAGAAAAGTACAGTACAGGATTAAATCCTGTATCTGACAACGACCAGGATCTGTCCCAATGGTAAAAACTTCAAACCCGGAGAGTTTGGGGTCGGCCAGGGAGGTACGCTGGGTCACACGGAGTACGCGGTTGACACGGGAAAGCAGTGCTAGCCCAAGGCTTACAGATGGCGACCGTTTAACGGCCAAACATACGCATGGAAGGGTTAAGTTTGCAAAGCAGGCCCTTCCTAGCAGAAAGGTTACTAGCACTCCAGGGAACAGACAAAGATGCGGCTACCAGAGTCAGCTGCCACAGATCAGAGATCAAGAGAGGTCCAGCAGGAGGGGTGGGCAAGAACAGGTTCCAGGATTTTAAAGCTGAGGTACACGTACACCTGAACATTGGCAACATTCGACCTCTGATCTTGTGCTTAATCTGATGGTGAAAACAGACAAAAAAAGAGCAGCCACAAACTGTGAAGCACCAGAAAATTCGTTTTAAATTAAAATTCTTTCCATCCCACGAAAGCTCAGAAACCATGTCCCTGCCCACCCCGAGCCTGACCCGCTAACAGTCAAAGGAAGCTGCTGCGGGTGACTGGCCCCACGCGGAGATCCCAAAGTTGCCCGTTCTCAAGTCTCGAGTGAGGGCTCCTCCCTTCCCTTACTCCTTCTTTCCCGCACGTTATCCCAGCGCCTTTGCATTTTGGATATAATTTCCTTTTTCCAACGGGCAGCCGCNTACCAGTCAAAGGAAGCTGCTGCGGGTGACTGGCCCCACGCGGAGATCCCAAAGTTGCCCGTTCTCAAGTCTCGAGTGAGGGCTCCTGCCTTCCCTTACTCCTTCTTTCCCGCACGTTATCCCAGCGCCTTTGCATTTTGGATATAATTTCCTTTTTCCAACAGGCAGCCGCCGTTCTGACGTTTCCGAGCGAGGTGCAGCCAGTGGTGTGTCCGGCCGTGCGCAGGCGTTCGCAAACGGGTCTGCTCCCCCTGCTACCAGCGGCCTTTCCCCTGCCGCCCCTCCAAGCGCTAACGTTAACCACAACCAGCACAGCAGGACTGC